>OY757267.1:7787499-8149584 GCA_963584085.1 Pyrausta aurata | reverse complement strand
CGATCAGTATACAGGACGTGGCAAATGTCAGCTAGAGCGGTGGAAATGCAAGGAGCATTAATCAAAACAGAATTAGCTTTGGCGATCCTCTCGCGAATGTCCGCCGAGAATTTATATCGGTCTGCTGTAGAAATGGGTAAGTTTAATTTAAATTTATTTTTTATTTCAAATCGTGAGAGTTGGGAATTTGTTTCTTTTTCTGTGAGTCGTTACTTGTCTATTGTTTTGTCTTTTATTCCTTTATATACTATTGTCAAAAAGTGTTATCTTGCGTAAACTAGAGGTAAGTAGAAGTTTAACTCCTTGTATAAGAAGGTGGTACCCCGTACCTACGCACTTATCCTTGCATTTTCATAAACAATTACAAGCTACGCGACATTACTCGTAACTTTAAAAGTTTGCTCTGTTCAATTTCTAAAGAAATCATAACAAAGTTTGTAAAAGAAAAATGGGTATTATACCTAAAGTTAAAATAGCTTTTTCAGCTTATATAGCAATTGTAGCGTTCGTTACGCTAACAACGCTCCTTCCAAAGTTAGATATTACATGACAACATTCATAACCATTGAAATGATCAAAAATACTACTGTTACTGGGTTGGAAATGTTAAAAAACAAACTTGTTCTTTTTCGGTGGTTCGAAGTTTGTTTCTCGGCGAAATCGCCTCCGCGCTGCTGGGGACCACATAAATACTACTTAAAGCTCACGACACTCCAAATTTAAAAAAAAAAACAAAAAAAGAATACGAGAAGTCAAGGAATCAGGACGTAACTTTTTAATAATTACTGGCCAGCGCGGCGAGTAGCATCACTAATGTGTGAATGAAACCTCTTTTTCCAAATAATTTTGTTTTGAAATATGCTTTATAGATCCTGATGTAATTTATTCGTTGACAACCTCTTTAGAATCCTTTGGGCTTTCAAATAAAATGAGTCCCCATCCCATATTTATTTTTAAATTATAAATTGTGACCTTTTATTTTTCAATTTGTGGAATTTATGGTCGTTTAGGTATAATAACCTTTTTAAAATGTTTCATATTTAAATGTGCCTATTTAGTAAGCTGTGTATTCTGTCTGATTGTTAATATAGAAGAGGCACTTAGAAATATTAACATTTGAAGTTACACGACATTTTAACAATGTAGAAGTCAAATCCGAAATGAACGCGTCATCAAAATTGACATGCTATTTGATAACGAGATAGGTATAGTCTTTGATTAAAGTAAAATAGCGGAAGATAGGTGACGCGCCACTCGAACGTGGACCACTAAAATCAGGCCCCCGTCGCCTAATTGCCTTCAGTTGCAATCGGGATTGCGTGCGCGGATGACATACGTGTGACGTGTGACGTGAGGAGAAAATAATTATTTTTTCGAGTTAACCGTAACCAAAATGCCTTCGTGTGCTTTCATACGTTGCCAAAACCATTCTAAAAGGAAAAACTAATCGCATGGAATCACATTTCACTGGTAAGTACACGAAAACTTTAATTTCTAAATTTATTTGTAAATTCAGTCTTTTTTGACGGCCATTTTTCAGGGCGAGATAGAAATATACTATTCATTGATGTGCGACCAGTTAGGTATGATGATGATTGATGACACATAACGCAACATGTGCTGCTTGTTGAGATTTGTCTACGCGGTACCGTTAGCATAAAATGTCGATCATAATAAATTTATATAATTTAACTTTTACCTGATATTGATTGTTGCTTCTTTATTTGTAAAATGGTATTCAACTTCAATAATGTAAACAATAAAATAATTATCTACTCAAGTTTGTTACAAAAATGACTATATGACTATGTATTAACGTGAAGCTTTTTTTAAATTCACTCGCACCTAATCTGTCTGTATAATTGCAGGTCTCTTACGGATACATCGTTGCGTGACGTCAGCGCCATCTACTCATCATGTCAACTGCAGCGGGCCAAGTAGTTATTCATTCCAAAAAATAAATTAAACTTGGAAATCATTCATTGGAAGGAAATCATGTTTTAATAATAAATAATAATAAGTTTTAATTTGTTTATGTAAGATCACTTTACTGTCATACTTTAAATCTACCAGTGGAGACATGTAACTGGCCTTCGTTTTATTTATGTTTTAATTTAATCTATTTTTAGCTGTAAGTCTTCCAAAAAATGTAAAATAAAATAAAATAAACTAAATTTAAAAAAAAACTTATATTTTGTTTAGTTTTTGGTAACCCTACTCACGCCAAATATCGCTCGACATTTCAAAATAGTAAAGTAATAATAACAATTATTTATTATTATTATTTATAAGTTTTCACAAAAAAAAAACATGGTACACAATTTCACTCCGATTTGTCTGCTGACGCTTCTTGATTCTTATTGCAAGGAGACGTCAACTCGACAAGAGACATCTCAAAGCGCGCGTTTGTTTCGCTCGCACTACCGTCGTAAGAAATGGGTTTGTCTCTGTCGTCAGTAGCGTAAAGTTACACAGCTGTGTGGGTCATCTTGTATGTAGTAGTGAGTAGTGCCATTTTTTAGCTGACAATTAGTATGACATGCCGTATCTTCCGCTATTTTACTTTAATCAAAGACTACAGCACAAAACTTTGTAAGGGTGTAAATTGTGTACACAAGGTGGAATTAATCTCTTAGGCTGCGCTTCCACATAAACCGAGCTGAAGAGAAGAGACATGTAAAATTGCTCAATGATATTGTGCACCGTTATATCTAAGCACATATCTTATCATATTATAAGCACCAAAAATACATGTTTTATTTGGAATAAATAAATATCATAAATACTTGTCAAATTATAGCTCCTGCGAATATTTTGAAAATTAATTATTATCCCTATGTTTCTCTTCAGTGTTAATACTTGTTTACCGTGTTTATGACTCTGGGCTTTGCATCACTTGTTTGTCATCTTTTTCATCTTGAAATTTTGAGTGAATTTTCATTATCAAAATCAGCTGATATTTGTTAACAAGTTGCTAAGGAGGCCATGACAACTGTCTTGAACGTCAGCTAACTATCCAATAAGAGCGCCGTGTTCTCGCGCTGCACATGCGCAGATGCGCTGCACTGAGGTGGTGTGCGCTGCATAGCAACCGGCGGTGACGTGATAAATGTCTGGTGTTGTTTTTGTTGATGTGTAATTTAAATCAGATAAAATGGACCTTAATTTTTCAGTTTTTTAGTCCCAAGTGTATTTATATTTTGTATTAAGTTTTGTAAAGTTTTAATAGTAAGTTTATTTTAAGTTATTTTTATGAGTACGACTTCCATTGCTGATGTTTACATTAGGTGCGAGTGCTGTCCTAATCCTCGTTTTTTTAAGGGACAGAAGGGATTAAAAATCCACCAAAGCCGCTGCCACTCAACCAAAGGTCCTTCGCGTGTACGCACTGGCGGCTCGCCTAATGTTTCTCCTCCACTTTTTACACCTCAGTCCCAATCCCAACCCAGTAGCACGCCTTCAACTGAACCATTTTGGCAAAGACTTTCCAAATTAAAACATAGTGTGCCTATTGTCAAAAGAGTACCTAGAGGTGCTCGCATATGTGTTGCTCAAAAATTAACTTTGGAAATTAGAGATGTGGTCAACTTGAATTCCGTTGAAGCATGGGAAAATTTACTCACATTTCCGTATAGAATCTTACATGTTAGGCCTAGCTCCCGCCCTAATACCCTTACATCTAGAATTAAAGATAATTGCTCTGCTGGGTCCATTCCTTTACAACAAAACAATGCTTTTCATATTTCAAATAAATCTTTATACCATCATATAGAAACTAAAGTAAGCGATGGTGACATTAAGGGTGCTGCACGCCTTTTGTTCTGCGACGATGCTTTGGCTCCGAATAATGATGAAACCCTGTCAGCACTCCAGGATAAGCACCCTAGTTCGTCTAATAACGTTTCCTTTCCGTCGCCTCCGAATGTTGACGATATTAATTTGCAGGTTTCGACAACTGATGTATTGCAAGCATTGAATGGGTTTCGTAGTGGCACCGCTGCCGGCCTTGATGGTTTATCCGCACAGCACCTCAAAGACCTTTTAAGTGCCCCTGGCGAGGCTAGCACCGGCCTTCTTAAAGCGTTGACGGCTCTGGTTAACATCATGCTTGCCGGTCAGGTACATGCCGAAATTATAAACACTATCTACGGAGCCAATCTTTGTGCTTTAAAGAAAAAGGACGGAGGCATAAGACCCATTGCTGTTGGTTCTACTTATCGTCGCCTCGCAGCTAAAGTATGTTGTCGGGCGGTTTCTGGCTCGCTAAGAGATATTTTTCAACCGACTCAACTCGGTTTTGGAGTATCTGGGGGCTGCGAAGCGGCCATTCATGCTATCCGCTCTTTTTTAAACTTTCGGCCTAATGATGTAATTTTAAAAGTTGATGTAAAAAATGCTTTTAACTCCGTAGATAGGGGCGTTTTGTTGTCCGAAATTCAGAGGGCGGTGCCTTCTCTGTATTCTTTTTTGTGGCAGTGTTACAGTACTCCCACTAAACTAATGTACAGGGAACATACTCTCTCCTCTGAAGTTGGGTGTCAACAAGGTGACCCTTTAGGTCCTGCAATTTTCAGTCTGGCTATCCATCCAATAATTACTAAATTACAATCAAAATTTAATGTTTGGTACCTAGATGATGGAACCCTTGGTGGTGATCATACTACTGTTTTGGATGATTTTACTTTTTTAATTAATAATTTGAATAAATGTGGTTTGGATCTTAATTTTTCAAAATGTGAACTGCTGATCTCTCAAAATTGTCCTCAAGGTGATGCTGTGATTAATTCATTCAAACAATTAGCTCCAGGTATTAAAATTATAGACCAGTCTTCCTTTCGACTTCTTGGCTGCCCTATTACAGATCAGTCTTTTGCACCTTTTATAGAAGATCAAATTTCTAAATTAAATTTTGTCTCCGAGCGGATAACTAAATTAAACAGCCACTTTGCCTACACCATCATGCGTTTCTGTCTCTTTGTACCAAAATTAACATATTTTTTACGTTCTTCACCTTTTTGGAAACATCCCTTTTTATTATCAAAATTAGACAGTGCAATTAAACATATAATTTCATTTACATTCAATATTCAGCTTACGGACGAATCTTGGACCCAGGCCTCCTTGCCAATTCGTCATGGTGGTCTGGGTATAAGAGATCTGTCTAGCGTTGCTCTACCGGCGTTTTTATCTTCATCACATAAAACTTTTGACCTAAATTGTAAAATTCTTTGTAAATCACATACTTTTAATATGATTCATATAACCTCATTAACCGAAGCCATTGCTGAATGGAAGAGTCGCACAAATGATGATGAGATGCCTCAAAATCTCTCAGTTCAGCGGCTATGGGACGAGCCCCTCTGCAGAGTAGTACGTAATAATCTTCTTGTCTCGACTACTAACTCTGCAGATCGTGCCCGTCTTATGGCCGTGGCTGAATGGGAGTCGGGCCTTTGGCTGAAAGCCATCCCATGTCCATCGTTAGGCACCTTGTTAGACAGCAACGCTTTTCGAATTGCCGTTAGCCTTCGGCTGGGGGTTTTTAATGCGGTACCCCATCGTTGCACTTGTGGGAAAGTCGTTGATCATTTAGCTCACCACGGTCTTTCCTGTTGCAGAAGCGCTGGCAGAATTCCTCGCCATGCTAGTCTTAACGACGTCATTCGTCGGGCGCTTGTCAGTGCTCGTTTTCCGGCCGTTCTGGAACCAAATGGTCTAGAACGTAGCGACGGCAAGCGTCCTGACGGCATGACCCTCGTTCCGTGGAAGATGGGCAGGCCTTTGGTGTGGGATGCTACTTGTGTCGACACCTTAGCGCCTTCTCATCTTCCACAGACTAGCAGCAGGGTGGGCTCGGCCGCCGCTTTGGCGGAATGCCTCAAACGGCGCAAGTATGAAAGCCTCAGCGAGGCATACCTATTTGAGCCGTTTGGGGTAGAAACGCTAGGACCGTGGGGACCTGGTGCCCACAAACTGTTTCGTGAGTTGTCCCAACGGCTTGTTGAGACAACTCACGAAGCAAAGGCTGGTCTCTACCTCGGCCAGAGAATTAGTCTCGCTATCCAGCGAGGCAATGTTGCCAGCCTTTTGGGCACTTTCCCACAAAGCAACGAGCTTTTCGATGTATATATGTAAGTAGTTTAGTTTTTTTTTTAATTTAGTTATTATTATTACTTTTTAATTTTTGTATATATTGTTATATCTGGTATTGTTGATTATAGTAAGTTACTTACTTGTCACCCCCCAAAATGAACTGCACGGGGTCTCTCCGTCGGTCTTCAACAGGACTTTTCAGCGAGTCGTTATACAGACATTTAGCTCTAAGCTCCTCCATCGAAGCCTTCTTCTCCTCAAGCCTCCTTTCTAGGCGTTCGTCTATCCTCTTTTCCCGCGCCTCTTGGGCTAGACGCTCCTCTAGTTGTAATCTGAAAGGATAGGTTATCCGATATTATATCAATTAGGTAAGGTTTTCTTTTTTTTAACTTGACAGGATTAATTATTAAGATCTCTTACGAGTAAAATAAAACGACTAAAGAATGAGAATCGTTTTTTAAGACTATTATCAGGGCTTCTAATAGCGTTATAAGAAGTGCATACACACTAATTTGCAATAAATTCTAGTTGAGATGAAATAAAGGTAAGCAGGGTATGTATTAATAAAAGTCTTTCTATCTTTTTCTTCCCTAACTGGCGGGTAATACGCATATACAATTGAGTTTAAGTAATAAAGACGCATTTATTTACATATCAATTGTAATATGATGAGATCATTTCATTATTTATCTTACCTTGCTTCTGCCAATCTCAGATCAAGAGGGTAGTGTGGGGCGTCCGTTTCGCTACCAGATGAATCCTCCCGCCACCCGAAATTGTCAGCCACTGTATCAAAAAAACATTGACTTATAAATAACAAGCGACTAAAACATTATTTTTTCATTAGACAATATTCTTTAAATGACACCTTATTTAAGCTATTTGGACAGGAAACCTAATTGAATTAACATTGTAAATTAACGAGTTTCAAAAATACATCAGATATCCAACCTAATTTAAACATTATAACAATCTAAGTTAAGATTTACAATAGGTGCAATTTGGGTTTATTTTTTGGTTATTATATTTATTTTTTCGCGTGGCTTGTCTAAAAAGCATGTATGAAATAATATAACTTAATGTTAGTTAAACAATACTTTTCAAATATATAAAAGCAATGATACTAAAGTTAGGTGTTATATCAATACAAAAAGCAGTCTAAATACAATGTCTTACCTGATCAGTGGTAGAACAACAGTGTTGCCATATAAAACACTGAAAGCAAATCTAGTATGGTATATAAACTTGCAACCCTGAAGAGGGGTGGGGATTTGGCAAAAATAAAACAAAATCACAATCGTTAAAAGCTTTCAAACGTGCATTAAAAAACTTATTAAAAAAAAGTGTTTGATATGGTTGTCGAACGTATAACCTATAGAAAATATTCTTGTTGTATCAACTTACTTCGTATTATGTAGTTGTTACTGAAGAAAAATGTTTGTTAGTCGTTTTATAACACAATTTAAATATTGGTTTTGGTAGTTATTATTAGTTTCTTTAGAAAAGCACCATTGGTTTATTTTGAGGTTCGAAAACAAGCTTAAGTTTTTTATCAATGTCTTTTTGACACTATCTTCGTTTCAAAAAGTATGTCTTATTTGTTTTGTCAAAAAATTTGACAAAATAAACTTTCAATCGAAAATGAATACAACATGAGATAATAAATCGTGCCAAGTTTTAGTTAAAGTAGCCGGGATAAAATCCAATGATAGACAAAAATAAGCAGCTTTAGAAAAAAACGTTAAATAAAACAAGAATTAATAAGCAAACTATACGATAATAACGTTTTTCCCAAAGCCTAATATGCATGCACAAGGATGAAAAGCCCACACCGAAAGAAAAATATATACAAAAAACTTCTAAATCTGGAAGTATATTATTTCATACATGCTTTTTGTATGTTCAAAATTAAGATAACGATATAATCCGTGTGCATTGAAAATTTTGGACACCAATAAAGTAATCATAGGCTATGATTTACATATGTTGATGAATCAGTTAAATGTTACTGAGCATTGAATTTAATCAGATCAAATTTAACTAATCCATAAAAATCATAGGAATGCACTCTCATTTTTGGGACCCAAAGATGATGGTTAATGTTTACTAAAATTGATCAAAACACAGCCTTACCACAAATAATAAACCAGCTTTGAAAAACTGTTTAAATATGATGAGGCAAAATCAAAATGTATATCACCTTTATGTCACTTGACTTCTTAAAAGATGAAGATGCTGGTTCGAGTCCCACCCGTGCGCAAAATTTGGTTTCTTATTTCATCTTTTAAAAATTCATATATGTCACTGTGGGTGTTAAGAATCATTCTAAGTCACTTGACTTGTTTGACACTGATTGTAAACTATATTTAAACAGTGGTACAAACCTTGTTTAACTTATTTATGGTGAGGCCGACTATGAACAAAAAGAGATATAAATTTTAAACTCATCAGTACAGAATGGTTTCCAAGATAGGAATGTAAAAATGTGATATAGACGTAAGAAAATTGACACATTACCTTTCAAACACCCATTACCCATACGGATTTTTTAATTAGTTTTTTTTTAATTATATCTAAATAATTTATGAAAGCTTCCTAGCGATTGTGATCACAAGTAAAAATTTCGTAAATATTTATTAGATTTGAAAAAAAAAACAGCAATACATACAAGTCTTATGAGCTACAAAAATAAATAATATTACTTAATTTTATTAATAGTATCGAACGTATAACTAAGTTACACTGATCTGTGAGGAACTCTAGCATTACGATGGTATTAAGTTGTGAAGTACTTAAAAAATAAAATAAAATATAGTATAATCAAAAATAAATAAAAAAATATATAAGAGTTTATTATAAAGGAAGCCCTTTAATTTTGACCATTAAATATTTTTTTTAATATTTTAAATCTTATTTACTACTTTAATTTGAGTAATATTAATGTTATTTAAATCGATAATTTAACATTATTAATAACATAACGGTAATTACAGTTTTGTACTAAAGTGGCTGATCATTTGACTAAAATACTATATCCATCACTGCATGTTAATTGCCCATCAAAGAGGAGTAAGGTAATACTAAAAATCTATCAGAAATAACCTTCAAAAATTATAGCTCACATACATCTCAGATCTTATCTAATGTTTTGCTTTAAGCTAGCAAACTAAGTTTGATAGAGCGTTGTCCCTTTCACACGAAAGTAATGAATCCTCCGAGCAATAAAATATAGTTTAAAAAAACTAGCTGATTTTGTAAATAGGAAATATAAAGATAATAATTTTAAGTACATATTTTTGTATTAACGCTTATTATCCACAAAAAAATATTGAGCACTACTAATTACTATACGTTTCGTATAAGTTATCACTAATAATGTTATGTTGTGTTAACGCAAATATTAATGTTATTACCTACTGTTATTTTAAGAAACATAACTCTCACTGTCTATAGCTGTAAAGATAATAATCAAAGAGAGAAGAGAAAAGTGGCTTTAATCTGACTGATCTGATCACATCACTGATATTGTAGTGGAAATTATGTTTGATGATTTACAACATGTATTTTGTTTTTTATAGCTTCTTTACTTGATCAAGATCAGCATTATTATTAAAATGTTGTTATTAAATATGAAGTCTGAGTTTAGTAAAAGCTATAAAACCAAAACGATCACAACAAAATCTAATGACACCCTTTTTCTTTACCACATATGAAATGTATACAATTATTTTTAAAAGACATCATTTTGGTCGCTTATCTATAATTACTATTTCCGCGAACACTTTATTACACACAATTTATTCATTCGCTGCCATTTATCAATGACATCAATGAAATAGTGATAATCAGGATGCCATTATCGTATTTTTTATAAACAATCCGTTTTGAAATGTATTTATGATATGCAATGCTAAAAACCATGATGATAATACACTGGCCCCCCAAATTTAACAGTAAAACACACTACTACAGGTGGTAAATGCATTCATAAAGTTATCAAAATATGACATTTTCAATGTTGAACTTTTTGTAAATATTTAAAACATAAATCAACATTTAAATAAATCTGCAACTATTTTATTTCTTTATTGACGCATGCATGCATTTACCTATTACTATAGATGCACTCTACAGATGAAATCTAAAAAAAACTATATAAGTTATTACCACGATACGTAATAAATATTATTTAAATTATGTCCATTGAATGTTTTATCAATAACTTTTATTCAAAAATACTTAATTTTCTAAAATAAGCACCACAATATATTTTATAATAACAGCTAGATTCTATGATAAATCGTTTTGTAGCAATTTTGAGTGTCTTTTATATGTAAGGAATATTTTCGTGGTAATACTGTACAAGGTGATTATGAGCTAACTAACTGAGAAACTACTTTTTGAACGTTTACATAAAAGACTAATACTACCAATTAATGAAATAAGCCGAAATAGGAAAAAATATCCAGTTTATAAATTCTTTAATCATGAATTTTCTTTTATCTTTCCTACGAAGGATTTTCACGCGTTTTATATGTCTAAACACTGTATCGTGTTGTGCTGCTTTGCTACGGTTATCCGTCAGATCTACTCTAAGTACAGTTATTAACGCAAAATGAGTGGAAGAGGCCGTTACTTCCTGCTATATCCAGGCAGAGAGATTAACTTTGATTAGAGCAAAGTATGACTTCAAAATATTTGCCGTTTCACCGTTCACGACTACCTCATACTCGAGAACTATTCTGCATTCTTATTCTTTGGTAGCTGGGTAATGAGACCATGGTGTGACCAAGGGTGCCAATTCTTGGGAAGTTCGCATACGAAAAAAGTTCAACGATCGAATTTTCTTTTTCGAGGAAAATACAATTTTTGTTTTAACAGGGAAACGATTCTATGTTTTTCGATATCTTTCGCGCGGTAATTTTTTTTGCGTGTGTTTTTTTTTGGTACAATGAAACTCGTATTAGAATTACCACACGAAATAAGTTCGGTTGACGCGATCTGATCCCAGTACCGTTACCATGAGATTATGACGATTTTACTCGCTAGCGACCACGTAAAAAAAGTCTATGAAAAATTGCACAGCGCCTCTAGCGGTCACTTGCAGAACTGAACACACACTTTCCCATACAAAAAGTTACGTCGTCGCTAGCGTAAGCTCTTGGTAACGGTACTGGTAGTTCTTACACACGTCAAGAGTCAGCACGAATGACGAAATACTCGTACGAATGCTCAACGCCGTTAGTCATTTGTTTTTTTCTGCACAGTCATCAGTAAACGTTCAAAGAGTAGCCCGGCAACACTAGTGCTGCTCACTCGGCGTGCTCGTGCTCGTTACCTGAGCCGCACAGCGACGCGTCGTCGCCCACGCTCAGGTCGTCTTGGGAACTGCTCATGCGCACTGCAATGAAATTTGATGATTAGGACAGTTCTTGCGAGGAGTACGGGGGGGTGGGATGTTCAATCGAGATATACACCGTGTTCCTGAGGTTATACAATAACTTTGGCATGTTATTTAGACCATTAAATTGATCTTTTTTAAACATATTTTTTTTTCATGGAATTTTATAAATTTTTATTAATCATAGCACACAAAACAGATATCTTTCATAAAAGCATAAATACTTAAAATAACATTGTTCAGATCTAGATCGAAATCCAAAAATATGTATGCCTAAAAGCTTTTTAAATTAAAAGATAATCTTTAACTAAAGAACGCTACGCTACTACTTTACTACATTTTTGTTAATTACCAAACTTACGCATTTACAATCACTGGTTTGAGATGGAATTGTTCTTTTAGTGGCAATAAGTAAAAAAATATCGTGTTCATCTTAGATTACAAACTCATTTTATTACAACACAACACAAAATGCCTCTAAATTATATTTAAATCACAAGTGTCCTTAACATTGCGATATGAAATTCATTTTGATAGTTTTGGTTGCACAAAGTGGCAAAATCTCACAGATAAAGACTAAAACACAATTAAATTGGTTAAACTTAAATTAGCAATAACTTCAAAACTATGCTATTTAAACTACTAGCTATACTTTGTACGATATGTTTAACAAGACCTAAAGAAGTATTATTCAAAGTTAATGTATATCCTCAGGAACATATTGTATTGTGGATCAAACATAAGGACTAAGGTAGACGGAAAATGCGATTAACTAACATGAACCAGGAGTTTAATAAATACCTCAGATCACAGAAAGGATAAAAAATATCCCGCAACAAATAATACATTGTATGTTTCCTACTGACAAGCTGTGCAAGCGCACTATGCGACTGCGTAATGGATCAACGGCTCGACGCGGTCACTGTGCGAGCGAGACGCAACCTCGCCGCCTCTCTTTCAGTCGGCCTATTAGGGCGTAGACAAATATGTGTGAGTGCGTATTGCGTCACGCTTACTGGCGCGCGACGTTGCATATAATTTTTTACTTACAACAGCGTTCTAGTAGTTGTAACGCACACACAAATCATTTGGCAACACTGCTTCGCTTTAAGTAAGCGAGTAAGGGGCCCATCTATTCTTTCTATGATCTGAGGATCAAACATAAAAAACAAAGAAAGGAAGGAAGGAAATGCAATGAGCCAGGGGTATGATAAAAACTAATTATTATTTATTATGGTCACAGTTGACTTTTTTGCTATGGTATGGTATACAAATATATTTTTTTCTCGAGTGATTTTGTAATTGTGAGTAAATGATAAGACAAACACATGCGACTGTAGTAAAACTTCAAATTATACCCATGTTATCTCTCGTCTTCGTAATCAATTAATTCAACGTTCTCGGATCACTGAATCAAAATCATCTTACGGTTGAATATTCATTTGTCTGATGAGAAAGTCCCAAATTATATCTACATAGTCTTGAATAAAATTACAAACCTCTACCACCAAGTCGTCCGTTCATGTTTCTATAGAGCGCTGTTTCCAGGTGTTGCAGTCCATTGTTCTTGATTATGTTGAAGCCGCAAAGCCGCTCGATTTGCTTCCATCTGTGCATTCGCTCCTGTAAACGAGGATATTTAATTCATCATCATCATTATCAGATTTAAGATCTTGGTTCTCGTCGGTGGATTGAAGATAGTTTCAGTCCCTAAAATTTTCAAAGTTAGAGTGAACAGGCATTTTCTGGGTGAGCTTGCTCCATCGTCGTCTCTGTCTATACCACTGGTCTAGCATGGAGACAAGAGCGAACCCATTTCAAATTAAAAAAAAAGATAGTGTGGTGGTTTCCCATTGCCATCCACACCGCAGTTTGAGAACCGGGGGTTTCCCGCCTCTCAATATCCAGTCAAAAGCCTTTCCTTTTATCTTCAGCCTTACATCATACATAGCTACACCTTCAGCCTTCTGCCAGTACTAATGTCGCTGCTACCCAACACCAGGGGAACGCTTATTTGATGGTGGCGTTTACTCGCCATGGCACAGGATCGTCACTGAATACAGTAGCTTTTAATAGAGAAACCCATCCCACTAAACTACATTCTGGTAATACTGTCGCTGTTTGGTCGGGTCTGCTTATATGTTAGGACTGACCTGTAGGCTACTGGCGGTGTCACAGGTAGCGGAAAGTGAACGGCCACCAGATATATATGGTGGTTAGCTGCAAATATGTTGATTAGCAGTCTCCGACCGACATTTAATTGTTACAGCTAAAATTACAAAACAACCAGAACTTTATCCCGTTAAGATATGGTTGAAAATAAATAATCTTTCAATAATATCTTACCCCCTTATTCATAATAACTCAAACGGTCATTTATACCTATTTTAGCTATTACACTGTTTTGTCACTTTCTGTCAAATGATGACAGCGCCAAGAAAGAATGGGACAAAACAGTGTAATAGTTAAAACAGGTTTATTAGACTGTTTGCGTTTTTTATGAATAAGAGGGTTAGACTTTTCTCCGGGTTCAAATTTCTTTTTAACGATCACTTGAGCTTGAGTGACAAATATCGGTATAGAGTTGAAAATACGCACGTGCGATGTGCGCATTTTCATCTATAGAGTAGATAATAAGTAAAATTTTGTTCATACCTGTAATTCGACAGTGACCTCGTTGAGAGCGGTGCGCGCCTCCACAATGGACTTGTCCACGTCGTCGATCGACTTGCCGTGGGTCGACACGAACGCGCCGACGAGACTCGAACGCTTCTTGCGTAGTTTCTCGCACTTAAAAAAAATATAATGATGAGTTAAACAGACAGATGGCAAGTATAGGTAGACCGCTTTGTTGAAACCTCGCCTGCGGGGCGGCGGGGCGCGGGGGGAGGTGAGAGCGAGGTTATTGAGAGGAGCGGGCGGGGGTATCCTCTCTCGCCTCCCCCCAGCCCCGTTAGCGAAGTCTCAATGAAGCGATTTACCTAGAGTTCGTTGTGTGTCTAATGCGTTGATGATAAAAAGTACACAACTATTTCTGTAGTAGTGTAGTTGGTAGATCGTCAATAGTTAACCAAATCTGAATTCTTAATACTCTGTATTATTTTTTTTAAACTACCCTGCTCGTTTGACACTTAACACTTGTTTCAAAATACAGTTCAAAAGCTGTCTTTATCTTGCTAAACGACCTCATAGTTATCAGTCGAATAACCACTGCTGGAGTCCTACTGGCGCACACAGCTGCCTCATACCACTATAGCTGCCAACACTCACCGCTTCTCTAGCCTGCTGCAGCTGCATGTCAGCCTGCTGCTTCTTCCGCAGGTAGGAGCGGTTCTCGACCTCGTGCGTGAGCTGCAGCCACTGCTGGAGTCCTACTGGCGCACACAGCTGCCTCATACCACTATAGCTGCCAACACTCACCGCTTCTCTAGCCTGCTGCAGCTGCATGTCAGCCTGCTGCTTCTTCCGCAGGTAGGAGCGGTTCTCGACCTCGTGCGTGAGCTGCAGCCACTGCTGGAGTCCTACTGGCGCACACAGCTGCCTCATGCCACTATAGCTGCCAACACTCACCGCTTCTCTAGCCTGCTGCAGCTGCATGTCAGCCTGCTGCTTCTTCCGCAGGTAGGAGCGGTTCTCGACCTCGTGCGTGAGCTGCAGCCACTGCTGGAGTCCTACTGGCGCACACAGCTGCCTCATACCACTATAGCTGCCAACACTCACCGCTTCTCTAGCCTGCTGCAGCTGCATGTCAGCCTGCTGCTTCTTCCGCAGGTAGGAGCGGTTCTCGACCTCGTGCGTGAGCTGCAGCCACTGCTGGAGGCCGGCGGGCGGCGCCCAGCACCTGTCTTCCAGCTCGCCCTCCGCTCGGCGGAGCTCTGCTCGTAACATCTGTAATTAGAAAATGGAAGATTAGGACAGATAACATATTTTTTTTATTGATGATCAGGCATTTGACTGCGATCACACCTGGTGGCAAGTGATGATGTGATCGAGGTAGGATTACAATTACTAGTACTAATAACATTGTATAACTGTTTCTTGTACCTAATAAATAAAAAAAGATACGTAAAGACTTAGTCATCCCTCACGGATGTGTTTATCAACATTCTTTTGCTTACGCGACCTCCGGCATTCTATCGATCCGTGAGGCTTTAAAATACCTAAACCGAAGATGTGTGATTTAGTGTGGTTAACCGTGATTCATAAGTAGTTATAAGGTCAGCTGTTTTCATAGTTTTCCTTATTACAAGTGTAAGATGTGGTTTTCCTTACTTTAAGGTTGATTATTTGACTTCAAGAAGATAAAGGTTATATATTTTTCTTACCTCAATTTCAGCTTTGAGCTGTGACACCTCCAGGTCTGATGAAGTGGAATTCAAGAGCGGAGTGTCGCCAGCCTCTCGCAATTTTTTTTCTAGATTCTTCTTTTCAGTGTTCACGTTTTCCTGTAAAAATTGAAATAGAAAACGATTAATATTTTAATAGTAACGATAAAATACGAGAGTAAGGACCTGTTTCACCATCGACAAATAAGCACTAACCAACAAATTATTTTAAAATAACAATAATAAGTCATTTCGCATGCAGTATTGGACAGATAACGCTAATGGGCGCCAATGACAACGATATTTAGTCAATGTGAAATAGGCCGTAAATATTTTCATCCTACTACTATTATAAAGGCGAAAGTTTGTAAGTATGGATGTATGGATGTATGGATGTATGGATGTTTGTTACTCTTTCACGTAAAAACTACTGAATGGATTTGAATGAAACTTTACCACAATATAGCTTATACATCAGAATAACATATAGGCTACAATTTTTGAGGTTTCTAATGTGAGGTCGTAAAAAAACTCATTTTTTGCGCTACTAGACGGGTCGCACCTGAGTGAGTCCACGCGAACGAAGTCGCGGGCAAAAGCTAGTAATTAATATACGGGAAATTGCTTGTATACCAATCTCTAACAAGTCTTCACCAGCTTAAGTATCTAGAGCTGTACAGGCGGGAAGAAATCCTGTCTGCTCAGTATATAAAAGGTTAAGATACAAACTAACTCCCTTGTGGTGAAGACATCCCTTTGCCTAAAATACTAAGTCCCTAGAGCCTAAGAATAGATACGTAATACGAGAGCTGAAGGTCTACTACGAAACACGAAATTCGTCAATACGATAATCGTTTTTCGGATCCGAAGCATTCGTTCGTCGAAAATTTCGTAGTAAGGATTCCGTAGTAAAAATCTTTCAGATCAGAAAAACGATAATCGTATTGTCGGATTTCGTTTTACGTAGTAGACCTCCTGCTCCCAGGTCGCCCAGGATAGCAGCATCAGTCGCTACTTCAGCTTGTAGTCACTAAAAAGAATACAAAAGTCAGGTACCACACCTGTTCCTGCCGAGCCCTCTCCAGCTCTTTCTGCATGTCGTCGAGCGCCATCTCGGCCTTCTTCAACTGTTCCATGTCGCGCAGCATGCGCTGCACCTGCGAGCGGCTGGCTCGCCCGGCCCGCAGCGCCGCCCAGCCGCCCACCACCGCGCCCAGCAGCAGAGATGCGAGGAGCCAGTCTTTCCATCTACTGCCTTCTGCAACGATGTGCGAGCATCTTAAGAAGCATGCCGATTCTTTGGGTCTGTTGGTTTTATACTAGCCTATTTTTGTATAGGATTGTATGTTCGATAGTAAGATATTTCTTTATGATAGGCTTTTGACCAGGATCTCACCTGATGGTAAGTGATGATGTGTTCAAGGATGAAATAGCTTCAGAATAAAAAGAGTAATGTGAATTTAAAATGTATGAAAATTGCATGTAAATAAAGAAGGAAATAGTATTTGGAACTAAGGCACATTTGCAATTAAGATGTATGTTGTACGAACACGTTCTTAAATTAAGTTAATTAGGAATCAGCACGTAAGAGGTTTGAGATAATGTTAACACGTTCCGGGACACTACTCCAGACATAATAGATGTTTTATTGTTTTCACGCCTGTAGGCGGGCACTATCCCGGAACGTGTTAATACTACTAACTTTTTTTGTGATGAATGAATAAATAATAAATACGCGCCAAAAAACACACCAATTGTCATGGTTTCGAAGAAAGGAATCTTATTCCTTGTGTTATAATACCAGAAAACGTTTATGATGGGAGCTTATCCCATAAATACTTAAATACATATAACCAACCATCCATGAATTAGGTACAAATGTTCGTGCTCATCACATAAACATTTGCCCCTTGCGGGATTTGAACTCGCAACCGCCGGCATAGTAGTCAGGAGCGCTAACCACAACACCAAACGAGTAGTCCGCAAACGAATGAATAAATTATACACGAAAGATATCACGTTTGAATAATACCGACTGACTCTATACACAAATCACAAATTAAATGCTTAGGTCACAGAGTTCAACTATTAATTACCCAACTATGCATAACTTATTAGACATCATGCCACAAAATAATTTGTAACTATTTAACGAATATCGTTAAGAAAATGTATACAATTTGTGTCATCATCATGCTTTTTGTACTTAGCAAATATATTCGTAGTCTTTTTGGGAACAAAAAAGTCTTAAAATGCAAGGCGAGGCGAGGTGATGTACAAAGCGAGACTTAAGCCCTGTCGAATTCTAAGAGGAAAACTTATAAATATCGTGGATACGGAATTTCACAGTAAGCAATCTAAAAATATGTAAACTCCGATACAAAAATATCACACGGACGCGACTCAACTAATTAAGTAAACAGACAACACTTTAAAACTTATCACATTAATGCGAACTACTCGTAAATAATTTTCTTAATCTATGAAAAAAAAAACGCAGCGCAGGACGTCCATCAACAAGATGGATAGACGACATTGTAAATATCGCAGGATCACACTGGAATTGTTCAGCAATGGACGTCCTTTGGCTGATAATGATGATGATGATAAACTTTTACTATGGAGCTGGCTCTTTTTTTTTTCACCATTTGTTTTTTTTTTTCAAAATGGCGGCCACGTCTGATTCCTGAAAAAATCAATAGCCCACATCTTTTTTTTTTACTAAATACCAGTCACTACTTAAAGTTGCATTATCCGTATAATTAAAATAAGCGGCATCGGAAATATTTATCCTCTAGCTGTTTACGCAAAGCCCTTTAAAGGTTTCTGTTCTATTGACCTAGTCCTTGCTATTATTTGACGACCTCCATCGCAAATTGCAATTTCGAAAGAAATTCAGCATCGAGTTGGTGCAGCATGGTTCATCCGGTATTATCTGATAATACATCAGTGCAAAACATGTTGGCAGGGTATTATTGTATGTCATGCTATGGTATCGTATTTACAGAGGAATTCCGTATTTGTACCTCTCATCCGATGGGAACTAACGAAGAAGTAAATCAGCTTCCGGCGTAAAAAATACGCAAGGCCTCTCCAAAATACATGTAGTGACATACGACGATTAAGTTCCCTCAGCCAATGTGTAATATTTTCAATAGCACTAATGTAACTATGACCATGACAAAGCCGTTTTGAATGTTATCAAAATGAGTATCTACTAGCTAGACTATAATCTATCAAGTGCTTAGCTCAATCATTTTTTTTAATATCCATTATTAAAATATTAAGCAAAAAAACCTATTTTACATTGAGCAGGTTGCGCAATGATTTATCAATAATAACAAATCAATTTATCAATAAAAGTTAATAAAGTTTTATATTACTACAAGTAGCTTAACAATTCATTTAAGTTAAGATGACCACCAAAACAAATTATAAAAAATATTAATAAATGTTTAAAAGAGAAGTCATCATAAATTAGTTTACTATACTATGGCCATTTAGACTTCACCAAGGAATAAAAACAAAGAATCGGCGGACCATTCAAAACAGCAACCTTAGCGTCCGAGACTTCTTGGTACAAGTCGTTCGTAAATGATTACAAAATAAGCTCACAATGAATGTTTTGTAAAACGTTGTCACCGTGAATCTGTTTCCTCAGAAAACCCACCATCTTTATCATAAAAACAAATTCATAACTCGAAACTTTTTGCGCGCGAATATTTTTCAACAAAAAACCTTGTCTAGCAAAAAAATCATTACCATCATCAGTCAACTCGTCATAGCGGCCGCCGAACAGTAAGTACGTGAAATACGATGCTCCAAACGCCAGCCAGGTCTCAAACACCATTTATAACATTATCACTACACTTTCACCACACTCCTTGGAGTTCAATCACAGTAACATATCGTCCACGTAATATTTGACATCAGAACTCTGTCAAGATCATCACGCCACTACACTGACGGTCACCGGCAAACGAAACACGAGTTTGAATAGGACTAAAGTCGCACGCGGTTGGTGATGTAACGGTAGTGACACCATGTCTCAGCTAATTCGCGAGACATGAGCAAAGTGATTAAGCCTGAAGATGTATAATTTTATAATTTAGCACCGTTTAGATTGTGACTGTTGGAAGGACGGAATCCTAGCATGTTTTAAAGCGTGAATTGATAAAAAATACATATTTTTTTGACAAACAACGTTACCTGGTAGTATATATCTCTTTTTCATTTTTCCATTGATGCATTTTAGGTAAGTTAGCAAATAATTAGCGCATTGACAATGACGCACATTAAAATTGAATATTGGCTGCGGAAATTGTAACCAAATATAAATAAATAATATTGTATATGTTACTAGCGGCCCGCCAGCGACTTCGTACGCGCGTTTTAGTTTTACTCCGTTCCCATAGATCGTAGCAAAAATATTTTTAAGCCTCTAAGCATTAAACTACTTAAATAGCCTTCCCAGATAAATTCACTATTTAACAATATATCTAACATACTTATTTCTGAAGTTTACGCGAATATTACACATTTAATGAAACACAATTTACGGATAATTTCGCGATAATTTATTTGATTTTTCATCCCGACGTTTCGAACACTTTACAGCGTTCGTGCACAGTCTACCCCGTGACCACGAACGCTGTAAAGTGTTCGAAACGTCGGGATGAAAAATCAAATAAATTATCGCGAAATTATCCGTAAATTGTGTTTCATTAAATATCTAACATATTTTATAACCGGACTAATAGTTCCTGTGATTAGCGCCTTCAACCAAATAAACAATAACATCAGTTTTTAAATATGTATAGACAAATGTTATATTTTGTGTAGACTTAACACGTAGCCCGGTCTTTAATCTGGTCAAACTTACACGGGGATATTATCTTTTTTTTTACAACGTAATGGAAATACTTTACGCCTTTCGTCAATCATATATTTATTTCGGGTGCTAAAAAGACCAGGCTACTCTGTGCGCTTACACAGCATCATGCCACATAACTGTATAGGCTGTGGGAGAAGCAAATTCCCTCAAGTCTTCTCCAGCTACCATAAGAGTTTGAACTTGAGGTTTGTTTGAATTCAAAGGGAAAATTATATGTAGGGATCTACCCCATCATCATCATCAACACCCAAGGCCGTCCACTGCTTAACATAGGCCTCCACGAAAAATTTGCAGAAAAATTCCAGATTGGACACCCATCGACCGCAGGAACAGCGTAGAATATCCACCAACAATATGAACAAACGATCTGCATACTACACTGGACACAGACCGCTTGATACCTACCCTGTTTCAACACAAATAATATTCTTTACTATTTTAAGGAATAAAATCTTTTCTCGAGAGCAAAATTAATAACAAACATGTGTCAAAACATTGTGTCTCAGATATGTCAAATGATTGTCAAAAATTAAATAAAAGTTATTTTAAGCATAAGCACTAAAGAGTATTTATATTAACTTCATAGCAAATCATCCCCAAAATAACTTTCTACCCCTTTTTAACCCTGTTACAAGATAAATTTCAATAAAGTTTGATACACATTTTTCGTTAATATTTTTAAAGAATGTTTATGCAAAATTTTAAGTAGATTGGACCAAGGGATCACGTTGTCCCATACAAACTTTGTACCCCTTTTTGACCCCCTTAGGGGTAGAATTTCGGAAAATCCTTTCTTATCGGATCCTTTCGTCATACAAAGAACACACCCTCCCAGTTTCAGGTCTCTACGATCAGCGGTTTAGGCTGTGCGTTGATCCGTCAGTCATTCAGGACAAAGCCTTTTATATGTATAGAAGAAGATTAAGATATTGTGTCGAAGTCCGTACATCACTTCAATCAAAGCTGTATTTTTTTTTTGCATAAATTATAAGATTAGAAGCGTAGGCTAACATTTGAATTATCCTGGTACCATCTTCAACGTAGGCGACAAAAAAATGGCCTCAGACCACAACAAACTGGCTTTTGGTGACTCAATATTTTATAGAGCGAAATCCTACTACTATTATAAAGGCGAAAGTTTGTAAGTATGGATGTATGGATGTATGGATGTTTGTTACTCTTTCACGTAAAAACTACTGAATGGATTTGAATGAAACTTTACCACAATATAGCTTATACATCAGAATAACATATAGGCTACAATTTTTGAGGTTTCTAATGTGAGGTCGTAAAAAAACACATTTTTTGCGCTACTAGACGGGACGAACCTGAAGTCCACGCGAACGAAGTCGCGGGCAAAAGCTAGTACTACTATAATTTAAAAACGGGTGAATATTATATGAATAAAATATGTGTCGATTAAAATGATATAAAATTCACTGTCGATTATAATATTGTTATTGGATTTCATTTAATTATAATTTTCATAATTTCATAAATAATTTGAGCATCATTTCAGCATTGTTTTTGGCATATTTTCAAGTATGTCGTCATCTTTAATTACTAGGGAAATCTATATCATACATGCATACTCTTATAAGCAATGCAAAAACAGAATATAGTAATGTTATTGTTAACACCGTGTTTTGATTAAAAACTTTGATTAATAAAAAAACCTACAACAACACGAACAAAACATTTAGCTGACCTAGTCGATCAACCTTTAAGGTTTTTTTTGCCCACTACACCGTAGCATACATTGACCGTGCTAGAAACGTGTCAGACAAAAAATATATATTTGTATTTAAAACTATGACACCTTGCCCACTAGAGGGTTCCGTCACCGACCAACACTGTCGCGTGCCGTGCACAGAGCGTGTCAGCAGCACCGGCAAAATAAGTTCTCGCTTGCTATCGCTTCGCTTCATATATCAGTGAGAGCTGACAATCCATTCAGTGGGCAAGTTAGAGCGTATCTTGTTGCTTTTCGTGTCTGACTTTCTGAGTTCCTTCCTATAATAGTTCCCCTAGCCGATTTCGACTACGGCCACCGTAGTCACAACGACTAACCGACTGCGCGGGACATATTATAGTGCACAAGTGTGTGCGCAAACACAGGTGCACTCTCTATTCCTTTCACTCTCATAGCCCGATGGGACAGCAATCTGACACGACCGGAGAGAGATCAGGCGCAGGACCAACGGCTTTACGTGCTTTCCGAGGCACGGAGGTGAAACACCGACAACTTCCAAACTCCGGGCTTCCCTGAGAATTTCTGAACAGAAAAACCCACGTAAATATTTTTGGCCCGACCTGGGAATCGAACCCGGGACCTCTGGCGCAGCCATCGCTTTAAAATGCAACCCTCTAACCGCTGCGCCACCGAGGCAGTTAGTTAGTTAGTTCCTTCCTACTAGCACCACCTAGCACGGAATTGGTATGGTACGGTACAGGGGTAAAAACCTATTAATTTAATCAGATAATCTGATTCAGTTAACTTCATCGGACGCTTTCCAATAGTTTATAGTGTACTTACAGGCACATCGTGGGAAACCGTGCTGATCAGTATAATTCAACAAAAGGTGGTTATCCTACAATCAGAGGTTTAATAACACGTTGCCAGTAACAACTTGCAGGATGACATTGTGTAAGCCGGCGTACTTGCGGCTTCGCAATTAATTTGTAAGTAATTTATGTTACGGAAATCTATATTTTATTGATCGCGACGTTTTTAATGGACATTTAATTGGTGTATGGTCATCGACGTACACGTTTCTAATTGGTTTAGAGGCGCAATATTGATAGTATGTGATCGCGCTACCCAATGTCACATGGCATAGATAGATAGAGGTACAACTAAAGCTGAAATTGTAGGAATTTTTTTTAGATTAATAATACCTGTGTATAAGCTCATAATCACTATAGGCACTCATTTACATTACACAATATTTCGCATCAGTCGCATCAGTAAATCTAGCTGATCTTTTTATTTAAACAATTTCTTCGTTCGTTTTCATTAATTAAGGGTGATAATTTGACTTGAATTTTTAAAGAGCATTAATTAAAGAGACAATGAAATACGCGAGCCTTAATTACACGCGCAGAGTACAATGATACAAAGCTATAGATAGCTTGATTGCTGTGAAACGAGAAAAAGATAGAATAATGCTAAGTATATAATGTGTCGCGGAAACATATAAATTGATATTTTATACGCGATATAACCCGTTGCTATGGGGATACCTTTTATTTTTTGCCAACAAAATGTTAATGACATTGGATAAACGACTGTTTATGTTAATGTATACGAGTCAATAGCAGTTCATTTTGCGATTTTAGCGGCTAATTTCGTTTTTTGAACTTATGTAACCACTAGCGGTCCCAGCGAACTTTGTTTCGCCCCAGCCCCGTCCCGCCCCAGCCCCGGCCCCGTTGAACGGGATAAAACGGATCCTATGTCCTTTTCCTGGCTCTAAGCTACCTCCCTGCCAATTTTCAGCTAAATCGGTTCAGCCGTTAGGCAGGGTACGCAAAATAAGTAACTTTTTTGGTTGATTTTTTACACCTTGTGTCCGAAAAACCCTAATATCCGAGGAACCCTACTTTTGTTCAAAATTAAATATAGCCTATATTACTCGTGGATAATGTAGCTTTCGAATGGTGAAAGAATTTTTAAAATCGGTCTAGTAGTTTATGAGCCTATTCATTACAATCAAACAAACAAACAAACAAACAAACAAACAAAGTTTTCCTCTTTATAATATTAGTGTAGATGAACATTCACCCATTGCATGGGGTAATAAATATGTATGGATGGCTGTTTCTCAACCACTGTGAATAAAAAAAACACAGTTACAGAGAGCAGACTGTTTTTAGTTGTAAAGTTTTTACTTAAACTGCCCACGTGTAATCATCTCGAACTAAGGGTCAACAAACACGAAGAAAATAAAAACCTGTGACGACTTAACTAATAAATAACGAGAACACCTGCCGATAAACTGCATCCGCAGTTTGGCAGATTTTATTACCTGTTATTGATTGGTTTTATTGAATAAATAAAATAAAAAACTTTATTCGCGCAAAGCGCACAATATTTTTGTCAGCCTTCTATCGCTGTTGTCGTAAGCAATTTGACAAGACAATATGGTTAAACTCATAAAAGGTTTCATTCATTTGAAATGAAATGAGAGGCTGATGATTTCGACTTTTGTAACGGTAAATATAAAAAAAAAGATATTATTGTTAGGTGGAAGTAAGTGGACCCCGAAATCAGTTAAGGGTAGCACGGAACCCTCAGTGCGCGGGTCCGAGTTGCACGTAGCCGGTTTTTATTTGAAGTCGGTTGAAAATGACAACCTATTTTTGACTGCATACTAAAGTAGAGTTAAATGTTAATCAGTCAGGTATCAAACGAATGCCGAGAGTCGCATAACAATGGAATTTTTATTGTGTCTCGTTTACACATACTTGACGAGTTAACCTAGTTGTGCGTTTGCGGTGACCCTAACATACGTATGATTTGCTGATTCACTGCGTGTTTGTGTTGCAATTACGGATAATGGCGTCAAAATGACTACAACCACCGTCGTTTATATTTTGTCGTCGGTTGATGTCATGTTTTTAGTTATTGTATTATAATACCAGTGATTTCCTAGTTTCCAAAAGTGCCTATGTTTATCACCACAGTCCAAATTACCAAAAAAAAATCTTGATCAATAGGTTGCGTATACGACTTTGCATGCGTAAAAATACTAAAGCATACGGAAGCTCGGTTGGATAGAACGTTAGCCCGGGTTGGTTGGTAGGTCGTGGGTTCGAGTCCTAACCATACGTTAGTATTTGTTTTCTTATTTGATCTTTTAAGCATAAAAATAACACGTTGTGTTCCAAAAATATTAAATCCATATAAATAAAGTGCGAAATTATTGCAATGAGGTTAAAATAAGAAACACACTAATACCGAAACGCACTTAAATAAATTCAAACAACACAGAAGCTACAATTGTATTTACGTTAAGACTGCAATCATGATTACAACTATTCAAATGTTACTGTAATAAAGGCTCCTGCACATTTTCATTCACTCGAATACTGATTTATTTCAGCGTTACATGATAAATATGTTTTATGAGGTATTTCTAACAAGGTCCATTCTAACATTATCATCAAATTTAAGAGCTGCTCTTGTAGGGTCAGTTTTTTACATAAAAACTCTAAATTAGGGAAGACAGTGTAGGTTTGCCTATTGCTTTCAACAAACGCAGTCAAACAACCCGGGTTTCCCGCCTTTTAAAACCCAGTCATAAGCCTTTCTTGATTAACAATATTTTCAGCCTGCCAGTACTGATGTTGCTGCTACCCTATGATGGGGCGGCGTTTACTCGCTATGGCACAGGATCGTCTCTGAATATTGTAGCTTTTAATAGAGAAACCCTTCCCACTAGACTCTCCCCTACATTCTGGTAATCTAATACACTCCACCAAAAAACAAAAAGATTACATCTGAGACAAGCCTGCTAGTGCCCTAACAACATACTCTCGAGATGTTTATCGTACGTAATGAGTGCATAATGATTCAAATATTGTTACAAACATAACACAATGTGCATGTCTAATTATGATTTATCTATACTTAATATTATAAAGCTGAAGAGTTTGTTTGTTTGTTTGTTTGTTTGTTTGTTTGTTTGAACGCGCTAATCTCCGAAACTACTGGTTCGAATTGAATAATTCTTTTTGTGTTGGATAGTCCAGTTATCGAGGAAGGCTATAGGCTATATAACATCACGCTACGACCAATAGGAGCAAAGATATAGGGGTAAATGTGTAAAAAACGGGAGAAAGAAGTCACTATTCCACGCGGGCGAAGTCGCGGGCAAAAGCTAGGAGATACATATATCTTAAACCGGTGTTATCTTCCGACTTACCAACTACCAAGTCTTGCAGCTTTATCAGACAACTATGACGTTGTTACTTTAAGTTAAGTTAGTAATTCTATAATTAAGCGGCTCAAAGAATGCTATTTTGACAATGTATAGGAACATTGTCAAACTCGGGAAGATTAAATTTTTTTGCAAAAATTTTGCGTCAAAATAGCATACCCAGAGCAGCTTAACTTTTTGAGTGTCATTATTACAGTCGTAATGGTATTAATATGTATTTCCTTAGTTGTAGCTTTAAAATGAAATTTGAGTTTTGTAAGATTTAATTAGTTCGGAATGAGCAGAGAACTAATTTGAATTATTTATCATGATCATCATCAACAGCCAAACGACGTCCACTGCTGAACATAGGCCTCCCCCACGGCTTTCCACAACAACCGGTTGTGAGCGGTCTGCATTACGATAAAAATAATAAAAAAAACTCCTGTATTTGGTGGTCTCGGAAACCACTGTCCAAAATCTAAGATGGAATCGATTTGTATTTTTGACCTTACAATTAATTAACAAACAATAGTTCCTTAAACCTTCTCCTAAATGTAATAAACACATATCAGAAAACCGCATCAAAATCGGTTCGGCCAAACGAGAGATAGCCGAAGACAAAAACATCTACATGCATACATACAGCTCAAACTGTGAACCTTCTTTTTAAAGACGGTTAAAAACACATCGCGTTTAGCGTGTCTATACAATCAAGGTCGCACATTGCGAATGTCATTTGTAATTTTTTAATGTGTGTGGAATTACCTAAATAGCTTCATTATTATCCGTTCGACATGTCATAGCACTCACAATGAGCAATCATTTCAGGATGCAATTGTTCGGTGCCTACTAGGGCAGTTTAGAGGAAAATGTTTTGTTGAATAAACAGACTTTAACTCACTTCGAAAATATCTACCAATTTTCAACTAAGTATAACACAATGGAATCCAATTATAGTAAATACATATTGAAGATAGTTTATGTACTGTCATATTGTGTAATTTTATGTTGAATATTGTGTTCTATTAGAAATTAAAGTGTTTACTGGCAGTACTGTGATTTCAATTTTGATGAATATTAAAAGCAACACTAAATCAAAATTTATTATTATTGAATTCAGTTCAGTAATAAATAAATAACAAATTAAATAAATTGGACATTTCACATACAATGCTTGGAATTTTGTGCAATGGAAAATCTAAAGCAACAGTCGTACCACAACACCCAGACCCAAGAAACAGTAGAAAATTATGATTTCTACATTGACTCAATCGGGAATAGAACCCGGGTCTTTGGAGCGGCGACACTTTGAAACCCAGCGTGCTTAGCCACTACACCACAGAGGTCGTCGTTTGAGTATGTTACAGTATCATAGTTTCCACAAACTAACCCCAGATGGCGCGAGGCTTTTGCATTGCTGGGATACTTTAAAAATGCGCTATATATCTATTTTTTTAATATTCCGTCAGTAAAATACTCCTAAAGACATTATGATTATTTTGAAAATCCAATCCAATAGTTTCGGCAAAACATCATACAGCCAGTAAACAGTATCTGACTAACAATCTTATTATGAGCAAAATGACGTTATAATATGTACTTGTAAATAGTGTTTTATTGTTAAATGGTATCATGTACTAAGACGTACCTTTCGGTGGCCCAAAGAGTACCACGTCCATCGCTTTGAGTGCCAGCTTCTGCTTGTGGATCGGGTCCTTGATGCCCAGCACGTTGCTTAGGTACTGCATGTTGTTGACTGCCAGCCTTTTAAGAAAAATATGAGGTTAGTTTCTGTATGTATGTAGAAACGAAACTGGGATGGGAACTCGCCTTATCGGTTATAAACTTCTTTATTCATAAATTTATACAACCAACGATAAAATACAGGATAACCTACCCAGCTACTCTCAAACCAGCATACCCACCAACTATTCCTCACACTCAAGTATATAAAGAAAGGTACCATCTGCATTCCACATTTAAATTACAAATCAAACATTCATCTTCGTTCTCGCTGCATTCCGTTCCTCGTCTGTCACTCTCTTGCGTTCCATTTCACGTTCATTACACCCTTGCGTTTGACCGTTTGTTGCGTTGACCGCGAAATTGATACCTCGCCTGCGGGGCAAAGAGGTGTGCGGGGGGATAGGACAGTGCAGTGCATAAGCGGCGCTGGCGGGAGTATGCGCGCCGTCCGCCTTCCTCACGCTCGTCTCCCCCCGCACCCCGCCGCCCCGCAGGCGAGGTCTCAATAAAGCGGTTTACCTATACTACCATACGTCTTATTCTCAGACGTAGTGGTACCAGCATCCTTAATTTTAATCAATATTGCTTGCAAAAATATCACATACTTAAATTGGGGATGTTACTACTAGACAATAAGGTTCATAACTAATTACAAAGCTGTCCGATTTTATTAGGTTAGAAAAATATCCATATTTGAAAAAAAAACCTGTGTCGGATATTTTTTCAATGAAGGCAAGTGGGATATACTGT
The DNA here is from genome assembly GCA_963584085.1 of Pyrausta aurata. Lineage (NCBI taxonomy): Eukaryota > Metazoa > Arthropoda > Insecta > Lepidoptera > Crambidae > Pyrausta > Pyrausta aurata. The sequence goes on along the minus strand of OY757267.1, from coordinate 8,120,451 downwards.
CCATCATCAGGTTTCAGTCTGATCGGTCAGTAAATGGAAGAATCATCAATCAGTTCGGTACTGATATTGTTGATAGATAGATAGTTAAGTATAGTTATTGGGCTTTCATATTTGATTATTTACAGAAAATACAACACTATCTACACCTGGAAAAACAGCAGCTTGACTTCTGCAGATTCATCGACTGTGTTAGACACAGATCTCTACAGGCAATATGTCGAAATTAGTTTAGGGCAAGCGCACATTGATACACTAGATGACGCGACGATAAGCTGATTGAGATTTTTCATACATTTTGAGTATCATCGCATGCAGTAGTCGTACACGCTCGCTATTACAGTCTGAGAGATATCAAGTGAGTCGTCATTTTGGTATTTTTTTCTCTCTGTATTATGTAAAGCGTAGCGCTGCATATTTTCATAGAGATTACTGACAGTATGGCCTTACGACTCCGTGGCTAACAAGCCGACTTGAGGCATCCACTGAGCCACGAATGGTTGTGAATAGCATTCACTGAGCGGCCAGATTATTTAAAATTTGGATGCTCAAAGAATGCTATTTTGATGTTTTTAATTTTGACACAAAATACATCCTTAACGAAGCCTTAAGCCTCGCATTCAGTGCATCAAACCAAATCGTATGTAACAAAAATAATCGCTGGGAAACGACTTTTATTTTTAGACATTAAAATAAATCATTTATTTATTAGCCGCAATGTATACGCGCGCGGAGCGCTCAGGCGTAGCGACGGGCGCGCACACAATGGACGCGCTTAGTTGTGTGCGTGCGCACGCACAATGTACCGCGCCACATCGCGCAATACATTGCGTAGTGCACAGCTTATGGACCGATTACGACTAAAGTAATGAAAATGTTTACCATGTTTCGTGGAGAAAAACACTTGTAAGTACTAATAGAAGAATTGTTCTATTTGACTGTCATTATCTTAGTAACACGTCATTTTCCAGGTATGGTTTCTTCGAGAAAAATTATCATATGAGTGTAGGAAATACGTGGTTTTCGGCTTCATTAAGCCTTTTGTTACAACCTGTATATGGAAACAATTTCAAACTTGCTGACTACATTTCCTGTCTAAATTGAAAACATCAAAATAGAATTCTCTGAGCAGCTAAACTATAGTGGCTCGAGATACGCGCATTGCGCTTGCTCTTGTAGTAGAGATTATGAAGATATGAGCGTTACAAATAATACACCTGGGCAGAGTTGCGCCTGTGACTTTGTGCTGGAGGAACTGCTGTTTGTACTGCGGCAGGTCCACCGATTGCGACAGCCATTCCACAGTTTGCTCCACCGTCCAGTTGTGCACCTGGGAAAGAGAATAGTGTTTATTAATACTTTTGATTCTACAGGGTGTAGATTGCAATATGTGCAAATATACTCAACAGGAAGCATTTAATTTATAAATAATTTCCACAAGTTTGTATAAATTTTCGTCATTTTTGCGAAACAAGTTGCCTCTGTAAGCTGCACAAATGAAATCTACATGCTGTATACTACATATTATGAAAAAACGGAGGAGTTCTTAATTTTAATAAGTTCTAAATCTAAAATTAATTATAAAAGGATAGTCCATTTGTCGAGGAGGATTATAGGCATGTAACATCATGCTACAGACAGACAGACAAGTTGCAAAGGCCCACTAGTTCATGATCAGCCAGCACTGTCTAGGTATTTCAATCAATCAATCATTTGTTTATTATTCAATATCTTTTTTTTTATTTACAATTTAGTAAGAGTATGGCAAGGTAGTTGTTTTAATGGTATATCTTGATGAAACTTTGGAGTTTGGATTCCTGCTTAAAAAAATAGTCACCAGAAAGTTGTCTTTTTATCTAACTAAATCGACCAGTGAACTAATAAGTTGACTTAAATTATAATTGACATGATGGGCAAAACCACGAACCCACTTTTTTGGCAACATTTCCGCGAATAACTTATCTAAGTGTATAAGAAGGAAAATTGAGGTAATGCACGATAATTGGTTAACAAAACATACTGTACTGTTAAGGTATACCGTCATACCGTAAGCAGGAGAAATAAAGGCTACTTTTGTTCACTTCGCCTTGACCTAGACACCGGTCGGCCGTACAAACGCAAGCCAATCAAGACCATGTTGGTAAGAGGAAAACCTGTATGTTTGGACACTTATTTGTTTTTTATAATGTACCATTTTCAATTTCAATTATACTGATGAAATAGTCTAGTTCAACTTATTGTGTTAATCTCTGAATTTAGTATTCAAGTTAATAATGAAAAGCTATACAAGGCTAGCGGTCCCAGCGAACTTTGTTTCGCCCTCAGCCCCGTCCCGCCCGGCCCCGTTTTCCAACGAATGCAAAACCGTGGAAATCGGTTCGTGCGTTCTGGAGTTATAGCGTCAGGGAGGAAAACCCGACTTATTTTTATACTATTGTAGATTAAATATTAAATTGGCCTTTTTTAATTCAAATTCGACCACTGCCGAATTAGCTGATGCGGCTACAATGAGACGACCGCTGAGGCCAGCGTTTGTACGCGACGACAAAAACGGCTATTACATGGCTCCAAAAGGAGGCGCCACCCCTTTTTTTGACACTAGAACATCTCATCTGATAGTCGACAAGACTGATTTGACGATGAAATGCTTAAAAAAATATGATGATGATGAAATGTCCTCAAGTCAAAGTCAAATTGTACCTCTGACCGCAGCCAGGCCTCCCACAGCTCCTTGACGGATATGTGCATGTCATCGTTGTGGTGGAACGCCCTCTGCCTCTTTTCATAACCGCTGTCGTACTGCAACTCTTCACGGAGGAACTGGAAATAGGAGATTGGAGAAATTAAGTCACATTCTGGTGGCACAATCTGGTATAGCAGGATATCTAAAGTCCATTTCTCTTTGCTAGTCCAATGTAGTAAACAATCTTTTCATATCTTTTAAAATTATATAATGAAAAACCAATTTACTATTTAATAAGAAATGTTCAACGATTCATTACATGTGGTTTGGGTTTTGAGTTTCATCATTTCAATAAAAAGGAATGTCAAGATTGTTAACAATATTCAACTAGCAAAGTAATATGGACTTTATAGTAGGGTGAAATAAGTTGTACAGATTTGATGAAACAGCGTAGAGTAGACAAATCGATAGATTTTTATTTACCAATGTGCAAAAATTTACAATAATAACATCCTCATTATGATGATAAAATATTAAAAAATATATATTATTATAAAATATTATTTTAATTTTATTTGGAACTAGCTTTTGCCCGCGACTTCGTTCGCGTGGACTTCAGGTTCGTCCCGTCTAGTAGCGCAAAAAATGTGTTTTTTTACGACCTCGCATTAGAAACCTCAAAAATTGTAGCCTATATGTTATTCTGATGTATAAGCTATATTGTGGTAAAGTTTCATTCAAATCCATTCAGTAGTTTTTACGTGAAAGAGTAACAAACATCCATACATCCATACTTACAAACTTTCGCCTTTATAATAGTAGTAGGATGGATATACTCATGTCTCAATTTAAGACGACATCAAATCTCAATAAAATTATGAACTTTAAACATAATGTTTAATTAAAAGCATGTTTTTATTAATTCTTACATAGAGACATGTAAATAAAACAAGACAGTTTTAGATCTTCCATTTACAAAAACAAAAACAGTTGGCCAGTATGACCAAAGAATATTTACACGATTTAGGCTCAAGCGCATTGTATGAAACTGATAACATCGCGAACATTGTCCTAAGCCAGATTAAGATAACAATAGTGCACCTAAAGTCTAAACGAAAATATAACAGACCATAAAAATAATTTCCAAGATAAATGTTTGTTGTAATAAACTAAGCATATAAAAAATATCTAAACAGGCGATAAAGAGTTAACTAACTAGATGAAAGCGAATTTGTTTAACGACGGCATTCAATCTTTTAACAAAATAAAATACGCTGTATTTTTTGTTGCGTATTTATTACGGTTCGATAATCCGCTTGCCAAAAATCGCCCAGCCCGAAAAAATATAAGTTAAATGTAGGCAAAAGTGAGGTTTTGTTTAAAACAATCTCTAGACCGAATGATTGATATTTCACAAATTCAGCAAGATTTCGCTAGATAAACCAAATAAACTACCATTTTCCATTTTGTTCGTTCATTTATCCAAAACAGCAAACTTGTTGAATGATAGAATTACAAATATAAATTCATTGTATCAAATCAACAATAATACTTTGCTCTGAGCAAAGCGTGAGCGAGTGCCGGCAACTGGGTAACGGATAGATATACCTATATTACTTTTTGTTATTTTAATAAAGCCGGTGTCCACCACACAGGCATTTGCTCCTTGCAGAATACGAACTTTCAGTTTTCTAAACCGAAACGCGGATTATTAGTAAAGTCTTTAAAAAGATAGTAAGATAAGATAACTATTTATTGCACATAACGTTAATGAATTTACAAAGTCGTTAACAGGAAATGTACAATTTAGGCGGTATTGTTGCTACAAGCGATCTCTTCCAGACAACCTTCGGGTAAAGAAATTAATGTTAGTACCTACCTACCTGTCGAGAAGGCTTAGCGAAGATAACTATACAGGGTGTAAAAAAGTATAAGCCAAATTTTAGGGGGTGGTAGTCAATCGAGAATAGTAAAAATAAACATTTAAGAAAAAAAAAACTTGCAAGTTTTTTTCTCGGCTCTTAACCACCCTCTTGAATTTGGCTCGTACTTTTTTTACACCCTGTATATTATTAACCGCTTATATTCCATCATTATGATCTCAAAGTATACTCACATCATCACTCTCACTCAAGTCCACGTTCCCGTTTGCGTCATCATCCAGTTGTCTGTGCAGCTGGGTGATGGCCTCCAGCCCAGCCCGGTCCTGCAGGCACGACTGCTCGTTGTGACACGCCTCCACAAGTACTGAAACAATGTTTGATGGCAAATTAATAAACTGATGTGGTGATGCTAAATCGCAGTGTTCATTTGTTTTTGTGCGTTATTGCCACCTATTTCTGATTTTCGGAAGTTCGACCAACGCCTGGTTGAGTGAAATATGCGTTTGCGCAAAGGGTTGCAAGGTAGAGCAGGTATCTTCAGTTTTTCGTGCAGTTTCGTAGGTAATGGGTGCTAGGGGTTAAATAGATTTCGTGAATGAACAGAGGACCAAATAAAAAGTAAAATAATCTGGTGTCTATTGTATTGATGATAAATGATTTAAACATTTGTTGGGATAATATGGATTATAATACATTTTTACACACGTACTTGGAGGCCTTAATAGATCGCTCCACTCAAATATAAAAATCGAACGATATCACACAATACAGGTAGAATTGATTACCTCCTCTTTTGAGGTCAATAAAAATAGGATTCTTTGCATGAATTGGAAAAGTGCATCCGCAGTTGAATATGGTAAAGAAGTTTCCAAGTAACTTAGTAAGTTACTTGTAAGTATATATTTGTTGGATAGAATTAACGTAATTAAAGTATAAACACGGCAGACACTAGAATCTTTAGTACCATCGACATTTCTTTACACAAAAGAAAAAATAAAATCATCGTGAGTCGTTATTTAAATTATTTTTCTGGAGCAAACGAGAAGGGCAGGCAACTGTCACGCAAAGGTCGAACCATAAATACAGAAATAGAAATAACTAAACACATTTATCTTCAATGATTATAACAATCACGACGGCAATTTCAAATGTTTCCAAAAATGAAGAATTGAGTGTGGATGAAATAAAACAGATTGTGTGAATAGTACAACTAAGGAATACTACTTCTAAGAATGCGTATACAATATATATACATCCGACATAAATGTGCTATTGAGTTTCTATTACTACAGCAGACTTCTTTTCATCCAGCTCATGCTCAAATATTTGATTTCTTATTTTCCTATTGTTAAACTACTTTAACACGTTCCGGGACACTACTCCAGACACAATAGATGTTTTATTGTTTTTACGCCTGTAGGCGTTCACTGTCCCGGAACGTGTTAAAGCCAGTATTTTAGACTATTTTAAAATCTTTAAAAATTATGTTTTAGTAAAGCATTTTCTTTTTTATAGCATACTAAATAGATTGATTAAAACAATTCAGCATTAAAAATATGAACAATCCATAATAATAGAGCTCTAAAGAAAAGTCTCAAACATTTTAATTTAAAAAAAATATGGCTAACAAAAAAAACGTATTTTTCTTATAGATAATTTTGGGTCTAGTTTCCGCACATTTCGTTTGATCAAGTTTCGAAAATACACATCGTATACATGTATAAAACGGTATTTAATGTAGATCCTGTATTCAAATGATATTTATTACTTGAGGTCACTAATTGGATGTTCAATCAAATAAATTGTATTTTAATTTGTTTTCGACCAAATATTTAAATATATTTTCCAATACAAAATATTTAGGTTAATGAATCAAATTGAACTTAATAACTGAAATAAGGTATTTGGGATTTATCATCGTCTCATTGTTCGTTTAAAGATAACATGGATAAAAACATGTCGCATCATAAAAATTACGGAAGTTTTGAAGACTTATCCCAACTTCTACATCCAATGTCAGGAATTATGATTTAAGTTCCAGAATAAGACTGCCTTTAGGTCCACCGCATAATGTAGCAGAAAGTAAATATGGAAACAAAAGTTCTGAACCAACTTTTAACTCTCCAAAGCAAAGCAATAAAATGAACAAAGATTTCCTACAAAACCTCAAAAAAAGGGTGTACGGTGGTCTATGGACTATTATATTCTCCTACCGATTTTTATTAATGGCGGCCCCTATCAACAGATATAGACCAGCACCCGTTGCATGGCACATCGATAAACCCGTTTGTCGCGCGTTTTACCGCGTCTACCTAGATAATTTATCTCCACGTGCATGGTACAGTCTTTTAATATATCTATAACGCGAGGTCGTAGACAATTTGTCTCTAGTGCGTAATGGCTGCATTATGGCTGCCGTTTTTTATACAAGTTTGACAGTTTAGGAAAGTTAGCATAGCGTCAGTTATATCGACATCTTGCGATCGTTTATATACCTATATCTATCTATACCGCGTCGCGCGCGACGCGACAAGCCAACCCATGCAACGGGTGCAGGCACGCAGGAGATATTATAATAATATATGTGCGCAAAACACAAGTGCACTCTTACGTATACCTAATAAATAAATAAAAGTTCGTATAGTAAAAAGGTTCTATAACTTTTTTGTTTATTTACGTTTACACATACTTATTTCTGACCTAAAAGTAAACACGGTCAATGATTTCATAATCTCACTGCACAGTGGAACAAGCCCAGATAAGGCACGGCAACCGACTGGAGGTCGCGTTTATTTATCTGTCGCCTCCCATGTTGTTTCCAAGGGCAGAATTAAATTATACTGCAAGCAGACGTTACAGTATGTTAGTGTATGTTTTTAAGTTAATTAAAGTGGACTTTTTATATAGCAGAAATGTACAAAAAGGGACTCGAAAAACTGCCGTATATGCTAGGATACTCTTCTTGCACAAGAGGCAGTGCTTTCTAATAAAGTTTTTTTTACGCGTGTGATTTGATTACTGTAATGTACGGACGACAGTTAGTCAAGGTAGACACTGCGGTATCTTATGCAGTTGTAATAAGGGCTAGTTTGCAACAAAAGTGGGTAACCTGATGTGCTGGCGACTGTACATTTGTGAACAAAATTGGGACAACATTGGGATAAAAAGATAAATATTTGCAGTGTTTAATGTTTAATCTGTTATTATGTCTGATTAAGAAAAAGTACGCCTGTTTTATGATGATTTAGTATATGTACGCCTATGAAAATGTCATTAAAATCATCGGAACAAAATGACAAGTACTCTTAAGATATAAAGATGCCTTTCATGACTGGTATTAAAGCCTTACTCGGCAATAATGAGTAGGTAAAAATAATACAGATTGACTCCTTGACCTTCCTTGTTCTTGTCGTGGATAATGAATCATTTAACTTTTAATATGGAGATGCATGTTTACGTAACAAACAATATTTAACCCAATCATTCATCATCATCATCATCAGCCAAAGAACTTCCACTGCTGAACATAGGCCTCCCCTCCCCCATGGATTTCCACAGCGACCCGTTGTGAGCGGTCTGCCATCCAGTGTGATCCTGCGATCTTTACAAGGTCGCCTGTCCATCTTGTCGGTGGACGTCCTACGCTGCGCCTTTGGTCGAAGGGTCTCCAATATAGAACTTTTCTGCCCCAACGGCCATCAGTTCTACGCTCTATGTGCACTTGAGCTTTCTGCCCAATCATTGGCGAAACATAATGTGTAATTAAGATTTGGTACGTCAATATTTACGATAAGCTTTATTTTTTAGCCGATGGACCGACTTAAGTAACTTCTTTGGGCTACCTTACGATACCTTTATAAGCAGCTTCGTAAAGATTCAACAAGTCATTTCATTCAATTCAGGACCTACATGTCGAAAAAATTGTTACATCAATACTTTAAAACAGACAAGTTACAAGGCGAACGGAACAGGAAAACGTAGTGTTTAAATGACAATGGGCTGTTTTTGCAACTATTATATTGCCCATAATAAGAAGAATTTCACACAGTGACATTACGTTTTATATTTAGGAAGCGTTTACCAAACGTTGATTGATATCTTAGATCTAATGTAATGACTGCCATCGACATTAGCCTTTATCAAAAAACAGTTCCTTTAGGAGGATGTATGACACACCTTAATCATGGAACTTGCTGTTAATCAAATCTGTTTTTGGCTAAAGCAGGGCTAGACGTTGAATTTAATTAAATAACCCTCCAAGTTCATGTACAGTATAACAAGTGACATTTCCACTGAAAACTTGAGGAAGCAAATAAATGTACAATTTATATTCAAGATTAGTCCAAAACCCATTGTGGAAGAGATGTGTGACGTGTGTCCTCACAATTCGCGCTATTGATGCGCAAGAGTTGAATCACGCGCCGCTCTTGCCAATGCACTCGCGGATACGATTGTCAACGTCCTTTTTGGAATGTACAACTGTTTGTCTAGCTGTTAACGGTTGACGACGAATTATATCAATTGGACAATTATGTAGATAAGATGGGGGAAATTATTACCTTCGATTAAAGCCGAGAAAAACATATATAAGTAGTTCAAGCACCTGAAAATCTGGGTCTGACATGAAGAAGTTTATTAATATTCTACTTTTAAATATTGAACAATATCACAGATATTTAATAGCCTAGGGGGCCTATTATTAAATCACTCGCATCAAGATGGCGTGTGATATTCATTGATTAAAGTCCAATTTTGGAATGAACATCAGTTGAAATATACAATAGGTATTTGAAAAAAGTAAGTTTAGTTTTGTGAGTCTATACTTCCTTAATTCGCGTAAATTTTCTTTATTTTTTATTCGTTCAAGAACGAAAATCACACGCCAAATCCAAGCGAGTGATTAAAAAATAGAGGCCCTGATGCCAAAGTTTCTAAAGCTTGTGTTAAGGAAGTCAGTCACAACCAGCAGTGTTATCACAACATCTCTAGATCTAGAACTTTCGTAACAGGAAAAACATTCAATTTAATTTATTTTCAACAGATTTTAGGAAGATTCCCACAAAAATGCTACATACGATCATACCAAGTATGTGGCATAACAGTACTCTCCGAAAGAATGTGCGTTACACAATCTCACTAGAAATAAATCTACGAAGAATAGCGTACAGGCGTCAGATTGTTGTTACTCCCTCTATTAAGATCAATTGGTGTCTCGGAGTAACATGACGTAATATCTTGTGTTGTCGGCAAACAAATCATTGAAAGCAATATGGATTCAAGTTGTTTAGACACGCTTTGCCATTGCTTGCTACGTTTTAACCATCTCCGGATCAAACGTTTACATTACATATCTCTAAGAAAACAAACGTGGATTTAAGTGGTGGACAAGGACGGACAGAACAAACTACGATTCATATTGCATTCTTTGTTACATTAGTAGGAAGTATCTTATGAAAATCCTTAGGTTTTCGAAAGAGCGACCGGCTAACAAGCTCTTGCCTCGTACCTTCTAATAACAAGGTTGATGGTAGATAAAATAGAGTAATGCTGAGTGAAAACCAATTTGGTCAGACTACATGTCACAACGAATGACCTTATACATTTATTATGTAGCATTGATGTGATGACCAACTTTTTTTCTTTCTAAACGTGCACTAAGTATGAGGGATAAAAAAGCTGCGGTTTAAACTGTTTCGCTCAATAAGAAACAGGAACTCACTCAGGCGGATGTGGCGTAAGGCAAAAATAAATGTTTTATGATTAATAAACATATTTAATTCATTCAAGTACTCACTTTTGTGAATGGGCCCCTTGTCTGGAACCAACCAGAAAAATTCAATTGAAAATGCGATTGAAAAATCTTAATTTTCATTTTGGCTTGTATGAGTTCTAATAAAACAACGCAGTCACTAGTACTAGACAGTAAGATGACTCAATCTATACATGTTACATTATTAAGGAGATACTAGTACTTGGCCACACATTAACAATCGGTCGTTAATTTTCTATAGTTTGCTTATGAAACTACTATGACTGTATGAAAACTAACTAATGATTAATAAACTAAGTTTGAAAATAGATATGAGGATACAAGAGCAAGAAAACGTACTCAAGTTTGTCCTTTAACACGAATTAATTAAAGATGTTTCCATTGCCGTATCATAACTCATTGATCGAGATCGCTAAGGCTAATTAAAACAGTTAAGAAAGAGCTCTGTATCTACTTTGTTTCAGACGCGCAATATTTCTGTATGAATTATTTAAAAAATGAAAATATAATTACAACCATACTGCATACGTTCTTTTCGGATGTTACAGCGGTTTTTAGCGTGTCAAATTGAAAGTTAATGCTTATTGCATACAACACAACAGTCTGAAAGTCACATTTCCTTTTGTTACATGGCCAGCCATGGCAATCATTTGATACAGTGCATCATTACTATTTCAATGAAGGATATCTAGGTATTTGGTGAATCGGCATTTATTTAAGTTAATAAATCTTTACTATATTTGCACATAAGTTTTAGTTTCAGCACATTAACTCGAGAATGGGTGAATCGTTTATTATGATTTTTACTTTGTTGCATTCGGCTTTGCTCCAAATAACGGAATAACTATTAAAATATCGAAATTTAAGGAGACGGGGCGGTACAGGGACCGGGGCATACGAGGTTCGGCATTTTCGCTAGTAATAACCTAAAAAGTACAGCTAAAATTCACATGACTTTAGTATGAAAATTGTAAACAGACAAATTGAAACGAACCTTTAACCTGCCAGGGGTAAATCCGTTGCTCAATTCGTATGGTGATTGGTGGATCAAATTAAATGTCATCATGACTGTTGGAAAAACATCGATGATACGAGGCGTGAGATGACAAATAATGTGAGCAGCTTATCCCAGCGCTACCTGATTTGTGAATATAGAGCCTAAATTCGAACAGCTCAGCTCAACATTTTTACATTTAACTAATTGTTTATGTATGTGTAATGCATGAATTGCAGCGCAACTGACTTTTAAGAAGATACATGGTCGTCTTTGGCGTTGTTGTTTGCAATCGCCAATCGCCGTCTAAGTAAAACATTTCATTCATAAATTCATCGAATTTTCTAGAAACGAATCGCCTATAAAGATTTCCGGGAAAACCTTGGTTAGCTTGTGGTGTTTGCAGAATAGGTATTGTAAGAAGGCATTGCGATTTATTATTTGTACTCATTTTCCTGAAATGATCGGTGAAAACATTTATATCTAGCTGGAATCAAAGGAGTAATTACTGGAATACTATTTCGAGATAGCAAGATACGAATACTTTCTCAGAACGAGTTTGCTCAGATATGAGCAAAACGCTTTGTTTTGTCGAAACCAATATTTAGGTGGCATGATTTTAAATGATAATGGGTACCCGATAAGTCTTCGTGTTGTTTACATTACGTCTGCACGTTAATGCAACGTGATTCTATAGAATTGTTCTGAGATTTAGTAAGGTAAGAATTGCTTGATACCTACTCCGTGCAATTATAATTCAAATATTGCTCAACACATCTTAGTCTAATGTCGTTAAAATATGGGCAGACTGAGCTAAACTAATCTAATATGGGAGGAAATTGGTAGGTTAGGTAGGTAGGTCTTCCTATCTAGGCTTTAGAATAGTAAACGATGCCTCAATAAAGAATCATCCTTTCTCCAATCTCTCAGTTGTTCTAGGAAGTTTAAATCGTTTAGTTTACGTACCTAGTCTTGATGCCTGGCGAACACTCGGCGCAACGATGTGACAACTCTTTTCTATCACTAATTACGTAGGCAGATAGAGAGTAACAGTCTTTTTTCGTAAAAAATGCATTATCTTAAGTTCTCATCGCCTTAAGGGGAGTGAAAAAGAATCCTAGCCTAAATCTACCGACATTGATTCAACAAGTTCTTCGCATCAGGCAAGTTTAAGGTCGCCGCAAACTTTCTATTTGCACCAACAATAGAAAGCACAGACAAAACACGCAGCATTTATTATTACTGGCCGGTAGCACTTTTGCCAAGGAATTAATCAACCGATCGGTGTCGCGAGCCAAGATGTTTACGTTTATGATAAATTGTCAACAGTTATACAAGTTTAAGCCACTTCCTTGTTATATACAAAATAACAACAGTTTACTATGTGACGAGCCAAATGAACCAAATGTTCAGTTGTTAATTTCTAAAGTTTATTTAAATGCTTTACTTTTTCGTCTGGCTGTTACACATCCAATCTGGCTATCAATCATTGTTTATAAATCGAGTTTTTTACAAGTTTAATGGTTAATAAAAGCTTTGTTGGCAATCAGATCTGATCTTTTAAGACATAATAAACTAGTAAGTACTATTTTCGACTTGCGCCGCTCTGTTAAAGCACACGAAGGCCTAAGTTTTGTGTCTATGAATACTATTCGTTTTAAGTTCTGTGACATCTGTATTAAGTACGTCGATAGATTTCGTAACTGACCTACTGCAGAAGACATCACGTGTAAGCCCTGCTTTATATCGCCAAGTCCCAACGGCTATCTGTCGGTATCTAAAATAGCCCAACACGTCTCGTTCGTCTGCTGTCAGTGACACTGCCTGATGATGACTCATTGTCTGTCTAACGCGATATCATGCTGATTGGGTGGAGGAATTTGGTAAAGACTTTTTTATTGACCTATCAGTGACACCTTTAAGACAAATAAATAAATATTCTTTATTGCACAAGTTAGAAGGACTCGAAACTAAACATTAAAAAAAGACAAATTAATTACACGTCCTATTTGCGGTCTTCTCGCTTGGAGCGCTATCTTCTAGCCAACAATTTGGTAGTGGAAACAAGATGCCGATGAAAATAATATGAGTAGGTTGATTGATTGTGTCGACTCCTATGTTAGCATGAGTTATGACTGCAGGATGGTACGAAATATGGATTTCGAGCGAATAAGGGGCGATCTGTAAATCCACAGAGATATCACACACATATAGGTGAAGAAAAGAAAGGCATTTATTAGAATTACACGAAGAGAACGCCAGCAGTAATCCTTAGTCAGCAATCTAGTAAATAGCAGCATGGACATAAATAAATAGTTATTTGGTTCTGAAGTTTACGCGAATACTCATTACTTAATAAAACACACTTTTACGGATTGATTTCGCGAACGTGTATTTTTGTTTAATGCCTGACGTTTCGAATGCTTTACAGCATTCGTGGTCACAGGCAGACAGTCTGCCTGAAAAATAAACGTTCGCGAAATCAATCCGTAAAAGTGTGTTTTATTAAATAAATAGTTTATTTTCTCACCATACTTGAGAAATGATAAGACTAGGGATGCACTTTAATCAATACTAATAGTAATTAATTATTGTGTTGAAAGTAATAAGTTTTCACCCATCCTAACCTTTTGTGTTATGAAGGATAGTTAGTTATTATTAGTGCTATGAGGAAAAGTAGATAACTTTACATGTACAATGAACTACAAAAATATGTAGGTTCTTTGATTGCTAGAGTTATTTGTTACATAGCCTATCTAAATAGCCTACATAAGCTATGCTCTTGTTGGTGGTGTTTTTTCCAAAACTCCAAAGTAAGGAAGACATCATAGTGATTTCCTTGTTGCCTTCCATACTGCAGTTTAGGAACCAGAGGTTTCCTTCCCCTTAATACCCAGTAAAAGCCTTTCCTGATATACTATATCTTCAGCTTTCTGCTAGTACTGATGTTGCTGCTACCCAACACCAGGGGAACGCTTATTTAATATCTAGTCACCATGTCACAGGATCGTCACAAATGTAGCTTTTAATAGAAAAACCCATTCCACTAGACTCCCCAATACATTCTGGTAATCCTACAGCTGTTTGGTCAGGGACTGCTTATTCAACATATTTGCATCTTACCACCATATCTGGTTGCCATTTACTATGCCAATAGTATGTGTAACTAAAAATTTACCAGAACATTACAATGTAGGTTCTTGCTATTAAAAGACTAATGGATCAACACCAAATAATATATTGCATGACATAATGTTATTGATAACTTGTATATAAAGCAATCTTTTAATTACTGCTGCCAGCAATCAGTTGAATACACAATAGGTAATTAAAAATACCAATGGAGTTAAAGAATGTTGTTAAACAGACTCATTGAAAGTCTGGACATGTTAAGAAAAAGAAGCAAACACATGTACTACCGATTTCAATGAAGAAGTATACAAACAGATTCCATGAAGACTGTAACATTAAGCAGACCCAATATGTTTACGAGTTGTGATGTAATCAATCAGTATCAATGTTTAATTACAATTCGCAGCTCAGATAGATTATAACCCAAATGTTTCAGTACACATAAATAAACAATAGACAATCCTAATTGAGTTCAATTAATAACTTGATTTTTGTGATATTTTTTTGGTGCTACCAAACCAGTTATATTGAACAAAAAATTACACTGAAATAGCAATTATTGTAGTAAACCTTCATCTTTGGTGTTTTCACCTGGTTAGTTTTTCCCAGATTTTTTATCAGATTTACAGGAAAACAGTTTTTTTTTCGACGTTTTTCAATTTAGTTACAAGAATTGGCAGAGAAAAGATTTTTGAAATTTTCAAAGTTTATAAAATTCTTAATCGTTTGAGACTCCTTTAAGTTTATGAAGGCGGTTCTTTTTTTGTGAGTAACAAGATTGTTTTTGTTTCTTACAATATTACTGAATGATAGAAGAATGTTCTGATCATGTGGTTGATATAAAAGAAGCTGTTAAAAAGTCATTAATCCTATTGTGATCTAATAAAACAAACAATGAACATCTGGAGCGGCTTGACTTACTGATTAATCTAATTTGAATCTTATTGAGAAGGAACTAGAAGGAATATTATGAACCAAACTTGAATTCAATGAGAAGTCACATTTTGTGGGCACAAAATTAAAAAAAATAGAGCCACCCTTAACTAAATTCAGGGTCCACTTACTTTCACTTAACGAAAACATCACAATATATTGCGACAGCAAAAATAACTTTGTTTTTCATAGTGTTTGTATGACAGACAAAGTTATATTTGCGGTTGATAAAAATGTGCAATATCTCAAAAACTACTGGTTCGATCTCCTTCAAACCAATTTTCGTTGCAAGTTTTTGTTGAGATCTACATCATTATACTTTTTTCAAAATTTTCACTTTCTCAGTTCAAAAGTTAGATGGGGGGGGACGCCCATTTTACCACTTTGGAAGCGTCTATATCTCAAACCTTACACTTTTAGAAAAAATGGTTTTAGAAACCTCAACATCATTTTAAAAGACCTATCCATAGACACCCCACACGCATAGGTTTGAGTAAAAAAATATTTTTAGGTTTTAGTTTCATGTATGAGAGCCCCCCCTTAAATATATTTTTTACTAACTTTTTGTATCTGAATCGGAAAGCGGTGAACAAAATACCTACCAAGTTTCAGCTATGTGATGCTTATAGTTTCAGAATAAAGTGGCTGTGACATACGGACGGACAGACAGACAGACAGACAGACAGACAGACTTGACGAAACTATAAGAGCTCCGTTTTTTGCCATTCGGCTACGGAACCCTAAAAATGAAAAATCTGCAGGTCTATGGCAGTTTGCTGTAGTGGGAGCCTGATGATTTGTAACACAGGTAATTCTTACCTAGCATAGGCATCAGTCTCACACAAACAATATAAATGAAATTGTAACAAATTAATTTTGTGTCTATATTGTGTTTGTGATGAGAAATAAACTTGAATTGACATCTTCCTACAAACATGGATTATTTGGTCACAAGGTCTTTGCCCTATCGGCTAGTACAATAAAATTATCCTGTGATATGAATTGAAAATAAAAAAGATATGTGGCCGCCGGCCAGAATGTTCTCACATTACCACGTATGGTAAATCGGAAATAACGGAAGGACGCACGAGATCTCATTATTTTAAGAACCGTCAATGAAGATAACACATGGTACACCCAGTATCACGATAATGCTATAAAAATACACGGTAATTAGCAACCGCTGTTTGAAGGATGCAAACAGGTGTCATAGGAAGTGCGTAAAGATTATCAAGTTCAACACTCACTCTGTTCATTGGATGCTGTCACCGCTGAGTCGCTCATATACGAGCTACTCCGCACCACAGGCCCCCACTGAGGCCTTCTACCACTATCCTTAGGCTCGGTCCTTTCCACATCATCAGCTTTGCACAAATGAAAAGCGAATACGCACCAATAAAACACAAAACCGATACGCATCGTGATCTCTCAATGACATTAAATTAACCGCACACGATTATACACTAATTCTGGGACGTTGAATACTTATACACATTTTAAAACTACAATGTACCAAAGGGTTTCTGTTTTTTCTAAGGCCACATAGCACGTTCAACGAAAACAAGACAAAACCAATGAATTTTTATCACAGAAAGAAACCTCGCAAGGTTCGAGGTCGAAAAATTTTGACGTGTGTAATTATTTTCATGTTGGCAAAATTGGTTAAGATGGCGGATCAGTAATGTTACCACTTTAGAAAAATATAAAGCTAGAACACAACATAAACGCTCAACATAACGAAAGCGTTATTTTTACCTAAATTGGTATTTATTTTGTAAATAAAAAAGAAAGCTTAGAAAATTATAACACATAAAATAAAATCAAGTGTTTGTTTTATATTTCTTTTTATTAAACGTAGGTACAATTCGTTGTACGTATCGTACGAGTACGACGAACTACTTATATTTTTTGGTACGTCCTCCCCTCAAAGAATCAGCCGTCTCCGGCCAAGTGGAGCTTATTCGATTTGAACAGGAACACAGCCACAGCCCACTATTTACCAAAATATGTCAAATGACCTTGTCAGTTTGTAAACAAATACCTTGACTTCACACAATTTTATCTAATTTCCTACTTGCTTGTGTTTCGCATTTTATAACTCTCAGATTATTGTGCTGAAGAAAACGCGCGTGGGTGTACGAAAATGAATATCGATTTCGAGACGATGGCTGTTTTAGAAGAGGAATCGCAGACCGTGAGTTCTAATTTTCTTTGTTTTGTCAGGCTTGCTTTTTGATTTTGTCTGTTTACTTCTATTTAACTCGTCAAGTATGTGTAAACGAGACACAATAAAAATTCCATTGTTATGCGACTCTCGGCATTCGTTTGATACCTGACTGATTAAAGCCCTTGTACCCGTGTGCTGGCTGATGACAGAGATTTCATTCTCCCATAAGCAGTGTTATTGTGATGCAATTTGAACGCTAAATCAATATTTTACAATAAGAAATCCTATCTTGGTCTTATTGAATGTGGCACGAACTGTGGCACACATTCCACTATAACATTTATTGGTTGTAATCGAGATCTTATTGCACAACATTAAGATTGATTTCGTCAGATTATGGTACAATATGAAATACTGAAGTGATCCTTTTTAGGGTTATAAATGATTTTGTTTTGTACAAGTAGGTAGGTACATACTTATTTCAAGGTCGTTTGCTAAACAATGATTGCTGTTATCTTGTTTTGTACCAATCAGGAAGTAAGATTGTTATTTTATTTTGTATTTACCTACTATATGTACTCACAGTGCCTGCTATAAAAATATTTATCTTTTACCAATTATTTACCGACAAGAAACAATTAAAACTAAGACATGCTACATAAAAATAATACTTGTAAGGGGTCATGTTACTACAATAAATAATAATCTTCTAATCTTAAACTTTTAATGAAGTGTAAGCAAGTTGTTTTCCAAAAGTGCTGCAGAAAACATTCATTTCAATTCATTACAGTTCATTCTTTATAAGTTAGCTTTTTTTGTTCTTTTATGCTGCCCAAACTGTTTCTGCCTCACCCAATAGTTGACTGGTAGAGAATGCTTTAAAGCATTAAGTCCGCCATTTGTACTTCATTTTGTTTGTGCAATAAAGAATACATAAATGAGAATTGACTGAAAAATTCACTCATTCCACATAAGTGCTTCGGATAACTAAAGAATCGCCAGTACTTAAACTGCTAGTAGTTTTTAAATATTAATCCCTCACAAATGTGTTTATTAAAATTATTATATTTTCATGCAGCCACCGGAATCCTATCGATCTGTGAGAGGCTTAAGTCCATACCCAGAAAGCAAATTCGTTATTTTTTAAAAAAAATATTCATGCAATTAGCCTACTTGGCTAAGAGCAGATGTGTTAAAGGAGTGGTAGAGTTGCACCACATTAGGTGCATCGCTTGGTTAATAAGAATGTCTATGGTCTTTCTGTGTTTAAAATTTTACAAGGGGGTAAGGTTGTTATGTTGTGAAATTAATGATTAAACGAACTTACCTGTACGTGAAGTTCTATCATAATTATACGAAGTATTCGTCCGAAGATATTAGTATTATACACATGTAGTATCGCTTGCACTTATCACCACATAGCACAAATTTTAGAGCTAGATAAAAATAAATTACAGGTAAAAAATGTTATTTCCGGATTATATTTTTAAAAATAAAATAGAATCAATTTCCGTATCCTGTAAAAAGAATTAAACAAATTAAGAACACCTCCGTTCCGTCACTTCCTCCACGCCATTGCTTTTGAAGCCTTCATTTAGTTTAGAGATATGTGATGATATTTCCTAGAGATGGGTTTTTGTCAACACAAAAAGTATGCATCGGGTGGGTGGGACTTTCTACTAATATCTTCGGACGAATACTTCGTATAATTATGATAGAACTTCACGTACAGGTAAGTTCGTTTAATCATTAATTATACTTCAGTATTCGTCCTCGATATTAGTATTATACACATGTAGATGTTTAGAGCATGAAAGAAGGAAATATCATCTATGAGTAAGTACTTTTTTTTTTTTCCATTTTATTATCAATATAAAATAATAACATAAAGACAGATACATATTTGCACTGTTAAAAACCACTGAGGTTTGCCTACAGTGCTTGAAACTTGATCAATTCTTTCAAATAATCATATTAACACGTTCCGGGACAGTGAACGCCTACAGGCGTGAAAACAATAAAACATCTATTGTGTCTGGAACAGTGTCCCGGAACGTGTTAAACAAATAAGTTACTTAAGATAGTATGATTTTCAATCATTAAGCAAGAATTATTTATCAGGCTAACAACAAGGAACTAGCAAAATCAGAACATAATGTACTGTCTACAGTAACTATTTTATAATAGTTATACTACTACGGGTTTATACCCGTGCGAGGGTATTTTGGAGTTGCTCAACCAAGTTACTTATACAGGTTGACATTAATATCGGCTGTGGACGTCGAGGCATGATGCCTAGGGCTGTGCGCAGATCTGTCAACTCCACTAGTCCATTGATATACGGTTTTCTAATCAGAAGACTATAAGTTATCAGATTTTCTTAAAGGTTCATTTTGGTATTGTAAACGCATGAGACGCGCCTGGAAGAAATAAGTAGTTAAGCCCGTGATTTGAATAAGAATTGGGTTATCAGAAAAAATATACATATTTCTAAAATTATTTGTAAAAGAAAACACTCTTAGTAAGTACAAGTAAGTAAGTACGAGTTGTAACAAAAAACGATGAGACGATCATTTTTTACCCATTGGTTATAATGAGATCACGATTGAATAGTTAATCCAGATAGTCTACTGAATAAAATATTCAAGTAACATTATGTTTACATAAATTAGTGCGCAGCCTATAAACTTCTTTACAACATCCTGAAAAGAACTGCATTTTCAAAATCTTGAAAACCAAATTGAAAGCAATAAAACTGCCTTTTTATAATTCCATACTGAAATCCTTTGTTTATGGTTAGTAATCTGAAATCAACTTAGTAATTGTTCTATAGAAATCAATAGATATTGTTAGTTTTGCAATAACAATACCATCTTTTGATACAAATATCATACTGAAATGCTGTAACATGTTGTTGTACATATTAACCATTACAATGTCTGTTATTATTACAACTTCTTGCAGGTTTCATGAAGAGAGGATACCAATGTTATAAATGGCCAGTTCGGCACAATTCACTGAAGAAAAATAATTATTTTATACCTATTACAGATTTCAGTCTTTAAATCTAGGCAAAAAAGAGAAAAAAGGTGTTACAGTAATTACCTACTGGCATCAAGTGAACTACGCTTAGTATCTGCCAGCAGTGTCGATAGAAAAACCAGAACATGACATCAATAACCTGATTATTGCTTCTGCTATAATCATTTATATTTTATTCTTACACTTTTGAATAAACAAGCAACTGAAAAGTTAATCGTAAATTTTTCACAACTAATAGATGTATTAACGACAAATTCGTCCGCGTCCAATCACCACGACGCATATTTGGCGCATATTTTAATAATATTAAAAAATACGGGTACAAAATTAACAGTTTAAGTGTACCAAATTAACAAATATCACACACTGTAACCCTGTATCAAATACACTAGGATTTTGATGATGGATCAGTCATTCAGGGAATGAGCGCTGGGTGAGTGAGTGATAATTAAACGATAAGGGATCGATAGGCCACCGGTAGCATTTACAAAAGAATGACAAAATAATGTTGATAAACACATCCGTGAGGGTTAGTTTCTTTTCATATCCGGGTGACAGCGCGTCACTAATTCCTATAAAACAGTGTTCTGATACATATTTTATATTTATCAGAATTGCAAATACATGTAGAAATGAAAATGTGGGTATTATTGTTTACTTCTCACAAGTTTTATGCAGCTATCACTATGTTACCTACCTAATGAGAGTATTTCGAAATTATGCGGTAAATATTCCATCTCTAGAAAATTCCAAATGATAACATATTGTTTCTAGTTGTAATCACTGAGCGCTTGCTGACCCGTTCTCACAGGCCGCGCCCTACCCCGTTGTTGAGGCGTCAGAATAATCTCAAAACCATAGTAATACAGCTAATTTTCTGGATAGAATTTATAAATAACATCTAACCACCAATAACATTGGATAAGATATCAATCGGTATAATATTCATATGACGATCATAAGCATCATAGTCTTTTAAATTTACATGTACGCTTTAGTTCATGGTCAAATCCAGCATAAAACAAAAACAAACCATGCAGATTTTGCATGTTTTTAAACAAAAAAAGGAAAAAATGAGCAAAGCTAAAAAATAATTTATCTTGATGCTCTTCCGTTTGTCTGTAGTATGCATGCAGCATGTCAATGTTTAGAATTAAAAGGAAAAGTTTATATATTGAGCCTTAGAAAGATGTGTAGCTTTTTTGAATAAGTCTAGATATCCTTATACTTAAGCATTGTGTTACTTATGTTTGATGTCTTTATTGTATTCCAAATAAATACATACATGTAGCCTAAATAGTAAAAAAAAGCATACAAAACCACAGTTTTAGTTTAAGTCTACCTTGGTTAATAATATCAAAATATTATGGTGAATTGCACCGAACATCCTAACAGTAATATTTTATTTCTAAAACTCTTGCAAAATTAATTATCTTCTCTATATAACCAAAATATTCATGTAAAAAACAACTGAATTGTTGTTGTAAAAAGTTAGAAAATCCAAGGATAAAAAAAAAATTTTAAAGAAAATTGTAAAAACCTACAATATTCCTTTCCTTTACAAAACACGTAATATTGTATTACAGAACAAAATCTGTCACGACAAGGTTAGTCAAGTCGATGATGGTTAATGGTTATAAAACAATGTTTTGAAGTTAATTTACACTGTACCGACTATACAGATATCATCTGTTTTTAGAGGTTAAATTGTGTTTTTTCTTTACTCTTTCTAATGATTTCAAATCAAATGAATTTGAAAAAGAATAAGCTCGACGTGTTAGAAAGAAGATTGAAGATCACGCTCTGTATACTTAATATTATAGTAGCAATGGAAAAGAAAAAACTTGTCTAATTTATAAAACTGTGTTTGCTCGATAATCGACTTTAATAAAGTACGACTCGCATCTTCTCAAAAAATAACCTTTCACCGTGTCTGATCATATGGCACGTACCTCGTACCTCGTGTTCTGCAGTCTGCGGTTGTGTTGCGGTCCGATGCGATCCCATGCTCGAGGACGTCACTGGCGATGGCGCTGGCGGTAGCTGGTGGTAAAGCCATAAGGGCTGCTTCCTATCTGCGTGGTGCACTCACTGTATTCCAACTTTTATTAAATGGTAATAATACCTGTTTGTTCGCGACGAGAAAGTTATAAAGAAAATTGCAAAAACCATTATAAATTTAAGCAGGGCTATAACCTGCAACCTTTGGCAATTAATCGAGCTACTTGTAAAAAACAACGGTGCCAGACAAGGAATCTACCCCTTTGTTCTATGCAATTTTTAAAGTTTGCGTAGTGAAATACCCTACATAAACCAAAATAAAACTACATAGTCAGCCTGATTTACTGCTCTGGCAGATTTTGTAGTTTCTTTGACGGTAAAAATAAAATAAAATGAAATGATGATGAATAGTGTGTGTAGTACTGCGCGTTGCACAGTAGGCGAGGGCAGCGGCGTTAAATAAATGTTTTAGCTTTCGTAGCCAGGTTTGGCCATGTTCAGTCAGATGAACACACACAAATTAACACAGATGTTTGGCGATTGTCATGCTTAGGCTAGTAGTAGGATCGGTCCAAAGAAAATATCTAATAGGTTTGGTTTGGAAACCGTCCATTTATTGCAGGATTTTTAATGACTCACCGGTTGCATCTCGATATCTGGTGGTGTCGTCGACTGCTCTCCGTCCCAGCTGCATCACGATACGTGGACGGCTGCGGCGGTGTTGGTGGCAGGACTACATCAGCTCTGGATGTAAAGGGCCTATGCGACGCCGCCCATGCGGGTTGCACATGTGTAGGTTTTTCTCCATTGCCCGTCGACTGCAGCGGCCGTGTTCAGTCGAGCTAAGTCTGAGAAGACGAAGCTAAATGGTTTTAGCGTGGAAGAGTCCAAAATACAATTCCGAGTGCTAGAAACCTTGTAGTACGCACAAAACAGTCCAAAATACTGTACGATGCGTATTGACTGAACAGACGAGGCCAAAATGGTTTATGCGTGGAAAAGTCCGAAATACAATTCCGAGGTGCTATAAACCTTGTATTTACGCACAGACGTACGTATTTGTTCAACTTTTCAAAAGGGTCTTGAGTTCGAGGAATCCAATCTTGCTAGTTCACTAAAATCACTGAAATCACAAAAACTATTATTAAATTTATTCTGCACGGAACGAGAATTGACGTGCTTTAGTGGCGAAGCACAAATAGCGAATGAAGGCTTCAAAAGCAATGGCGTGGAGGAAGTGACGGAACGGAGGTGTTCTTAATTTGTTTAATTCTTTTTACAGGATACGGAAATTGATTCTATTTTATTTTTAAAAATATAATCCGGAAATAACATTTTTTACCTGTAATTTATTTTTATCTAGCTCTAAAATTTGTGCTATGTGGTGATAAGTGCAAGCGATACTACATGTGTATAATACTAATATCGAGGACGAATACTGAAGTATAATTAAAAATATACCTTGTCCAAAAGAAAACCTGAATTGTTTCATGCCATCTCATCTTAGCATCTTATCAATCAATATTAATTGTTGATGTATCTGAGTATTATCATGTCTATCATTCCTACTGCCCTCTAGTGTAACGATAGTACATTTACAATGAATGTAGATCATCAAAGTAATTGGTACTCATTAACAATAAAAGATGGCGCTAGATGCAAGCAACTTCAATGTGATAAGAGGAACAACTCTCTGATAAACTAAACCTAAAATAAGTTAAATAAAAAAGTTATGTAGTCTCTGGTTTATCTATAGTATTTATAAAATTTTTCTGCAACTACTTCATTATTATCATCATCATTATTTATCAGCTAAAGGACATCCACTGCTGCAAAAAGGGCTTTCCTAATGATGAATGAGTTCCTTGCAACCGTTTCCACTGTAACCGGTTGCAAGCTTTTATCTGCCTAACTAATAAATAATGAACCTAATCATCCTACATTAATAAAAGCCACCAGTCCTTAAATTGGGGTCCAAAATATTTTCAAATCTCCATTAATATGGGTCACAAGTTGTAAACAACATGTAGGTGAGTGAATGATCTGTAATCTGTAATATATTTATTTATTTATTCCTTTACGTAAGTTTTGTACAGGGTGTCCCAAAAGAGTATCAGGTAGATATTTGTATGTTCAATAAAACCATACTGCTATACTGTCAAGACTGATACAATATTACTAAAAAAGGAAAATGGACTTTACTTTCTGCTTTAACAATGTTCCACACACTATAAACTTTCTTCCCAAGCAGTTGACTGGGAGAGAAGGTCTTAATGCATTAAGTCCGCCAATTGTACAACTCAGAGTGAGAATTGACAACCCGGGTGCTAACCGTGCTAAACACTCGACCACGCGGAGGTCTTAAAAAAGAGAAAAGTTTGTAGAGCCACTTTTAAGATCTTAAAAGCTTTCATCATACACTTTTTCACCACGAAACCATAAAGTTATATGGTCAAAAACTCGTGTAGGTATTTCGTTAATGGTGACTTTGCTTTTATTTGGAACAGATAACAACACAATAACAACTGATAAAGTGTGATGCTCTTACCTAATCTATGATTATTTTTGTTTACACTGTCTATCACTTATACTTGTTTCAAGTATCATTAAATAATACCAGTTGTTCAAATGCATGTTCAGGAGTCTTCCCTGCCTGCCTACTTAACAGACCAACAATATACTTAATCAAATTTAAGAGCTAGACTTTTGTCAGTGAAGTTTTTCCATAAAGACTTCAAATTAAGGGATGATAGTGTGGTGGTTTCCCTCTTCCTTCTACACCGCAGCTTAAGAACCGGGGGTGTCCCGCCTCTAAATACCCAGTCAAAAGCCTTTCCTGATGTACTATATCTTCAGCCTTGTTGCTGATACCCAACACCAGTAGTGCCACCACGCCCACCACCAACAGTCTGTTTAAGTCTTTTGGATCTTTTTCTATAACTCTTTTAATTATCAAAAATATACTTTGAATCCGCGAAAAATCAGGGTACCAATGTAGTTCATATGGCTGAAATAACGCTAAAATCACTGGCTAAAATAGCCCAATGAGAAAGAAAGAAAAGTATTTCTCATCGCACCGCACATAAACATTTTATACCCCCTCAAAACCAAAAACCAGTATGCTTGCTGTGCTATTCATTTAGTCTGACCTAAGAAGGACGCTACGATCGATTTGGTTATTCTTTCGCTACTTTTTCAGTAAAAACGAGCTAAACTTCGTACCGAGAAGAATGTTGGTACCTAAGTATCTTTCGAACCCATGGGTTCGTTCATGAGGTTAAGCTCGGCCCTTCCTGAAATATTTGCTACCCTCTGCTTTCCGCCCTTCTACCCATCTCGTCACCACCTAATAAATGAAACAATACTTTTCTATACCGCAGCCAAGCTCGCTGTAGTAGAAAGGCTGAATGCAGCTTTGAAGACTAATGAGTCTTGATATAACACGTCATAGGGATGCAATCGTGGCGTAACATGTACATTTAACATTTGCGACGCATTGAAAATCTGCGCAACTATTCAAGGCTTGGGAAAGCTCCTGCGCACTATATAAAAATTCTCCAGTACAAACTCTTCTTGACCAGAGAACGCACTGCATACGCATTTTAATTAAAATTTAAGGAAACATAATTGAACCAAAAAATCATAAACCACTGTTTAATTTTGTGGGCTTCGTGATCTGCAAGTGCCATAATTGTGTAAATCTAAAAACAGTAACTAGTTTTCCAAAATACTGGTGCTATAAAAAATTGGTACGCTTTGCAGAATTTAAGTGAACTTTATTTCAATTAAAGTAACAAGTAAAGTGCGATAGCCACAACACAACCGAGGAATCTTGTAAGTTTGTTTATAGATTGTATGTTTAGTAGGCTTGCGTTTATCAGCAATTCATTTTGTCTTTTAGATGTAGAGGCTACCACATTGTGGTTGAAATTAATTAATTTAAACATAAAATTATGTATACATATTAAATTAATGTTTTGTACATTGTTGTAAAGTGTTCAATCGATTTTAGCACGGAGCACAAACTTCGAGACAATACGAGTACCTATGAGATTGTTGTCTGAAACAGGCTTTGCTTCTGTAACTTAAAAGTAAACTCGGTAAGAAGGGAAATGTTTATTTTTTAACACACTTTTATTATTGTTTGTTCATTTTGTACGTTTTAGTTTTAGTTACCTTTTATGATAAAGAAACTTTTGTTAACTTTAAGTTGCTTTATCTCTATTATAGAGCCATTGTGTAAGCAAGATAATACCTCTTCCGGTCGTATGCTAAAACTGCCTACTTCGCCTGCAACTACGACGCATATGTGCGTCTTTAAAATGCACTGTTGCCGAGTGCAGCCAAACGATAAGGTCACTTTGCCCAAGGTGGGGAGAGCACAACAAGCGCTGCCGCTTGCGTGTCTTAAGTCACTATTCGATGCAGCCAGTCTGCAAACCCTCGCAAAATACTGTCGCTTCGAAAAGTTGTTTTTAAAAAAAGAAGAGTGTTCGCGGCCGTTCCCTTCGCGCCTCGGCTGCGCACGCAGTGTGTGTCGGGGCTGCCGGTAGGACGGACACGGCGCTGCGATTATCCCACAAAAACGTGAGTTTTTACACAATTCTTATAAGAATCTTGTGAGAAAACTCACCCAGTTTACTAGAATGTAGTGACCGGTAGAAGTTATGGACGATCTAAAAGCGCTAGCCTAGGTGAAGGTGATTTATTTTAGGTTAGGAATTGACAGTTACTACGCCGCACAAAATGAGCATCGCTTGACGCGAACGAACGACGCAGTTCGGCGGTATCGCCGGCTGTTTGCGTGTTGCTAACCGAGAAACTGCGTATTTATGATTTTTACTGCATTTAACAATGTTGCTGTTGTATATAATTTATCCATTTTATGCTAATAATATTGTAATGTTTAACAACTGATAGGTGCAATAGGTTTCCCAGCTTTCGATTGTTAGGTCATGGTGTGTGCAGTTGCATACATATGTTAAACATACATATGTATGCAACGGCAGTGGGGGTGCACGACTGCGTATTGCACTTCCTAGGTATTGATTTATTACAGGTGCCCTATATTAATTTGCCCAGGGTTTTCATTAGGCTCAGGTCTCTATCTGCTTTGTAAAGTATTAAAAGTTTTTGCATCAAAAGCGATGAGGTGCAAGCTGCCCGTGCGTTCCAAGGTTAAGAAGGTCTGTTGCATTCACTTTTTACCAAACCATAACTTTTTTGCATAGTTAAAAAATTTTGAGCACAAAGGAAAATTCACTGGTCAGTTATGTAATCGCTACAAGAATAAAGAAAGAGTCAAATTGCTTGAAAGTGCATTCTAATCGGCCACACTTTCTTTATTGTTTTAAAATTTATATCACATAGGCATTTTCATGCGTACCTGCATTTTCCGTCCTTCACTTGTGTAATTCCATTACTAACTTAATATCTGATATTGTGATCAATCATACATAAAATGAAATTCAAAACCATGCTTCAAAGTAACAGGTTCCGTTCAACTGCAAATAATTTTGGACTTTCAAAGAGCAAGTCCTTGAAGAAACCCATCTAGTAATTCCGTACATTGTATTGCTATTGCTACCCTAATGGCTGTAATAAGATCACCATAAAACCTTAAAAGTAGCGAACAACGCAATCCCACACGACATGCTATCTACAGCTAAACTTGTATGTATACAACGTTTCGCCGATGTGGCAACATGGCCTTTGACAATACAATGATACTGTATGTTAATGTTTATATACTTTATTCTTGCGCTTAATGATCGAAGAGAATGCTTACTCCTTTGTTCTCCAACTATCTTCAAAAAAGTACGATTTCTATCGTTTTATATACATCATTATCATATTCGTTAGTGTTGGTTTCATATGCGTTTTTAACTTTAGAATTAGTCATAGTGATAAGAAATTGCGTTTCATTTTTAACGTGGGTGTGCCCCAAGGAGTGGCATTGAGGCCTGCCCCTTCCATCGCCTGACCCTGTGACGCTATTTGCGTTGCAACTGCGCGTTGCATTACTACCCCCTACCCCTATTTCCCTGAGAACCCCGAAACATACATTACAATGCAGTCTGGACATAATGGATTTCATGACGTTTTTTGATGCGTATACTATCATTTGTTTCGTTTTATCCGATAGTGCAGTTTGGTACCATATTATAATGATTTGGCGCGAATCTGTTCTGGTATGTACAGCTTTTGGTGAAGCCATTTTTAAATTAAATGTCTTTGTTATTGAGATGTCTGCATGTAAATTAAGTAAATGTTCTGAAAGCTGTAGTTATTTACTTGATATAATTTCTTTTAGATGTAATATTTTCACGTACAAACGTTCTGCTGCGCAATGATCTTCAAAAAACTTTTGTGCATAGTTGTCCCTCAAACCAGATTTCGACATCCAAGCAGCAATTGATTTCATTTCGCTTAAATAGTCTTATGCGTTATATTTTAATTTTTCATTAGTAGGAGGATTTTTAATGCATTAAAATTAAAAATTATGATTGATTGATGTACACTACAGCATCCTTCGAAAGTTTAAGTGCTCTGAGCATTTTTCGTCACCCGGCTCTTCTCACAACAAGAAGCCATAGCGATAGAATCATAGTTTACTATGAATCATAGTGAAAGACCGATGCGGAGAAGGGAATCCGTCGTTAAATATAAATGCACCGCCGACCCGCGACCTAGAAATCGTTGTTGTGTTGCGCCCGCGCCGGCCGCGACCTGCGTGAGCAGTGATGACGAATCTGTGCCGGCGGTAGTTGATATGATGCATTCAAACTGAGAAACAATCTTGTAAAGCTCACAGAAAAGCACGCTTGATTTTATAATTTTGATTACTGCCACAAATCCATATATTTGGATGGTGGAGGCTTGTAGTTGGTACAGCGAGCAATAAATTTTATTAATGTGTAAAATAACGTCGTTTTCAAATTAATTTTTTAAAACGTCTTCGCGTCTATGGTATTAGATAGTCAAAATAAATAGATGGAAGACAAAATCAAGAAAAGACTCGAAATGACAGTTTTCATAAAATACTTTGTTAAAAATATTACAGAGTAGAAAATCCTAATTCATTCGCCGTACTATTTAAATATTATTATAACCTACCTTTAAAGTCTTATCATTTGTATTAAAAAAAATGCATAGTGACGTATTTATTTAGGTATCTACATGCTAAGCATCGATCTGACCGAACACTCAAACCACAAAAAACCTGATATTGAATATTGCGCAGTTAAAGTTTGTCCTGGCTGTCCTGATGTGACCTTAATCCGTTGCGTAGTTTGTATATGTAATGCCCTGTTCTTCCTATCACCTTGATCATTGTGGTTAGATTTATAAACATCTGCGGAAATACTTAACAGTATTGAATAAATTAAGACGTTATTTACTTTAACTGACAATTTACCTTTTTAAACTTAGTCAAGTAAATAATAAAATATATTTATGCTTTCAATCGGATCTAATTCTAAATGCTTCTCAATACTATCAAAATTAATGATTCCTGATATAATGATTAATATAAAATTATGACATCATTTTCTTTTGATGTTTCGGGTTGCGTTACTGGCTATCCCTTTTCTTTACTGTGGTCGACCTTATGCTTTGACTTTCACGGATATTTTGCAATATACCTACATACAACTGAGAATATAAACATACAATTGATTGATTTGTTCATTATGTAAAAACGTTTCTTCTATTACCTATGAATGTAAGTAATTAGTTCGTTTTTGTAAAAGAAAACCAGTTTTCTAGCTTCATAATAAGTAAAAAGTCGAGCATATAAATGACATCATAGCATAAGCAGGACCTCATCAATTGAATCTAATCGCATACATTGGTCAATTCAATACGGACTCTATGTTGTTTACAGAAGAGGTGTTTTTGTCAAGCAAGTATGCACTTTAGAAATGTTTGCGTTTCCAATGAGGTTGCAGTGTGAATGAACCCTGGACTTATCTCGCCTTGAAGCTGAGACGAGGCTTAATCACAAGGTGTTTTGCTAGTAAACGCTGCAGCTATATTTTGTCTTGGCATGACAGAATTACAATACAATCGCGTCATTGTCTGATCTGTTAGTTGTTCATTATTGTTTGCCGACTTTAGGATAACTATCCTGACCATAGAAGTAACTGTCATTGAATATCCGAATACTCGCAATTTCAGTTGACTGCGTTAGTTAGTAAGTATTTTGTAGGCAGGCATAATCCATTTAGACTAATCCGATTATTGTTTTGTATTCGGCCTAACCAGTTTTCAATGCGATTTGACAAAAAACAGTGCAACAGTTCAAACAAAAGACGATGTAAGGTGTTCTTACCATAGAAAGTAGTATAGTATAGAATGACAAACGCGGATTTTCAGCGTAACCAAAAAGTTACTTTACATGTGTGCGTTCAATAGTGATGTGTATCTTATGGTGGTCCAAGTTTTATCGACGAGGTTACGATAAATCATGTAAATTGAAACAAAAATAATTAAATTAATGCACTTTTAATTACATAATACTTTTTATTTGATAAACAAGACAACCTCATTTTTGTTAAATTACATATTTATTTATTTATGTATAAAGACTAGCTAGAAGCACTTATACACGTTCCAACATAGACCTTACCACAGCACAGCTTCGGGCCAGTTGTGTGGGCCAGTGCTGAGAAGAAGCTGTGCAAGAATTACGGTAACCTAAAAAAACAGTCAAAAAATTTATCGATACTGATGACGTCATCATTTAGTCAAGCCCTAGTGTAAAGAAACGGTTTCTTATTTTACTGAAAATACCTGAATTAATCTATTGGAAACTTTGATATATGGCTGCAAATCACAAAGGAAGTCCTAAATTTACTGTACAATTTGTCATCGGAGTCGATTTCACTCACAAATTTTATAAAATTTGAAATTTAATTTTTTATCAATGATTCATATTTACAGGTAGAAAGTATGATTTTCGGGATTGTATCCTCGGCGCACTTCACAGTTGCTGAAAGCACAAGTCATTTTATCTGAAATTGTTATACAAAACTAAAATTATAATTATATCCATTCATAATTTTTCAAAAATTCCAGCGACGGAAACTTGACGTATCCACTAAATCCATTATTTCTTAGAAAACGGTCACGCTGTCATAAGGTCTTTCGCTGTCAAATCCTATAGAATTTCACTAAGTAGCACGCTCTTTTTAAAGCGAAGATTTTTTTCTTTCTCTATGGTTCTTACGGTGGTTAGGTGCGTGCGAACGTACCAACTACTTTTGGTATTGACAATCGTTATCAATCAATAGGTTCCGAAATCGATAAAAGCTTAAACCCAATGGCTCCCCTTACCAAGATATTTTAGTCTAAAGTTTTTTTTATTACCGTGTCGGGCAGGACTTTTACGTGTAATTGAAAAAAAATATGAATGAAATGTTCCATTTATGTATAAATCATGATCCACGTTATAAATAATTAATTATATAAGCAAATATTGACGACGCGTTTGGTGTATTGGTTGGCGCTCCTGACTTACGCCGGCCGTCGCGGGTTCGAATCCCGCAAGGGGCAAATGTATGTGTGATGAGCATGAACATTTGTACCTAAGTCATGGATATTATATGTATTTAAGTATTTATGGGAGACTCCCAAGTCATAATCGTTGTCTGGTATTTCGTTACACAAGCAAGAAAATTCCTTACCACGAAACCAGACAATTGGTGTGTTGTCTGGCTAATATTTAAAAATGAATATGTTCGGTAAAGGCTACACTTATCTTTATTCAATAACAAAAGAAACCATAACACACTACATACATAAACACTATCATCAAGCCTAAAACATATATCTTTTTCATATTTCCAGGAGTCCCTCGGCGGGATCTTCGGTTCTGTGGGGGCATCGGGCGGGGAGGGAGGGGAGCGGCGCGAGGGGGGCAAGCGCGGGCGCAGGCCCGGCAGGAAGGCGCAACTGGACAAGCAGGACATGAAGGCTAAGCTAGGTGAGCATAGATTAAGTTTAGCTACTGGGTGACTTTTCTCGTCACTGAAGTTATTAACATTTGTGTGTCAGTTAAGTTAGGAGAAAAGTTCAGCTGAATAATATAAACATAGGTCTCCCCCATGGGTTTCCACAGCGACTGGCAGTGTGATCCTGCGATCTTTACAAGGTCGTCTGTCCAATTTGTCGGTGGACGTCATACACTGCGCTTTTGGTCGAAGGCTTTCCAATCTAGAACTTTTCTGCCCGAACGGCCAGTTCTTCGCGCTATGTGCCCTGCCCACTGCCACTTGATTGAGCTTACTGATATGTAGGCAGGTTACCTTAGTTCTTCTACGTATCTCCTCATTTTTTATTTGATCTCGTAGAAACACCGAGCATAGCCCTCTCCATCGCTCATTGTGTGATTTTCGCGCGCACACAATTTAAGTAAATTATTGGCAACCACTAAGCCACTGAGACTGGGCCACGTTAGTGGCTCAATGTGCGCTTGCTCAAAAAGAACTAGAAGCTCGAAGGGGTAGAGGTTTTTGTCTCTCATAGTAGATTTATAGTTTTGAACGACAAACATAGAAAAAAAAACCTCTTCATACTTCAACAACATTCATTATTATTTCCAGAGCGCAGTCGCCAATCGGCGCGTGAGTGCCGCGCGCGCAAGAAGCTCCGCTACCAGTATCTTGAGGAGCTGGTGGCTGACCGCGAGCGCGCTGTTATGACACTTAGGAAGGAGCTCGATAAGGTATATAATTGATTATTTTTATTTATTTGTTGTTAGGCTACACATTACAAAAGCAATAGTCGCCTGTTAGCAACTGAGTCATGGAGACTATAATTTCAATAGAGATAGGAATATGCAGCACGCTGCTTTATTGGTAAGTGCAAACAAGATGGACATGACATTGACAAGATTAGTTGAAGTCAGCAGTTTTATTTAACTTTACTTTTTAATTCAAAAAAGTGTCACTATCTCCGAAACTATGAGACATTTATAGTTTATTTATGTTTTTTTTGTGACGGTGGCGAGTGGTATAGGCATACGCCCGGATTGCGTAAGACACGGGGTTCAATTCCTCGTCTGTCACAGGTTCACAGTTGTCTTTTTACAAGTGCAATTTATATGAGACATTTATTAGAATCCTATCATTTTTATCGGAAAACAGACCTTTTTTTATGAAGTTACGTTTAATTTAATTGCAGTTTTACAAATGGAATCTCGAGTTAGACCAAGGGCGTATTCCAGAAGGCATGGATGCCATGTTGCAAGAGATAGGAGTGATCAAACAGGAAGAAGCCAAACCTTTCTAAATATGCTCCTACCCCCAATTACCGCCGTACATTTATAGGTAACCCCGTCAACACACTCAACGCCAACCAAACCATGAAACAATAAGCCACTTTAATTTAAACTCTCTTAGAACATAGTTGGGAATAATAAATTTACATTCGTTGAATTAAAATTTAACATTCTTTGTACAATCATGGGAACTTCCAACTCTAAATACTAATCATATTTTTCTACGCAAAACTCTACTATTGTTATTTTATATATTCTATAACTTCTTGATAGTTTAGAAGTCATATAAAATAAGGCTAAGCTTTTCTCTATTGGTGTTTTAAATATTAAATGTTTTATGTGACATTAAATGTCAGGATCCATGTTTAAAATAAGTTTTAAGTGTAGGTAATAAGGATAGAATTTAAGCCCTTGTAAAAGTTGAAATTGTGAGTCTTGTTAAGCACAAATAATCGATTGACTGTAGCATGGATGTAATATTATTCTAATAGCCATATAATATGGAAATAGGAAGTATTAAGTTTAATATTATTATTATACATATTTACCATAAATATATCATTTACTTAGTAAGGATTCCTAAAGGAAATAAAAATCTAAATCATACACTACGTGAATATTTTTATTGCGTGCGATTCTAAAATATTAATATGTTTACTTTCGAGTATAATTATTTTCTGATCGTGTCTAAAAAATACAGTCTATTTGGCAGTGCTTTTTATTCTATATAAAAGTATTAACTAAGTGTATTGGATATTTTATATGAGACTAAAATGTATAAATAATCAAATGTATGTATACATATTTTAATCGATTACACAATGTAATTGTGAAGTATATTTTTAACGTAACTTAGCAAAAAAGTTATCACCATCAAGTAAAAACTTTAAAATAATTTTAAACGTTTTATGTTTCGTGCAAAAAATATATACGTTTTTTTAAATACAGAATGTAACAAAAGTATTAATAACGAATCTGAAAAGCATTATTCAACACATTTAAACGGTTTATTTTTACTGAGGTATTGACAATAAATTTGCTTTTAATGGAAATCTTTTGTCTAACAAAAAACATACGTCAATGACTAGTACTTTGTTCGTATATAAACCTGATTAAACGTGTCCTACATAAATATATGATAATTTTAAATGCTTAAAAAAAATCATTTTCATTGATGTACTAAATGCGAAGTTAAATGCTTTGTTAAGATTTTTGTTACACCCTGTATGTAACATAGAATATAATTATGTGCAAACAGAATACAAACAAATGGCCGAGTCTCATCTAATTATGTATATTTAAGAAAAGCATAGTTTAACGCTATTTTATTTACAGGTTAAGCTTTATATTAACGTTTTACGAGAACGACTCGTCAAGGGAGTGATAAAAATTAGCTTCTTTTATTATAGACACTTCGCGCCTTGATGTGATTTGATAATTAAAATAGACTGTGTTGTTTTGAACTTTAAAGAAATAAACAGTTTAAAATTATATATTATCTGGAAAAATAACCTGATATTAAATCATTTGTTTTGTAAATCGTTATAACTTTTCAAAAAATATCACTAATACAATTTGAAAACAGCTTAATATTTCGTAAGAGAAGCAAGTAGCAGACATGTTTTTTTTAATGCTATTTCTATTAATGTTTCGACATTACATTAATGTACTCGTATTGAAAATACAAATATTGAACTATGCGTAAAACACGATATCAAATAACAATGTTGATGTACCAAATAAAAGAGTAGTGTTGTAAAAAGATAGTATTGAATAAAAATATATTTTTTATATTTTAAGTGATATTTAACAACAGTCGTGAAAATAATAAAAAATCTAGTTCAACATAAAGTCTTTGGCCTTAGACAAGGCCATTATATTTACCAAACGGTATTTCGTTGAAAAAAAAATGTTTTAATATAAATTCTAATATTTTTATACGACTGTAGTTAAATAAAATTGGTATGGAATATACCCTGTATTAGCTTTTATTCTGTTTTAGTTGTACTTCCTGCGTTCAATTATTAGTTTTAGTTTGGTTTTATTACTTTATTTTAATATTTACGTGGCTAATAGTCGGTACAGTTAAACTGCGTTTATATTTTTAGTTTTATATTTTAAATTTATTTCAATGTTTATTACTAAATATTTTATTAAGTAATTATTATATCGAATATAACACCTGTAAAAAATATGACTTTAAAATTTCAACCGTTCGAAAACATAAATAATAATTACGAAATTTTAAAATTAAAAATAATAATAAAACACTTTCCAAATGAAAAAATATATACATTACTTTTTTAACTATCTAACAAATACCATTCAATAGGTTTAATTTACACTATTGTATATTACAGTTATTTTGTCGGCAATCCGCCTTGTTAACTAACCTAGCATTCATACCGTGCAAATATTAACAAAATTTTACTTGCAGAAAATAGGTTTAAATTGCTTTTTTTATCTTGTTTGTTTGGTCTCTTTTATCGTAATTCTTTGGTTGCTATTTTATAATTCCATATTGTTTCGGAATTTCAAATAATTGTAATTCGTTTTGAATATAATTCTAAAATATTAAATCTGATAAGGGTTTTACGTTTTCATATTTTACGAGTTTTCTTTTTGTAGTAGCCATTAGGCTCAAATTTAAACAAAGGGTTCCAGAGTGAAACCAAAAATAACAATACTGAAAGATTTCCACTCTGTAATCCTTTTTAACGGTTACATAGTATTTTTAACTATATCTCGTTCGAAACCAGTAACTTATGAGATACTATGTAATCGAAAATTTCATCAATACTATTTACAACCATAAGAAAATCCACCTCAAAATAGGATAAGTTTAGGTTTTAAGCGTACGTTTTTAAGCAAGCAGAATTATATAAATGTGATGTGTGTATGTAGGTTTATTTTATCTTTGTTTGTTATTTTAATAAATGAGTTTGATTTTATTTTTATTTTATTTTATTTTATTTTTTTGAAATTGAAAATTTGATTTTGTTTTGTTAGGTTAAATAAATTGTTCGTGTGCATTCCTCTGCACATTTTTTTATTGGTATTTACTTCTCTCATTTATTTTTCTGAAAAGAGAGTCTTTGACGGATTAGGATTTTCTTAAACTTAAACATTAAGGTACTTAATTTTACTTTAGGGTATTTAAATTAACATTATGAAAAGTTAAACAGTGTGCGATACATTAGATAGGGTCTTTCCTAATGATGGTAAAAAGGCCTAAGTAGCAGTACCTAGACAGGTGCCTTTAATGGTAAACCTGGTAGTTATTTCAATGTTGTGCGTAAGATACGTAAATGTTTTTTTTTTACTTTTGTTAAACTTTAAATTTAGTTAAAAGTTTGGAACAAAAATTTTATTAACACGTTTTTTTTACTGCCGACTGTACCTACACTCTTACGAGACACACCGAGACCTACCGAGTGATTGAGTAACCGAGCGAGATCCCGAGGCTAGGGCGAGTGCTAACTATCTACCTCCTCTCTCGCACTCGAGCACTCTGCCAATCTCGGTGTATCTCGGTGGGAGTGTACAGCCGGTATTAAAATTTTTCACCATTTATTAAACTGAATAAGTATGCGTTGACTGCCGACAGAATTAAATACTATTGTTTGAATAATACATTTAAAACTTTTGTTTTTCTTATTTGTTTTCTATTTTGTTGTGAAAAAAAAAAGTAGAACTAGTAATAAAAAAAGAAATGCATGTAAATTGACTGGCAAGTCACGAATCAAACGCAAATAAAATGACTAATATTACCCACTATGATGAACTGTAAATAATATTTAAGTAATACTTAATAATAATAATAAATATTTAAGTATAGGAATAGAAATAAGTCGAAGGTAAGGGGTAAGGTGTTACTTACATAAAGTTACATAATTGCTTTTTTATCTTGTTTGTTTGTACATAAGAGTTAATCTTTCAGAATTCTAACTTCAAAAAAAGTTGGTTAGGTACCTACTTATTACTCTCTAAGTATTGTTATATGATAAAAGTCAAGACTAAGTATTTGTTAATTTAATTTCTTTCTTTCTTTCATTAGGTTTATATGGTACAATTCCTACAAGCGCACAAGTCTTTATTATGATATTGCATCAATTTTCACCAGATTAATGATACGTTAGATAGATTTTATATGTAAAAAAGTTTTTTGTAAAATTTTCAAATTGAATCTGTTAACGTTTTAATTTAATTAATCCCATAAATCCAGGAAGATAAATCAGTAATTTTATAATAGGTCAACCAAAATACCTACCCAAAATAGGTCCTATTTAATTTTGCGATTATTTTTTGTAATCATTATCTTAACCAGGTTTTTTTAGCACTTTATAAGCACTTAGTTCCTAAGCTATTAAAATAAGTAAACATGCTGTAAATTGACTTGCAAGTCACCAAACAAAAGCGACAAAATATGTCAAAAATATACTAATTTAAATGGATGACATGAGCAATCGATTAAATTATAAAAAATAAGTTTCTACTTACCCAGTTCATTCAGTCAATCAAAGCGAAACGCTGCATAGTCCACTTTATAAATGAACTACTTCGTAGTTCGTACTAAACAAGTATGCTTTCAAATTCATTTGTGATCAAATATTTCCGGCTTTTATTACAAGGTACGTTACATTACTCGTGGACCAGGGCCCCTATTTTTGAATCACTCGCTTGGATATGGCGTGTGATTTTCGTTCGATGACACATTAAAAATCAACGGAAATCACTCAAAATCTAGACGTGACTACTCACAAAATTGAGCAATGATTTTTCAAATCCTTTTTGTGTAGATTACAATTGGTTTTCATAACAAAACTCGACTTTAATCATTGAATATCACTCGCCATCTTGACGCGAGTGATTCAAAAATAGGGCTCCAGGGCCTCTATTACTGTGACCCTGTTACTGTCACTGCGCGGCGAGAAATGGACGAACGCGGGTGGGTGAGCGGGGAAGCGGGAGGTACGTGACATGTTTGACAGGTCCATTCATACGATAACCAGGGGGTAGTATAGAAAGATGTTTCTTAATTTTTGGATTGCTTGGAAACCCAAGTAGGTACACTGCAGGAATATAGTTACATTAGTTATTATGATAGATGGTACCTAAGTATTGTAAATCATCATCATATCAGGCTGAATGTTGAAAAGAAAAAATAAAATTATACTTTTAAGTAATTATTGTAAATTATATTTTGTAATCTCAAGAACAATTGGAAATCATTGTCAACTATTCAACTACCATTTTTAACCGACTTCAAAAAGGAAGTTCTTGAGATTTTATGTTTGTTAATCTTAGAACGAGGCAT
Source organism: Pyrausta aurata (assembly GCA_963584085.1). NCBI lineage: Eukaryota > Metazoa > Arthropoda > Insecta > Lepidoptera > Crambidae > Pyrausta > Pyrausta aurata. The sequence continues at coordinate 8,081,251 of OY757267.1, read as the reverse complement.
AGGATAGCAATTAAAAAAAAATAAGTTTGCTTTATAAAAAAGTTGCAAATCGAATTGCGAAGGTTGTAAATAAACATCATTATCAAATGAGCTCCTCTGGTGTAATATGGATGGTATGTCGAATTGAGAAGCTATTTTATTTATTCGATAATAATATAAAATTAAACAACATATCGTATTAAAATTATTAGCTAAGCTAAGAGAGTATAGGGAGTATACATTAATATAAACCGCTGGCTCAAATGTAGTCGCCATGGCGAGTGTACGAGTAAGTGTAAGTAAACATGTGTAACTAATGAACATAAATCAATACCTCCATTTGTAATTATAATAAGTGCACCATCACAGGGCATTACGTAGTAGTAATTAATGTGATCAGAAACCTAGTTTTAAGTCAAGCAACAATGATTCTATGCAAGTAGTCGTATTTTGTGTACCATCTATTGGTACACAAAATAACTTATTTTCATTCATATGTCTCTAAAATCTAATTATTTTACTGGCTCTTTTTTACTATATTATATTATTTTTTTACTATATTTATGCATTTATTGTTGACTAAATAATATTATTTTTCTATATTATTCTTTTTTACTATATTATATATATATTTTTTACTATATTTATGCATTTATTGTTGACTAGTTTCTAATATTTTTTTATTATTCATAGTTTCTATTTTTATACCGAGATTTATTCTACAGTAAGTTTTAAAAATTTTGACTGATTATATTTTTTTCCATGATTTAAAGTAATAACGTAAGTATATATTAGATAAAATTATTATTAAATAGCTTAAAATGTGTACCAACCTACTTTATAAGTATACTTAATATTCAGATATAAAAAAAACAAGATAAAATCCAAAGATGAGAGCAAAATGAGTAGCTGTACAGATAGTAATTAAATCTAATTAGAATTAAGTGTAGGTATGTACTTTAAATTTAAATACATTTGGAGTTGATTCAAAATTCACAATTATATGAAAAATACCTAATACTTACTTATTTTCTGTACTTTCCTATACTTTAAAAGTAAAAATGCTACCTTTGCTTATTGTGCAAATATTTATATACTGATTATGACCTAAATAATAAGTTTAGATAAGTAAGTAATTAATATGATTTCAGTTGTAAAAGAATACAGAAGTGTACAACAGCGCCGCAGAGTTTAAAACAAATAGTTTGTACAGTTGGTGTCGTAATTTTATTGTTAATCAGTCAGGTATCAAACGAATGCCGAGAGTCGCATAACAATGGAATTTTTATTGTGTCTCGTTTACACATACTTGACGAGTTAATCCATATTCACGCTAATAGTAAAATTTTTCTGTCTGTTCCCTCTCCGCGCTCCCCTCTTCAACCGCTGAACCGATTTAGATGAAAGGAGAAAGGGCAAACTATGTTATGCACGGTAAATCCGATATATTATCGACGGGTGAAGTCGCGTTACCACATTAATCTAAATTAATAACATTAGTTTAGAATGTAATTTAATTATATTTAACCAGATATCGTAGAAATTATATGTATTAATAAGGGGATGTAATATACCAACCTTACGTTATTATATTGATCCTGTATTATTGAGATCTGAGAAACATCTATTTTGTCATATACCTAGATTTTTTACAATTCTCTTACTGATGTTATAAAGTTCTTTTAGATTTTTGTTACATAGATGCATTGTTTTAACCTCCCTTTTTTTTGTTTGCTTATAAGTTTTCTGCTTTGTACTTAATTTAAAGGGCTAATTTAGACATCTATTTACCAAGTACCTACCTACTATGCTGCATATTCATGAAATAGATATTAATTTCAATGTTGTAGACTTATAATATGTGTTAAATGTTTGGATGGTTATTAAATGTGATTAAAAAAAACTTGTGTTTTACTGAAATCATGAAATCGATCATATAATTACGGAAACAATGAATATAATAATGCTGTAATTACATTCAATGCATCTAACGAAGCAATGCAATTTTTCAGCGTGTGCATGATACTTAATTGTTTGATTTTTGGATGTACCTGCTCAACAACAGCTTCCAAAAAGTATGTTAGTTTAAACCTGATATATTATTAGGTACTGATTAGTCGAACAACCACAAAATTTTTATATAATTTTAATTTGCTATATAATATTAAATTTTTAAGGGTTCCGTAGCCGAATGGCAAAAAACGGAACCCTTATAGTTTCGTCAAGTCTGTCTGTCTGTCTGTCCGTCCGTATGTCACAGCCACTTTATTCTGAAACTATAAGCATCACATAGCTGAAACTTGGTAGGAAGGTGTATTTTGTTCACCGCTTTCCGATTCAGATACAAAAAGTAAGAAAAAATAATATTTAAGGGGGGGCTCCCATACATGAAACTAAAACCTGAAATTTTTTTTTTACTCAAACCTATGCGTGTGGGGTGTTTTTGGATAGGTCTTGTACCGATGTACATATAAATTGAGTAATAAATTGAGTACCTTAATATATTTAATATTCATCGGACCCATATTTACATTTTCATCTCATTATCTTTGTTTTTCCATGCTTTCATTTCCTTTTCCCATCCAAAGATTGCGGGTTCTTGCTGAATTCTTACTCTTTATTTGAGTCTGTTTGCTGTAAACACGAACATAGAGTTAATCTTAGATTCTATCTACCATAACACAGTTCGTATTTCCTCCCTAAAATGTCGTACTGTAGACATTAAACTATAGGCATTACCTGCCTTTCTACTCTTCTTATACTATTACACTGTATTTTTGGTTCATTGTTGTTTTCTAATCCTTTTTGAACAATATTTATTGTGAATCTAAAAATGTCAAACTTTTAAAGCTCTGTTATTCTACTTTTCTGTACATAATACTGTAAAAATAGCTGTGTTTTACCTTTGTTTGCAATTTTCCTTTAATTTGCATTGGGTGATGATTAGTATTCCTTATTAATTTAATAAATTCCTTGATTTTTGACATTTTTTTATCTTTATTGACATGGTTGTTATGACAATATCTTTCAAAATCTGACAACTTCTATCAAAGTTTATTACTTTTTCGGGTTTAATCCTCTTTAAACCATCAGTATTCATGTTCTATTCTAGAACCTACCTCGTTCTAAATTTGAACGGCCCAGGCCCCTATATAAGCCTGTACTTTTTTCATTCATTCATTCGATTCCGAGTTGTAATCTCGAACAGTTTTCAACACTCTACATTTTCCTCAAGAAGTCTTGAAGAACCGCCGGTGACTACTGAAACGCCTCCTCGCACTAAGGGAGGGACCGGACACATTTCCGGAGGAGGATCCGAGTCATATTGAGACTGCAGTAACACCTCCTCGCTCTAGGGGAGAGACCTGTCTCCTTCTCGGAGGAGGATCCGAGTCCATATTGAGACTGTAGTAACACCTCCTCGCTCTTGGGGAGGGACCTGTCCCGTTCTCGGAAGAGGATCCGAGACCAAGTACTTCTGGCACTCCAACTGATTATTACATTTTCTACATAGTTTTGGATACCCTCATCACTGCCGAGAGCTACTACTTCACTTCTGAGAGCTACTACTTCACTGCTGAGAACTACTACTTCACTGCTGAGAGCTACTACTTCACGGCGCTGACACTGCTGCACATCGGCGTCGCTGTTACCTCTGCTGTGTCGACCCTGCACTCCGACTCCGCCCTCTACTGCCTCCAGGATATAGAAGATCTGAAGACACTTACTCACGCCCACTGCACTCTTCTTACACACATACATTCACTCATCATCTTTTTTTTCACTAATCGGTATTGTAAATATTATTTTTATTTTTATATAAATTCTGTTCCCCTCTTTTACCTCTTTTCTTAATCTTCTCCCTTCACATTTGTCGCTTCACGACAGTCTTTTAAAATGATGTTGAGGTTTCAAAAACCATTTTTTCTAAAAGTGTAAGGTTTGAGATTTAGACGCTTCCAAAGTGGTAAAATGGGCGTCCCCCCCATCTAACTTTTGAACTAAGAAAGTGAAAATTTTGAAAAAAATATATAAATAAATAAATATAAATAAATATGCGCCAGACAACACACCAATTGTCTGGTTTCGTGGTAAGGAATTTTCTTCCTTGTGTTACGAAGTACCAGACAACGATTATGACGGGGGCGTCTCCCATAAATACTTAAATACATATAACATCCATGACTGAGGTACAAATGTTCGTGCTCATCACACAAACATTTGCCCCTTGCGGGATTCGAACCCGCGACGGCCGGCGTAATAGTTAGGAGCGCTAACCAATACACCAAACGCGTCGTCTATGATGTAGATCTCAACAAAAACTTGCAACTAAAAATTGGTTCGAAGGAGATCGAACCAGTAGTTTTTGAGATATCGCACATTTTTATCAACCGCAAATATAACTTTGTCTTTCATACAAACACTATGAAAAACAAAGTTATTTTTGCTGTCGCAATATATTGTGATGTTTTCGTTAAGTGAAAGTAAGTGGACCCTGAATTCAGTTAAGGGTGGCACGGAACCCTCAGTGCGCGGGTTCGACACGCACTTAACCGGTTTTTTTTATCTCTTGGAGAAGTAGTCAGGGCAAGTGGAATTTGGTATTAATATTCAATGTGTCTTTTGTTTTTACCCCGACTACTCTATATGAAAAATATAAAATAGTAACATCTACTTGAAAAGAGTGTTAAGCGCTAGTATTTTTGATGCTGACTGTACTGTAATTCGTTCTTTTACTCGCGCCGCCTCAACTGTTTGTGCCTCACCCAATAATTGAATTGTAGATAATGCTTAAAAGCATTAAGTCCGCCATTTGTACTATCTATTGTTTGTGCTATGAAGAAAATACAATACATAATAATTAATATAATCCTAATGTCTTTAATTTTTACACCAAATGGTAGAATATGTGAAATCTACTTTCTAAGCTACCATATTCTGTTTGATTTTGATTTGATATATAACACATTCATTAAAATGTGCAAAGTAGTTGGTCGTTTTCTAGATCTGTGGTATAGTAACTTGTATTCGTATTAGTTCTGAGTCACGAGTGACCTATTACATTCAATTGCAGTTCCAATCTAGGGCTCGAAACTTCGTTTCCTGTACAAAGACTAGGTCCCACCCAACTTCGATTTGTTACAATCGGGCATTATATGTCTTGAGACCTTTAGTTAAACTGGACTACCTTATATCTTCTATGACTTTTTTCTCCTAGATTAGCCACTGTTCCTTATAAGATAGGTAGGTACACCTTAGTCATCAAGAACTAGCGGTCCCAGTGAACTTCGTTTTGCCCCCAGCCCCGTCCCACCCCGGCCTCGTTTTATGGGAATTTTCTTTGCTATAAACCTCACGGAGCCCGAGACCTTACCAACGAATGCAAACCGTGGAAATCGGTTCGTGCGTTTTGGAGTTATAGGGTCAGGAAGAAAACCCGACTTATTTTTATATAGTAACAACATGTAGTTTTATCAAGGAGCTGACTAATTATCAGTTTGACATGTGCTTCCATTTAAAGTTAGTAAAAATACTAATGTTCATCAAACCTACATTATAAAAATATTTGAATTAGGTAATAACAATTTTTTTACAAACAAGTTTTGTTCCCGTATGGCTCTTAATACCTTATGTATCAAAGACATTAGTTTTTCCACTCTTCCAGTTTTTATGGGTCAATGAAAATGAACACGACTATATTTTATTACATGTTTTTAAATTAAATGGTTAAAACAGGATGTACGTACGTACTTTTAAGGTGCACCACCTTAAAATATGAATGAATGAATGAATGCTCCCCTAGCCGATTTCGACTACGGTGGCCAGTCACAACGACTAACCGACTGTGCGGGACATATTATAGTGCACAAGTGTGTGCGCAAACACAGGTGCACTCTCTATTCCTTTCACTCTCATAGCCCGATGGGACAGCAATCTGACACGACCGGAGAGAGATCAAGCGCAGGACCAACGGCTTAACGTGCTTTCCGAGGCACGGGGGTGAAACACCGCCAACTTCCAAACTCCGGGCTACCCTGAAAATTTCTGAACAGAAAAATCCAGGTGCATATTTTTGGCCCGACCCGGGAATTGAGCCCGGGACCTCCGGCGCAGCCGTCGCTTAAAATATAATGAACGCACCGTTCATTATACTAGCACCTAAGTACTTAGGTAGGTAAAGGTAAAAATGGCCTTTCACGATCGACAAATAAGCACTAAACAACGAGTACTTAATTATTTAGAACATTTTTTTTTGTATGACGTAACAAAAAATTAACGGTTTTTGTCTTTTTTACTTTATGTGTGCTATAAGACGTTGCTCCGTACCAAATTTCAAGATTTTGAGTTCACGGGAAGGACCCTGTACTGTAGCGTATTATATTATCTGTGACTGTAGGTTTTAACACGTTCCGGGACAGTGCCCGCCTACAGGCGTGAAAACAATAAAACATCTATTGTGTCTGGAGTAGTGTCCCGAAACGTGTTAATTCCCTTGCGAGTGTCAAAAAATTTCGGGCATAACGGCTGTCAGGTATTTTTTGATTGCGTTGGCATAAAATTCAGATTTTTTTACAGCTCCTCCATGCGTTTCTGAGAAAACGATCTTGACAGAAGGACGGACTACAAAGTGATCCTATAAGGGTTCCGTTTTTTCAATTCGAGGTTGGGAACCCTAAAAAATCAATAGTTTTGTTTTTTCCTAGAATTATTAATTTATTATAACAATCCAATATTTAGCGTCAGAAATCTATGTTTTACTCCATAAACGCTAAGTGGTAGCTACTTAGTAGAAATATAATTAACAGGCTGTAACAGTTCTTACATAGCAACATTTTGTTAATTAACATGGCTGAACGTGACAAGCATGTTCTGTAGGACACAGTTTCAGGACTCTATGTGTATTTATGATAATTAAATTGACAGACTCAGTAGGTATATGAACAACAAACATTGTAACACGTTCGCAACATATAACTTTCTTAATTAACTACCACTAAGTTTAGACATTTTGTCACTTGATGTAAATGCCTGCTGTCTAACATCTACCATAATAAAGTAAATGCAGTAAGTAACACTGGACCGAACAGGTTTCAATTATAAAATCGCAACAGTGATGAGGTCACGCAGCTTACGCGTTAAAAAGAAAGCGCTTGCAAAATTCAACAGGCTTGCTCTAATGTGACGGTGGCCGAGTGGTATAGGCATACGCCTATACCTAAGACGCGGGGCAAGGGGTTCGATTCCTCGTCTGTCACAGAGTCATGGTTGCTTTTTACAAGTGCAATTTATATAGGTTTAAATATATTTTTATTTCGGACTTGATTCGTAGATTGTTAGTAGTACATGAAGTCTTAAAAACTAGTCTTATTTTATACTAATTAATTCGACAATAAATAAATAATTGACGCACATGGTGTCTATACACCTTTAAACTGCTGAAAAAGGTTTAAACAGTACTTAACTGCAGTAAGTCCTCATTTTGGACACTCTATTATTATGACGCGCTACTTTTGATTTATTCGTTGGTAATTAGTGTTAATTCACATGCTGATGGTAGAAGAGGCCCTAAACTTGCACATGGGTGTGTTCAGAGAACTGACAAATAGTGGGTGTGTGAGAGCCATGTGTGGACTGTGTATTTTTTGCAATTGGTCTAAGGTCTTGGTAATAGAACAAATAAGTATTTATTAGATCGTTAATAATGTCTTCTATTAAGATAATTAAGTAGGTAGGTAGTATAAATAAGTAAATAAAATCAATTTTTGTATAAATTATCCTGCATTTTTGAAATCTGTAATTTCTAAGTTTCAGATTAATTCAGACCGACAGACTGGTTTCAATCATTCCAATTTTAAAAGTTTTTCTTCGCTCAAAAGGAGCCTTTGAAAATCACATTTCAAAACTAATTTAACTGCGAATGGGAAGCGCAATAAATTGAAAGGCTCAAGTTCTTTTTATAAAGTAGGATACTAATAGATGTAAAGATTGCGCAGTAGCATCTCGAATCCACATAGTATTTATTCTGTATTTTAAAAAAAGCTCACTATTAAGCTTCAAATAACCCATTGTTTTCTATTTAGATATTAGGAGAAACAAATTCATTTCGAGTAAATGCATTGGTGCCTATTGTTATACTGTTGGGTGTACGTAGCTTTTTAGTAAGGTTTTTGAAGGGGGTTTATTTCTTAAAATTAAAATTAAAAACTTTTATATTTTTACCCATATCTCGACAACTACTGAATCGATTTCGATGAAACTTGCACTGTACCCTAAATAAGTAGCCCAACTGAACCAAAATAATCATTTCGATGTGACTTTCCCATTTTTGAGGAATCTGTGGATATCAATCTGAAACATTATCAAATTCAAACAATATCGCATATAAGGTCGAACTGATTACTGACTTTTTTTGAAGCCGATAATTTGGATTTGAGGTCTCTATAACTTCTTATTCTATAAACACACAGTTGTTTCAAATTATCTCAATTGCCATATTTGAGATGGTCACAAGCTCCAAAATACCCAATTACCATTCCTGTCGTACTATAGTCTTCTGATAAACTGGTTTATATTGAGGATGTAGAATTGATTCTGTTGCCAAGTGCTCGTGTGATCAACGTTTTCCAGTACTCGTTCCACAGATATGTCTCCTCGACTTTAATGACGAAAGTTATAGTTACGGTCAAGGTCTCTTGTGCCTAACCACTTTTCAACGAAAATCGTTTGCACACACGACACAAAAACGGGCATCACTTTAAACAAAACATGACGCGCAGCGCAAGATATGCACTGAATAGATAATGAAGATATGCGACCGTACAGTCGCCAGTACATTAGGTTACCCATTTTTATTGCAAACTACCCTTTATTATTACAACTGCATAAGATGCCGAAGTGTTTACCTTGACGTGTTGTTGTCCGTACATGCGGCACTACGTCACACATTTACTCTAAGTTACTTGGGGATGCCAGTTATTGGTGATGTTTTGTTCATACTTACTCACGTGTTTTAATTGGCGATTCCAACATCCATAAATAAATACCGTACACAAAATTAAGTAAGGTTTAGTAAGGTTAACTAATGAATTATACTTCCAGTGAAAACTAAGTAAAAACTGTTGACTTCCTCAATTCCAAGACTTGCAGAGACGAGATCTTGTAATGAGTTTAAGCCGTCGCGCGTCGCTTCATTCGGCTGTTGACGGATTTAGGAATGCTATAAAACTGGAATGTTTTATTTTATTCTCGAGTAACGCCTAACCCGAAATTAAGGCTTTTTACAGCTTTTGTAATGGGTGTTGCCAATGAAAAAAGTCTTTGTTGTTAAAATTATATACAGATTATAAGCACAACATCTTTTCATTATTTAAATTGCACTTGTAAAAAGCAACTGTGACTCTGTGACAGACGAGGAATCGAACCCCTTCGAATCTTTTCATTAGTTGTAATGTAGCAGTTAATACGTAAAAAAATATTTTAAAACTTAACCGCCTAAAATTTAAAATCTACAGGAAAATTGACAGTCAGGAAGTTTGAAATTCTTTCCATACATTTTGTGTCAAAATTAATAACTTCAAAATAGCATTCTCTGAGCGCTTAAATTATAGTTCAGTAAAAGATATATGCATTATAAGAATATACAGATATAATATATAAGATAGATAGAATAAGAAGATACCTAACTAAGGTTATCATGTAGGTACTTAATACTTAGATAAATGCGTATCGAGATCATACACATGCAACTCTGCAAAACTGTTTGGCAATGGATGCAAACTGAAATGTATTCCCAAAACATTTTATTTTCTAAACAATTCATTCCCTAGATGTGCATTATTTCAGGCTTATCTGATGTCGTAAAAACGTCACGTAAAATTGAGTGCGTGTATCAGACAATACATTATTGTAGTCGTTAAATAAATAAATATTCGAAACATATGGCTCGAATCAGATTTAGAAAACAAAATATAAAATAAACAGACATTGCATTGTTTGGATGATTGTGGTCTAACGGAGCTTGCCCATTAGAAGCCTGCGGTGCGATAAATCACCTTTTTAGGGTTCCGTAGCCGAATGGCAGAAAACGGAACCATTATAGTTTCGTCAAGTCTGTCTGTCTGTCTGTCCGTCCGTATGGCACAGCCACTTTATTCTGAAAATATTAGCATCACACCGCTGAAACTTGGTAGGAAGGTGTATCCCTTTACCACTTTCCGATTCAGGTACAAAAAAAATAAAAAATGATATTATAGAGGGGCTCCCATACATGAAACTAAGACCAAAAAAAATTTTTTTACTCAAACCTATAAGTGTGGGGTGTCTATAGATAGGTCTTTTAAAATGACATTGAGGTTCCAAAAACCAATTTTTCTAAAAGTTTAACGTTTGAGATATAGACGCTTCCAAAGTGGTAAAATGGGCGTCCCCCCCATCTAACTTTTGAACTAAGGAAGTGAAAATTTTGAAAAAAATATGTAATGTAGATCTCAACATAAACTTTCAACGAAAATTAGTTTGAGCGAAATCGAAGTAGCAGTTTTTGAGATATAGTACATTTTTATTAACCGCAAATATAACTTTGTCTTTCATACAAACACTATGAAAAACATACCTAATAACCCTGTATGTTCTGTAGCTCGGTCACAGAATTTATAATAACATATGTATTATTCTGATAATAAAAATAAAAAAGTAATGATTTTGACATTTTTTGAGATCCGAAAACGCGGTTGAAGCTGCGGGGAAATGGTAGTTTTAATATGAGTAGGATATTATTTTAGGTATGTACTGCTACTGACATTAATTGCATTGGTTCACCTTTTCATTTCATCTTGATCACAGTGAAAACTTTCATTTGATAATGTTTAAGTTTAACTCGGTGCAAATGGGTTGATCAAAACAGTTCAATGAAAACAGACTCAATGGCTCAGAATAGCAATAAAAAGAAGTGATAAGAAGAATAACGACATTTATTACCTTACAGATAATTCGCATGAGATATGATAAGTACACAAGTCTGAAGTTTTCTGGTACTGACCAAAAGAAAAACGATGTAACTGTCATGAGAAGTTTACCTGGTACTAAGTTTAACGCTGATGAAATACTTAATTTAAACTTACTTAAAAACAAGTTTACATGAATGTGACTGTAGAGGGTTGTTTATTATAAGCACAAATATGTATAAGTACTTGTAAGTATTTCAGAAAATTATAATTACCTTAATTCTTTTTTTTCAGGTCAATACTTGCTAAGATATTTTTGTTTAAGTACGTCGTAAAAGCCCGTAACAAATTATTAACCAAACTACTTTTAGATATATACAATATTTTGAAATGCGTTTCTGTTCCTTGATTGAGCATTTCCAATTTGTACAAGAATTTAATTTACACCCTGTATTTTAGGTTACATTTCAACACGTTTTCTAGAAGAAAAATTACTAGAAATGTACATTTTATAACGAGTTATAACTAATCATTAATTGGAATGTATTTTTTAAATTAGATGGCATAATACATATATTAGATTATTTACAACACTCGAGTTTAGGTTCTTAATTAGTTAAAATTATTTTAATATGTAAGAGTTTTATTTTTACAACTAAATATTTAATAACTCATATTCTTATGTTCTAATAATGAATTAATAAGATATTTATATTTACTGATACATTTTTGTTTTTCTCTTTTAAACAATTATGTGAATAAACCATTTAATTTGTGTCACTGTAGAATTTTATTTGATTACATGTTGTAAATTTTTATTCACACGTATATAAACATTTAATGATTTTCTTACATTTTTGACTTCGAACCGAATCTTTGAGTTGCATTTATTATAATATACTTTGCTTTCAAAAATTTGTTCCAATTAATGGACTTAGTATTATGAAAAACCTGTTCGTTTGAAAGATACATCATGATTTCTTTTGTCGTCACATATATATCCTAAATAAATGCAGCAGACCTGTGTAAGTTTTTCTTCACCCTGATGGCCGAGAAATACCATACATCATTCGGCTTGAACGATCTGTCAATCATCAGATCTTGACCGAATCAGCTACTAAAGCTTGAAAACAATCACAACAAAAACCATTTACCACTTCCCACATCTCGACAGCCTAGCCATCACTTTTGCTAACATGACAATCACTCAAGTATACTTTTTGAACGTCATTATAATATTTAATTACGGGGATTTCCCCGTCCTTTGCGATGCAATATGGCGACGGGTCCTTTATGTAGTCCACTTTGCTGATGAAGGATATTCTCTGGTCTCTCCTGCGGTAATGTGGGTGCTTGTTTAAGCTCGGCAGCGATGTGACATCACGACAGCTGCGGAGAAGTAATTTAGTTGTAAGCATTGAGATATACAGGGTGTGTCCTGTAATAGGAGCAAAAATTTTAAACAGGCCTTTTATGTAACCAGTAATCAATTCTAAATGGATTTAATTTAATATAATGAAAAATAAGTTTATTGTTATTTTCTAACAAAATAAATCGAACCAGCAATGTATTTCAAACAAATGATTACATTCATAGAACTTGACATTGTCATTTACTACAACGAGTTAGCCATTTTGATATACATTGATTAGGGATTTTAACTTTGGATTGCTATATTTCAGAGTTAAAGCATTTTACAGCACAATGATCAGGTCAAGGTAACTTCGTATACTCTGTAGAATTTAAATTCTTTGTTGATTCAAATTTTTGCTCCTATTACAGGCCACACGCTGTATATCAATGGTTTATTCGATTTATAAATTCCACTTGTAAAAAGCAACGTGTCAATCAAGGATTTGAAGGGTTACGCTATCCGGTCGTATGCCTCAACCATTCGGCCACCGACACATTGGTATTTGAATTTTTAAAGTATCTTTTTGTTATTTAACGCGTAGGCTGCGTCGCGAAATCAATACTCAGTGTCGATGGAAGAGTGGTTTAGGCACGCGCCTGGTAATCGCAAGACGCATGTTCAATTCCTTGCCTGACACAATTGCTATTTACTAGTAATTATAATGTGTGTAGAAAGTATCTGTAATCATTACATGACTAGGGCAGTGTAGGATGTATTAGACGACCTAGTAAAAGTCGCATCGTCCTGTAAGCAGGTCACTCAAAACGGGTAACTTTGGAAAAGGGTAACATGTTAATTACCAGACGTCCTGTAGGCCCTGCTTGTATCTGATCATGATGATAATGTTCACGACTTCATATACTGTGGCCCTGGCCACGCTGCAGGCCTACCGTGACAGCGACAGGCCTAAATATCAAACTTAAGAAAAGGCCCGTTGTGTCAACGCGACAGCCTAGTCGCGTGCAGCGTGTACGCTCACTAAAGGTCTGGGCCCACTACTCTGTAACCATATCATCACCGTGCTAGGAGCATATCAGACACGAAAAGCAACACGATATTCTTGCCCACTGAACCGATATACATACTTCTGCCGCACCGCTAAATGGAGCAAGAGCGTATTTTGTCGGTGCTGACCATTGAACTACTATTACAAGCGTATGGAACTGACATCACGAACAAAATTTGTGCTCCATGAAATGATGACACGGTCATCAACTCGTAGTACAAACCATAATTCCTAATTCAAATTTTCCAAGAATACGTCACAATCTTGTCGTCGTTTTTGTGACACATTTTTTGCTTGGCATAGCTTCTCTATTAGTAACAACTTACTAATGCTGACTGACACGCTCCGTGCATGACGCGACGGTGTTGGTCGGTGACGGAATGGTCTAACTAAGGGAACTTGTCATAGTGCAATAGAAAGAATATTTTTGTGTTTGACACATTATTAGCACAGATATGGTATGTTTTGCTGTAGTTGGCAGAAACCTTAAAACTCTTAGTAACATACATAAGGTAAAAGACACATAAAAAAATATCACGCAGTCTAGGACTTTTAAAGCGACCCAGCTTATATTAGTTAGTGCCTACAGTAGACAGTATGCAGAGACCTTAAGCTTCACGTTCACAAACAAAGGAGAGCTTTAATTACCTTAATGCTGAAATGCTAGACTCTTGTCAGAATGTATTTTTACCTTGTATGTTCCATATTCAAGTTGCGAGAGTCGCTGCGACGTAGATTGCGACAAAGGAGCGTCTCCCTGAAGGCTAGGCGATACCTGAAAGATAAATAAAAGCAAGTTACTTTTCCTATCGGTCATTTATTTTCATCTATATCTTCGAATAAAGTGACTCATATAATACTGATCGAACTTCACTTAGAAGTTCGGTTGATCATGTATTATTAAATTACAGTTCTAATCGTGTGTTTAGGTTATGTGAGAGAGTAGGTACGGTGTGTGAGTGATCGGATAAAATCAGACGCTAGCCGCGGCTTTGCGAGTTTTCCAAGGCAGAGGAGTAAAATTGCGATTTTCCGATTCATAGCTATTTCTATAGCCAGGTTTTTTTTTTTGACTGATTCATGGTTCTAGGGATAAATTCGATGGTAGGCACTAGCTTGATGTTTCTTTTAAGGGGGTTCCTTTTTAATATTATCCAACGGATATCCAATGGATACAAAGGAAATGTTTTACCAAGCGGAATCAATTCAAGTAAGACCTATTTTAGAACGTTCTAGGTCATACATATGAGTACTAATAATACAAAAGTTATTCCAATTACGACGTGCTAATTTGCAACTTTCACAGAGGTTGTGAATTTCACAAAACTCACAAACAGCAGAAAGGAAACGCATTGTTTGGTGCCAAAACTTGACAAATAACTGGGTCTTGTTCAGAACATACCAAAGTTGAACAAAGCACTTCTGTGTTCGTAGCACTTGTTAGTTGCACTTGGTTCCAACGCTGATAACCATATCTAAGTAAATATTATTAAAGGAATGTGAAAGTATGTTTGTATACAGGGTGTGACCTGTAATAGGAGCGAAAAATTACAATGTAGGCCCTTTAAGTGATGAGTAATCCGTATAAAATGGTTTTAGTTTTTTAAATTGAAAAATAATTTTATTGTTATTTTCTAACAAAATAAATCGAACCAGCAATGTATTGCAAACAAATGAGTCCAGTCCATAGAACTTGACATTGTCATTTACTACAACGAATTCGCGACTTCGATATACATTGATTAGAGATTATAACTTTGGATTACTATATCTTTGAGTCAAAGTTTTTTTGAGCACCAGGTAAGTAAGGTGACTAGGAATTATTTCATTTATTTTCAATAGAGTTTATTACACTCAAATCTGTACTGTGAAAGCTGTTCCCCTATATATTATTATAGCATTCGCCATGTTGCCTTAATTCAACAAAAGGTAGCTTATGGTCCCGCACTATAATATTCTTATTATATAGTTCCTAGAATTACAATACCTACATACCAATCAAATGCTCATCCAAAACAACTTCTCAAGACAAGTTCCTGACATAGACTTGAAATTACTTGCAAATATGTAAGTGCTGTTCCTAAACTTTCAGTCGTGCTTACTTTGAATTAGGTATTGGTTTAAAACGTTAGTTGGATCTTTTCTAGGTTCCTCTATGGCGAACCAACGATTATCTGGTCAAAAACATTCTTTTCACAATACCTGCTCGGCAATGTAAGATTATATGTCAAGATTCGTGAACTCAATGTAATTCTATCTTTAAGGGCGTATTACTTGGACTATTCAAGGCGCATAAATAAAAAGTAAGTAAAGTTAGCCTGTAAGCATCCCATTGCTGGGAAAAGGCCTTACCTCAAATATGAGGTAGTATGAGCCATACTCCACCACGCGGGCTCAGTGCGGATTGGCGGAGAAGTGTTTGCAAGGCAAGCGACCAACCTTGCTGTCAGATTTTATCAAACCGCCCATAAGGCCTCTGACTAGGCTTAACGACTAATATCAACCGATATTAGCCGGGACCAACTGCTTAACGTGCCTTCCGAAGCACGGAGATGCTCGTGATATACGTCACTTATATGGTCGGAATGGTCCCCCATCCAAATACCGACCGCGCCGTAAGTTACTTAACTTCGGTATCACTTCCAAAGCGCTGCCAACTGCGCTACGAGCACCTCTTAGGCGTAGTAATATTGTATTAAATTCCATATTATGGTATTAATATAATTTGAATTTCGAACACGAGCTCGCATTACCGCGCGAGCACACACTAAAGGAGCGTTAGGTAATAAGGTGGCTACGACTGCCCCCGAGGAGAAAAAAAAGAAAAAAGTGTTTAAATACTTCGTGTTTGGCTGTATACAATTTCAACTATGTACTCGTAGCTATCGCGGTTCTTGAGATACAGCTTGGTACAGACAGACGGACGGACGGACGGACGGACAGACAGCGAAGTCTTAGTAACAGGGTCCCGTTTTTACCCTTTGGGTACGGAACCTTAAAAATACTGGATAACCCCTAAGCTAGTTTGTAAAAATCTCCCTTAACTTTTGCCCTTAGCCTCAGACTAGGATTAGTAACATCGTTAACCCGGATTTAAAAGGCTTTTTACTCGACTTTGCACTTATAAATAAAAACTGAGTCACGACGACACGGGGCTGCTGAGCCTCTAACTTTGTTATTTGCGTTTCTATTAACAGCAAAGCTTGGCCTTTGATGAGAATTACGTTTTATGGATGTAGTATAAGACTACCTACTTAGAAAAAGATACAAAAAAGGCTATGAATTTTTTAAGTATACTTTAAGGTCGCTGAATTGAGAAACTCCTCCATTTTTGACAACCCAAAAAAGGAGGTTCTCAGTTTGACCCATAGTTTGACCAGTGTTGAGAAAAAACACCTTAACCCATTTGCTGCCACACTTAAGACACAATAGAATTT
The DNA here is from genome assembly GCA_963584085.1 of Pyrausta aurata. Lineage (NCBI taxonomy): Eukaryota > Metazoa > Arthropoda > Insecta > Lepidoptera > Crambidae > Pyrausta > Pyrausta aurata. The sequence goes on along the minus strand of OY757267.1, from coordinate 8,064,472 downwards.
TAATTGTTATCACGCACCGGTGCGTGCTGTGGCATGGAACCAGTTAACGTCATTATGGTCATTAAATAGGCATCCTGACATTTGGCTAAGGTACTCGTATTTTTTCTCCAAAACACGCTCAATCGTAAATATTTAACCGCTGTCAACGACATTAAATCATTAGTTGAGTTAACTATCGGTCACGCAACCTGGGCCTAAGCTTCTGTGCAACCTCTATTCATACTAAAAACCGATCGGTCGGACCGACAGCACGGTAGCTCAATTGGAAGAGCATTTGGCCCATATTGGCCAAAAAGATACTGGTACGAGTCTCACCCGTGAGCAATTTTTGGTTTCTTAATATGACACTGTGAGTATTAAAATCATTCTGAACCATACTAAAAACCACACAGAGATATTCGTTACTTATACCAGCAGTCCAATTCCACTATCAAAATCGAACTTAACGTAAACTCAACCGGTGACGATAACCAACTAAACGTCACATTTCCTATTCCACTAAAGCGGTTCGGTTGTGGTTTAGCTCAACTTTATCGTTCGACCGAAGATTAGCCGATTCATATTCTACTAATGTTTTGACGTTTAGGTCGACCGAACCGCAACTGAAGAAGAACTTTACGAATCCACCAATAGATGACGATTATTTCAACCAATCATTGAACGTCTGTTAGTGGTGCTCCGATGTAATTTTAATAAATCGAATGTTGCAAGCATAGATTATAAAAAATATATCGAGTTTGTTATGAATCGATTCACCACGTTACGATTTACAATGTTAAAATAAAACCATTAATAAGAAGCAAGAAAGTAACCATATTAAACAACCGCTCATAATACCATAGATATGAATCAATCAATAATTATCGAACTTTAAATTTGAACCATAGATTTGATGTGTAAACCTTTAATGAGCACTTTTCTGCCACCGTTTTACAGCTCTTACTAGATGGCGTTAAGGTCAGTTTAGGAACTTTTATTTTCACGTTGGCGGAAAACCATGGACAAAGAATAAAAGTGCGTAATTAAATATTGTAAAATGCGTTAATGACTCGACTTATGTATTAATTAGGATACTGTTTTTTTACCATTATTATGTCCTTTATGTACTAAAAGTTCTCATTAATATTGTTTTACTGTTTATTATTTACGTTGGCAAAAAGCAATAGCCCTCTGTTATAATTCTTGGATAAAGTTTTAAAAGTTAGTTCCTAAAATAACGCTAGTGCCATCTCTCGATGATATAAACATCTAATGACAAGAAAACTGCTCATTGATTTTACCGTCTGCCAAGTCAATAGGTTAGTTATTCTATAAACAGCACGTGCGTGAGTATTTTTCAAAATAGATAACGGAATGTTTAGGGTATTTATTACTTGCCAGCTGTAAAGCTGTTTAGGATAACACAATAGCTAGCTAGATTGGCAACGTCACACAAGCGGTAAAGGTACGCAAACAAGAACAATAACTTTCAACCCCTTCCCTTTGTCTTTTTATCTACCTGGGATTGCCACGTGCGCCACGCTAGCTAAGAATACGTAGTGTACATGTTGTACTTGTACCACAGAATACTATATTGCGTTAACTGCCTCGGTGGCGCAGCGGTGAGAGGGTCGCATTTTATAGCGACGGCTGCGCCGGAGGTCCCGGGTTCAATTCCCGGGTCGGGCCAAAAAGTGTACCTAGATTTTTCTGTTCAGAAAATCTCAGGGTAGCCCGGAGTTTGGAAGTTGGCGGTGTTCACCCCCGTGCCTCGGAAAGCACGTAAAGCCGTTGGTCCTGCGCCTGATCTCTCTCCGGTCGTGTCAGATTGCTGTCCCATCGGACTATGAGAGTGAAAGGAATAGAGAGTGCACCTGTGTTTGCGCACACACTTGTGCACTATAATATGTCCCGCGCAGTCGGTTAGTCGTTGTGACTGGCCACCGTAGTCGAAATCGGCTAGGGGGACTATTATTATATTGCGTTAGGTAAAAGACTTAGGCTTCATTATACTGATTAAAAACCAACTAAAATAAGAAAAGAAAAATATTTACCTACAGTCAAGTTACTGACAAATACTTGATCATGAGGATCAAGTGAAATATTGCAAAGTTTAAATAATTTAAATACCTCAAGAGCCGTCGAAAACATTGATGTTTTATGATCGAATGTTTACAAAATATTTCTTAAATCTGCAACTTACAAGTATTTCTATAAAGCTCATTTTTTAGGGTCAATTAGGGTGTTATTTAAAATCTAAACCTGTTATTAATGAGAAATACAATTAAAAAAAAACAAATTGCACAAAATCAGCTAAAAATAAATAAAACGACGCTAGCGACACCACAGGTTGCATTTCCAATAAGGTTCTAAACGCTCAAAGAGCTTTCCAATCTCTTAATGCTCTTACTAATCTGTGCTTGCCTGTTTGTTTACGCTGCGTTTCGTCTTGCGTTCAGCTTAAGTTCGGTAGAATGAATAGTGGAATACTGTTTTGTGTCATATTTTTGAGCGTAACTCCAAACGAACTGCTACCTAAACTAAACTCAAACGATTCGTGTTGTAAATAGTGGAATTGACCCCCTGGTGTGTATCATACTTACTTACTTTTTTCGATTAGTATAATGTACTGTTCCCGTAAATACATATTAGTAATATGATGGGCTCTCGGATTCTCTCCATCAATCTTTTGGGGCAGGGATCATTTATATGTTGCGTGTGTGTGATGTATCTTTGTTTGAAAGGAAAGACTAATGTTTGTTAGGTACCTACCATTGTCTACTCATTCCCTTGTTGTTACAAAATAGGTGAGAACCTATTCCATTAGGCTCAAAATAAAGTGTGCCCTAAATTCTTAATATTTTTTTAATGTTCGGAAATGTTAAATAGCCATACGTCGCCAAATGAGATAAGTACCATACATTTCAATATTATCTGCTTGGATACGTAGCCGACGACGTCGGCGTGGCGTCTCATTGAGGTACGGCCCTAAAAACAGTACTTATTTTGACGATCAATACGTGAAAGCTCACACACAGTAAATGTGTGTGTGTGTCCAAAAAAAACCGGTTAAGTGCGTGTCGGACCCGCGCACTGAGGGTTCCGTGCCACCCTTAACTAAATTCAGGGTCCATTTACTTTCACTTAACGAAAACATCACAATATATTGCGACAGCAAAAATAACTTTGTTTTTCATAGTGTTTGTATGAAAGACAAAGTTATTTTTGCGGTTGATAAAAATGTGCAATATCTCAAAAACTACCGGTTCGATCTTCTTCAAACCAATTTTCGTTGCAAGTTTTTGTTGAGATCAACATCATATATTTTCTTCAAAATTTTCACTTTCTTAGTTCAAAAGTTAGATGGGGGGGGGACGCCCATTTTACCACTTTGGAAGCGTCTATATCTCAAACCTTACACTTTTAGAAAAAATGGTTTTAGAAACCTCAACATAATTTTAAAAGACCTATCCATAGACACCCCACACGCATAGGTTTGAGTAAAAAAAAAATTTTAGGTTTTAGTTTCATGTATGTATCCCTTAAATATTATTTTTTCTTACTTTTTGTATCTGAATCGGAAAGCGGTGAACAAAATACACCTACCTACCAAGTTTCAGCTATGTGATGCTTATAGTTTCAGAATAAAGTGGCTGTGACATACGGACGGACAGACAGACTGACAGACAGACAGACAGACTTGACGAAACTATAAGGGTTCCGTTTTTTGCCATTCGGCTACGGAACCCTAAAAATGGGATGTACAGAATCCAAAACGAAAGACGTCCACCGACAAGATGGACAGATGACCTTGTAAAGATCGCAGGATCAAACTGGATGCAGACCACTTGTGATCGGTCGCTGTGAAAAGCCGTGTGGAAGGTCTATGTTCAACAGTGGACATCGGAAATCGGAAAATTCCTAGGAAAACATTATGGTTGGCAGCCCTAATCAGATGAACTAAGTTTCTAATATGGCTCCTAACAGCTGACACTTAGTGCCCGTGCGTGTGTCGTATAGCGAAGGACTTTGAGTTAAATACTATTGAATTACTACACGGTCAGGACCATTAATTGAATTTGTACTTCTACATGTTACATGTTCTAGAAGTTTACAGGAAAGGCATAAGTTAGTCATGGAGATACATAGATATTACTAGCTGTGCCCGCGACTTCGTCCGCGTGGAATAGTGACTTTGGATAGAATTTTTAATTTATAGGCTTATGATTTTACAAATAAGATACTTAAGTATAAGTACTTATAAGTACGCAAGATATAAAGTATTTATATAGTACATTTTAGTACTCACTTATCATTAAAATTGGCCATATTTACAACAATAAGAAGCAAGTAGTAGGTACATCAAAGGTGATCAATTATTATGACCATACCGATTATTTGGACGTTCACAATTTGTATTTAGATTAGGAATTCCTTTGTTTGATAGGATAATATGGTTACTTTACTTTTAACTACTACTTTGCCACAAAAAAAACTACTACTTTACTAACATTTTACTTTGTTGTGTGGAAAAAATGGATCTAAATATAAATTTTTTCATGGCACTGTTTTGTTATACTTTGGCAAGTACCATAAAGTACCAAATATTCATTTAATTAATACAAACCAATATGGAGGAAACACTACACATTGAATTAAAACACTTTACAGATTCATTTCCACCCACATTTATTTTAAATTGTTTCGCCTCGGCCCCGTCCCGCCTTAGCCCCGGCCCCATCGAACGGGATAAAAAGTATCCTATGTCCTTCTCCTGGTACTAAGCTACCTCCCCACCGTTTCGTCCCGGTCCCGTGCTACCCCAGCCCCGGCCCCGTCTAGCGGGACAAAAAGTATCCTATATGCAGTATCTTATGTCCTTCTCCTGGTACTAAGCTACCTCCCCACCGTTTCGTCCCGGTCCCGTGCTACCCCAGCCCCGGCCCCGTCTAGCGGGACAAAAAGTATCCTATATGCTTTTCCTGATTCTAAGCTACCACCCCACCAACTTTCAGCCAAATCGGTTAAGCCGTTCTCAAGTTATAAGTGTTGTAACAAACACGACTTTCTTTTATATAATATAATATTTTCTGCCTACCCCCTAAGTCTATTGGCGTGATTATTTCTATCCTAGTTTACTCTCCAAGTGATGCTGAGTCAAATAAAAAAAGCCCCATCAAAATCGGTCCAGTAGATTCTGAGATTAGCCCGGACAAACAGACAGACAGACAGACAGACAGACAGACAGACAAAAATTTTAAAAATTGTTGTTTTGGTTTCTATTACGGTAATTAAGACCCCCTGTGTTACGGACACCCAATCGTTTTGTATTAGTTTAAGGTTTTATATGTAAATAAAGATTGTTTCTGTTAGGGCCATAGTGAGTAAGCATTGTATTAGCTTAGGGCTCGTTTTATTTGAATAGAAAACCGGTTAGTTATGAATTCCCACTTGCAAGATAGGTAGGGTAACAGTTAACTAACTAGGTAGGAAATATTACGAATTAGGTAGGTAGTTTGGTACAGGGGCGAAGGAGACCCTGGTAGGCTGTCTCGCTCAGATGGAGTGAGACCGGTAAAGCCTGTCAGCTGTTCCTGTCCCCCATCTCGCACTTTCTGAGGGTAGGTAGGAAACCCATAGAGTGGATTGTTGCGGGTGGGAGTTTTATGACGACTAATGTAGGTAGGTGACAAAAATGTTAGAAGGAGATAGGTACAACAACATCGGTTGTCTCCCTCCATATCTCGATGTAGGAGGGTGGCTGTAAAAAGCGTAGGAAAGAGTACGCAGATGTTTGTTTGTGTCCGTCCTTGTTTGTTAATAAGTTACATTAGTCAATTGTGTATGTGTGAATTTTGGCAATAAATATAGGGCCGTGAGTGGGCTAAATTTGTACGCGCTCTCACGGTCACCGATCTCAGAAAGAAGAGTTTTATTTGGAATCTACAGTCTACTACATCGAGGGAACCGACCGTCGGAACATTGGCTCGGAGAGTAGTCAATATCGTCTGGTCCTTCGAGCCGGATAAGAAGAAATCAGCAACGCGGCATCGACTTGTGCTTTGGTTGGCACATACACCGAGGGATCTACGCCGAAGCACAGTGTAACCAGGGCCGCGTTTCGGCCTATACTCCTACGAAGAGACGGTCACATTACACGGGTTGTTCCGTGGCTCGGGCATTCACCACCTAACGGTGCCAAACGGTGTCTGTCTCGAGTTTAACGCCATTCCCAGGCGGTGCAGTCTTCGGGCGAGCTGCCACAGTCGCGCAAGCGATTGTGAACAAGTCCGACCGGCGCCGGTACGGTGTGCGTAAGCGTGGGGGCCGGACTGTAGGCACTGCGGAGGGTTCTGGACATTCCAGCCAGAACTGAGCACCCCACGGATGCGTACATTCTCTGCCGGGCGGTACCTCCCTTCCGATCCTGCACGACCATCCATCCCCAGACAGGCTCCCCTTGGTAGTGTACCTGTTTGGGATTGATAGGAGTAGGGGCAGCAAGTAAGAAGATGCCGACTACGCGCAGCCAAGCTGGGAGAATGGAAGCCGAAGACTCGAGACAGCGCAACTTTGAAGAGCCACCCGCATCACCGTCTGTGCAAGCCACCGCGAGTAATTTACAACTACCCGCAGTAGGCGAACGAATGGAAACGGCAGTAGAGAGACGTCACGACGCCGACGCCGACGCGCCTAGGACAAGGCCGCCGCCGTCATCGAGAGGGTCAAGCGTCGCCGCTCGTCTAAAGCAAGCCGAGTTAAGAGCAGCCGAGCAGTTTGCGGCTATTGAGAAGAATCTAATCCAAAAGAGATTGGAATTTGAGATCGCTACGATAATGGATACAACAGATGAAGATGACCGTGAGAGCCTACCCGCCGGTGAGGCCCTAGCGAGGGTAGATGACTGGTTGGAAAATGCCCAGTCCCGGCGTCGAGATGTAAATACGCAACTACCCACAACCGAGATGTCTTGCAGCGTTCCTACCCTCCGTGAAGAGAGGAATGAAAGAGATAGACATATGTTTACGAGACGCAAGGAAAAAGATGCGCGTAACATGGAGGTAGATAGAAACCGACATTTGAATTCGCCGAGCATAGAATTAAATGAAGATGTCAACAATATTAAACGAGATGTGCAGCGTCAGGTCGAGTCAAACAATGATTGTATAGCGAGACCCCAAGAGACTATGGACGGGGCGGAACGACTTGCTTACACATTGGAGAGGATTATGTCGAAGCGACCGGCCCCACGTCAAGCTATTGAGTTACCGATATTCAATGGAAACACGAACGAGTGGTTGCCATTTAAAGCTGCAATGGAAGATTCAACGCGATCTTGCAACTTCAGTAAAGCCGAGAACCTGGCTAGATTGAGGAATTGTCTAAGAGGAGAAGCCAAAGAGGCAGTAGCGGCGTTATTATACCGTGCCACCGATCCGGACAAGATCATGCGAACACTAGAACAGTGTTATGGGAGACCGGAAGTTATCATTGATCGGGCACTAGACGACCTCAAGAACCTGCCGCGAGTTGGAACGACAGCCAGTGAATTGAATTCGTTCGCGATAAAGGTGCAGAATATCGCGTACACACTGGACTCTGTAGACAATAGAAGCTACCTCAGGAATCCGTTGCTGACACGAGACGTGGTCGATAAGCTGAGCCCACACTTAAAAACAAGATGGTGCGACTACGCAGCGCGGTACGCAAGCTACTCGGAGCCAGAGATCGTGACACTATCGCAGTTTTTGATGGAAGAAGCGAATAAAGCGATTCGATTTGCATACGTGTCACAACCTAGCAACAGTGCAGCGAAGAAAGAAGTGCAAGCTAAGCAGAAGGCTAACTCAAAGAAGCGAAACACTGGTGTGTACGCCACAGCCGAGGATAAGGCTACGACGGCACAAGAGAGGACGTGTTTATGTTGCGGCGGGGACCACGAAGTGTCGAAATGCACGAAGTTTACAACCATGACAGTAAAACAAAGATGGGATTGGTTGAAGGAAGAGAAGATATGCTTTCTATGCTTGAACAATAAGCACAGGCGAATCAAATGTAAAGCACCGATGTGTAATGAGAATGGCTGTAGCCGACGTCATCACAGGCTGTTACACACAGAGCGTGACAACAGCGGAAGTCAACAAAACCAAGAAGTGGTAGCCTCAGTTAACCATACTGTGGGGGCAGCCAAGGTGTTGTTGAAGGTGTGTCCGATCGTCATTGAGGGGCCACGGGGTAGAGTAAACACACACGCTCTACTTGACGAAGGGTCTACAGTAACGTTGATCGATCAGGACTTGGCGGATTACGTCGGTGCAGAAGGCCCGCTTCGAGACTTACACATATGCAGTGTGAATACACAGAGCGTACCACACACAAGCAGAGAAGTGGAGGTTCAGATAATCGCAAGTAACAACGAGAAACATTTGGTGAAAGCGAGAACGATGGAGAATCTCCGCTTGAATACTCAAACGGTGGGTCGGAGCTGTTTAGAGTATGAACACATGCGTAACCTGAACGAGAGTGACGTGTGTTATGTGAACGCCAAGCCGCGTGTCCTCATAGGCGCGGATAATTGGCATCTGATAGTAAGCAGGAAGCTGTTGACAGGCAAACGCCACGAGCCAGCAGCATCGCTCACCAGACTGGGGTGGGTGATACATGGTCTAGCGCCGTCCCGAGTCATAAGGGAGAGAGATACGGTGTTGTTCGTTGATGACCATGGTAGAGCTCGGTCTACGCAACCTGACGAAGAATTACACAACATGGTGAAGTCATACTTCGAGATCGATTCACTGGGCATTCAGAAGAAGGAACGCGAGAACCCTGATGATGTGCGCGCCTTAGAAGCCTTTGAGTCTACAGTGAGATGTGTCAATCAGCGATATGAAGTTGGATTGCCGTGGCGCAAGGTTAACACAGTTATGCCGCCGAGCTACGAAGCTGCGAGGCGGAGGCTCACGTCAATAGAAAAGAAGATGGACGCATCGGAAGACTTCAAAGCAAAGTACACAGCCCAGATCGAGAGTATGCACAGAAAAGGCTACGCAGAAGAATGCCAAGAAGCCGACACACAGAGCCCGCGTCTCTTGTATTTACCACACTTTGCCGTGGTAAATGTTAACAAGCCACAGAAGGAATACAGCGTTTGGCTGCGGAACGTAGACACACTTAGCAGTCTGCGTCTACCCCGCCTCTACTCTTTGACGGGGGGAGTGACTGGAAAGCAGCTGCACGTGTTCTGCGACGCTAGCGAGTCTGCTTACGCGACAGCAGTCTATTGGCTTGTAGAGTACGAGGATGGATCACGTCGTGTGGTGTTAGCGGCAGCAAAGGCAAGAGTAGCCCCGATGAAGACGCAGACGATACCACGTCTAGAGTTACAAGCGTGTCTTATCGGAACGAGACTTGCGTCGACAGTAATGGAAGAGCACAGATGGCAGCCAGATAGAGTTACATACTGGACAGACTCTACGACCGTTCTGCACTGGATTGGGAACGATAGAGTGCGTTATACGCCATACGTAGCGCACCGCTTGAGAGAGATATGCGAGTTTTCAAGACCCGATCAGTGGCGGTGGGTGCCGACGCAAGACAACGTAGCGGACGACGCGACTAGAGTCGTCACAGAGATGAAATCACATGAAGACAGATGGTTTACTGGGCCATCGTTTTTATACGAACCGGAGAATACATGGCCGTCTCAAGCAGTCTGCACAGAGAGCAGCGAGGAGACTGTATGTAGCGTCGCGACAGAGGACAAATGGAGCGTGCCAGACGCCGGGCGTTTCTCTAACTATGAGCGCCTAGTGAGAGCGATGGCGTATGTGCTTCTATTTGTAGATAAATGTCGCAAGCGCGCAACTGTTTTGACCAAAGAACACATAGATAGAGCGGAAAGATGGCTGATGAGGCGAGCGCAGGCCGACTCATTTCGAGAAGACATAGAGCGCCTAGGAAGAGGCCAGAACTTAAAGGCAGGGAGTCGCATCAGAACACTGGATCCATTCATCGACGAGGAGGGCGTGTTGCGGGCGAGAGGAAGGACGAGGGCAGCGGGTGTGTCTGCCCCCGATACTACGCCCGTTATAATGGACGGCAGCCACCCGTACGCGCGGTTGTTGTGCAATCGAGAACACCGTCGCGCCCATCACTCTCACAATGAACGCGTCGTCAACGATATACGACAGAGATACTGGATACTTCGATTGCGACCTACCGTTCGCGCCGTGGCCTATAAGTGCGCCTTTTGTCGAATGAGAAAGGCGAGACCTGTGACCCCTGTGTTGGGCGACTTGCCGCGCGCTCGAGTAGAGGCGTTCACCAGACCATTCTCTAACTGTGGTCTAGATTTCTTTGGTCCCATGACTATAACTGTGGGCCGTCGTCACGAGAAGAGGTGGGGAGCGTTATTCACATGCCTCACCACGAGAGCCGTGCACATAGAGTTGGTAGCGAGCCTGTCGACTGACTCGGCTATCATGGCGTTGCGGCGTATGGGAGCGCGACGAGGGTGGCCACAGAAAATGTACTCAGACAACGCGACGAACTTCAAGGGCGCAGACAAAGAGCTACGAGCAGCGATGGAAGAATGGGAGCCAGCTCTACGTGACTACGCGCTCACCCAGCGCATCGACTGGCGCTACATAGCACCGGGGGCACCGCATCAGGGGGGAGCGTGGGAGCGTCTCATTCGCTCTGTCAAGAACGCTCTACGAGTCACTCTACATGAAAAAGCACCGAGAGAAGAGGTACTTCAAACTCTACTGGCGGAGGTCGAGCACACCATGAACGCGCGACCGCTCACCCACGTGCCGGTCAGCGCTGATGACCCGGAGGCGCTCACCCCTAACCACTTCCTACTTGGGGGACCGCGCGGCCTACCCATCATAGGGCCGTGCGAACCAGCATCGAGGAAGACGTGGAGGGCGGCGCAAGCGCTAGCCGACGAGTATTGGCGCCGCTGGCTCAAAGAATACCTACCCGACCTGGTGCCAAGAAGAGGAGCTCGAGATGTCGCCGAGGTCGCCATCAAGCCGGGCGATCTAGTCGTCGTGGTGGACCACACGCTACCTAGAAACGTGTGGCCCCGAGGCGTCGTCACAGAAGTACATCCTGGACCGGACGGAGCAGTGAGGAACGTCGAGATTCGGACCAAGGGCGGCGTGTTTCGTCGACCGGCGTCGAGATTGGCTGTCCTGCCGGTGGAATAAGAAGAGGTTCGCACTTCGCAGCGCTTCACCGGGGGGAGACTGTTACGGACACCCAATCGTTTTGTATTAGTTTAAGGTTTTATATGTAAATAAAGATTGTTTCTGTTAGGGCCATAGTGAGTAAGCATTGTATTAGCTTAGGGCTCGTTTTATTTGAATAGAAAACCGGTTAGTTATGAATTCCCACTTGCAAGATAGGTAGGGTAACAGTTAACTAACTAGGTAGGAAATATTACGAATTAGGTAGGTAGTTTGGTACAGGGGCGAAGGAGACCCTGGTAGGCTGTCTCGCTCAGATGGAGTGAGACCGGTAAAGCCTGTCAGCTGTTCCTGTCCCCCATCTCGCACTTTCTGAGGGTAGGTAGGAAACCCATAGAGTGGATTGTTGCGGGTGGGAGTTTTATGACGACTAATGTAGGTAGGTGACAAAAATGTTAGAAGGAGATAGGTACAACAACATCGGTTGTCTCCCTCCATATCTCGATGTAGGAGGGTGGCTGTAAAAAGCGTAGGAAAGAGTACGCAGATGTTTGTTTGTGTCCGTCCTTGTTTGTTAATAAGTTACATTAGTCAATTGTGTATGTGTGAATTTTGGCAATAAATATAGGGCCGTGAGTGGGCTAAATTTGTACGCGCTCTCACGGTCACCGATCTCAGAAAGAAGAGTTTTATTTGGAATCTACAGTCTACTACATCGAGGGAACCGACCGTCGGAACATTGGCTCGGAGAGTAGTCAATACCCTGTAACAATTTTTCATAAAAATCTTCAATGTACAGAAATCGAACTTTTACAGTCTTATTATATGTATAGATTTTAATAAAGGTAGATATGTGATCGCAAATTCGGAATAACTTTTTTTTACATGGTATAAACAGTCGCATTTTTATAAATTAACTGAGTGATTCCCGCTTGCTACTAGTTAGGTAAGTACATATTTCACTGTAGGAAGGTGTTTATGAGCTAGTCTCTTGTCAAAACCTCCAAATTAGGGATGATAGCGTGGATGTTTTCCTCTTGCCGGATTTCCCGCCTCTTATGTTGAATAAGCAGTACCCGACCAAACAGCGGCAGGGTTACCAGAATTGTATTCTAGTTAGTTACCTATCTTAAATTATTCATTACTTCTTAGTGTTATATAGGTTGTTGAGAAGACACCTTTAATTTGTTGGAAAGTTTCGTAAGTCAATGTAGATTTTAGGCTTCAGTTATTTTGATTTAATTGCCATCGTTATTAAATTGACTTTGTTAACTAAGTTATAATTTTTATCATTAAAAATCAGTAGGTAATGAGTCTGTGAAATAAACTTTGATATTAGAAAAGTGATCGGCATCTATTCTCAATTTTTTAATTATTTATTATAATAAGGGTTTCGTTAAGGGTTTTCCTAATTTAGCTCAGTAACAAAAAAATATACAATGTTTAACGATGTAAAACTTTCCATTGCAAAAAATATTAATTAAAATCTTCTTCGAGCTTTTACTCTTGAGTCTATAGTTAAATAAATATAATTAGTGCTATAATTTTGAAGACTAATAATAGGAATCCTATCTGCCTGCCAGACAAGTGCATTTTTTTAAATGCACAGATAATGTAACAAAAACTTTTTTTTTGAACAGTATAACTAAGCTACCTAAGTAACTTACTTGTCGTAACGCGGAAGGACCAAGGGAAAGCTCGTTTACATGAACTTTTAAAACGAATTTCGTGTTAAATCGGAATGTAGGCTCTTCCTTAACTTTATTTTGTTATACTCGATTAAAATTAAGATGTTGTTGGCATCGCTCGTTCAGTCCTTTGTCGAAAAATAATTGGCGAATATCTTGTCCAATCATGTTGCTTTAAAAATACAACCATTAATTTTCTGAGAAATTTGATCACTTAATTGAATTAAGCGTCTAATGATTTAGTAGGTTCGTCAATTATTTAATAAATTCTAAGAAACGATTTGTTTTGTTATATATAACGATCTCAAATAATACGACAGCGTTGTATGATAATGGGAAATTAGGTAGGTACTACATCTTGTTATAATTTAATTACTTTAATTACCACATATACCAATAGATCAGTGACAGTAAGAAATTATAATAAAAGCTTATGTAAACATGCATAATTTTGACGTTATGAAAAAAAGTGGTCGCGTCCTAACTACCTAACTAAATCTTATGTAAGAAAATCGAAATTAGTCGCAGAGAGAATGTGTCATACGTCAAAAGTCTTTAACGCGTAGGCTGCGTCCCCACATCAATGTTGCGAGATAAGCACTTAGCAAAATTCAAATTCAAATTTATTTATTAGCGTTACATATGTATTTAATTTAACAGGCTTGCCAATATGTTGGTGGCCGAGAGGTATAGGCATGCGCCCGGACAGCGTAAAACACACGAGGGTTGATTGCAATTTATATTATTAAGTTTGCATAGTGACAAAACACTATGTAAAGAAAAATAACTAATTCTTCTTTTACTATCCTGTAGTTCGCCTACTATACCGCCTTCGCCTGTAAATACCTAATAAGTTTGTTCTGATGTAACATTTTCATTCTAAGAACTCTGTCCTTCTAAGATCGATTCTTTTGTTAAAATCTTAGAATTGCGTCGTAGAAGATTTTGCTAAGAGCTCGTAAATAATGGTTAATTACAATGCAGCTTAGGTAAATATTGTGCTTGGGCTATTTAATTATTTGTTTCCCTTAAAACACAGCTGTGGCACTTAAAAATAAGCGTCGGCCGGAGCATTAAATATTGAGTTTGTATAAACAGGGTGTTTTTTCAGTCAGCGACGAGCGACTCAGGGATGGTAATATGAGTTATGCTTATTCATTAAATTATATGTAAGTTTTATAAGAGTTTTTTCTTATAAATCTTCACAACCTTCTAAAAAAATTCAAATATAATGGAGAAACTCGCACTATCGTGCGTAGCTCGCGCGTATCTACGAAATACTACGCCGTAGCTAGTAAGCTACGAGTAGGGTGTTGATAGTTTTGACTCGCCCGCTATATCGTAATGAAAAATTGTTTCTGTGGGTTTTTCAATTAAAAAAAATATTTTTTAAATATTTTTTTGGCATCAGTATCGTTTGTACAACCACCCCTGAGTCGCTCGTCGCCGACCAAAACAACATTCTGTATAAGTATACTATGGACCCTTGTCCTATTGTTTACTAATTTAATTTTAATTTAAATTTTTAGTCTGTTAACACAGCTAAAATATACAGAATCTTATTAAATCTGAAGCTTAGACTTAAACACAACTAGATGGCGCTGTTAGTCAATGTTTGGAGAGTGAACCGCGATATTTAGATCGGACCTTGGTCGCCAGCCATAATACCCGGTCGGTAGGAAGCGCTTCCCTTTGCCTTCCTAACTCAGCAGTTTCGCCAAAAGTTTTATCAGATTGATTTCATCGTCGACTAACAAAAAGGGTTACTGGTTCCGAAAAAATTGCTGAGAAGTACTATGTCACTGACATTTCGCGCGTTTATTGAATGTGTCGACCCGTCACGTATCATATCAAATTTTCGGCTGCTAATGTAAGAAGAAATAAGGTCAGCAGGGAGAACCCATGAATATTATAGGATTTCTGAAGAACTATAGTTCACTGATCAAAATCAAATTTGGATGGATTACTTTCTTCCGCACCGATTTCAGTGATGGCGGCCAATCTTAATTAATGGTGTGCAGGAGATATAATAACATAATAACATTACACTTATAAAACAAAATTCATTCATTCATTCATGTCGTCCACACCGTATCCGGCAACGGCGACTTCTGCAATCTAGATTTGGTTTTTTGGTGGTGGTACGCTCTGATGTGGCTAGCGAAACCAAACTTCGTCTTAAAAAGTCGGTCACATGATGAGCAGTAAAGCTGCCCTGTGGAGTTGTAGGTGTAGTTGTATGTGGGTTTTGGCCGTGTCTTCCGTACTTGGCGTTTTGCGTCAAGGTTTTCAAGACGAATTTTTTCGAAGGTCTCAACACTTTTATAGACAGTCCGTCGCCATTCCGGTCTGAGACACGCGCGTTCCTCCCAACTATCAACTGGTATGTTGCATGCTACAAGGTTGCGTTTCAGGCCGTCCTTGTAGCGCAAATATTGGCCGCCCCGCTTTCGCTTGCCACAAGAAAGTTCCGAATAGAACACTGCCTTTGGCAGTCTATCGTCGTTCATGCGCACGACATGGCCACACCACCTCAGTTGATTACGCATGATAAGGGCCTCGATACCTGACACCCCAGCGCGGCGCAGGATTTCTGTGTTTGGAATACGGTCCTGCCATTTTGTTCGCAAGATCGATCTGAGACATTTGAGATGAAATACATCCAGTTGTTTCAGATCAGCTCTATAGCAGCACCAAGTTTCTGCACCATATAAGAGAGTAGGCAGGACAATTGCTTTGTAGACTTGGATAAAACAAAATACAAGTATAACAAAATGCAAATTTGAGCCCAAGCGGTTGACTGGTAGAGAATGCCTTAGGGCATTAAGTCCGCCAATTGTACAATTCACAGTGCAATAAAGTTTAAATAAATAAATAAGTGCATTCGCTTTTCACACCCACAGTGAGACGGCAATCCGGCTTGACCGAGAGGGATCAGGTAACATTAAATGTAAAGTTTGGCCAACTGAGGCCAAGAAACGATGATTAGAGATTAGATATATGAAAAAATAACTTAATTTTCTGAAGTCATTTATCAGAGCAGCTTCATCGTGTTTGCTTAAACAGGTGAAAAAGGTGGCAGGCTTGGAAGTCTCGACACGGCTTTATTTGTGGAACACCAGGTGTCACTTGAAAGACGCTAAGATAAAAGTGAAACCTACATTGTAATAAAATTGAGTGACGAAGGTAATAAGATAAGATAAGGTAAGATAAGATAAATCTTTATTTGATATTAAACATGGTAGATAGTACTGATTTAGTTCTTACATTTATAAATGGGCATTCACATTTATAAATGGGATAATCAAATATTGCAACATACTGTTATTAACATGTTTTTAGGGTTCCGTAGCCGAATGGCAAAAAACGGAACCCTTATAGTTTCGTCAAGTCTGTCTGTCTGTCTGTCTGTCTGTCTGTCCGTCCGTATGTCACAGCCACTTTATTCTGAAACTATAAGCATCACACCATTGAAACTTGGTAGGTAGATGTATCTTGTTCACCGCTTTCCGATTCAGATACTAAAAATTAAAAAAAATATATTTAAGGGGGGGCTCCCATACATGAAACTAAAACCTAAAAAAAAATTTTTACCCAAACCTATACGTGTGGGGTGTCTACGGATAGGTCTTTCGAAATGACATTGAGGTTTCTAAGACCATTTTTCTAAAAGTCTAACGTTTGAGAGATGGACGCTTCCAAAGTGGTAAAATGGGCGTCCCCCCCATCTAACTTCTGAACTAAGGAAGTGAAAATTTTGAAAAAATAATATAATGTAGATTTCAACAAAAACTTTCAACGAAAATTGGTTTGAGCGAAATCGAACTAGTAGTTTTTGAGATATAGCACATCTTCAACAACCGCAAATATAACTTTGTTCTTCATACAAATACTATGAAAAACAAAGTTATATTTGCGGTCGACAATATATTGTGGTATTTTGGCTGAGTGGAAGTAAGAATCTCTAATTCAGTTAAAGTTGGCACGGAACCCTCAGTGCGCGAGTCCGACTCGCACTTAGCCGGTTTTTTTGAGAGCATCATTATCGTCATTACTATAAAAATGTAATTGTTCAAATTTCAATAATCATAAATCCAGTTTACAAAACAATTCCTAGTTAATGAGTAAACTACATTGCCGGAAAAGCCGGTTCTTCACCTTCATCAAGATATTGCCTCATCACCTTTCCAATATGACGTAAGTGACGTTAATAGACGATTTATCTGCCACAGCTCACTTAAGCGGCTTTGATTCTAGTAGAATAATCTAGATTTATTAGCCTTTAAACGCTCGGATCATTTATTATTATCACTGACAATATTCAAAACCTGTTGTGGAAGTCTTGATATAATTTATCTGGCAACACGAGGTGGCGGTCAAAAAAGGCTGTGTTAAAATTCGTGTCTTTGAGTATTTATAGCATGAGAAGATTTTTTAATAATCCATAATTTAATTAACTCCACAAATCAATCAGATCCAATTCCAAAGAATAATGCATAAGTCAAAATAATGTATGACGCAACAGAAAATCAGACTGACAGATTTAACTTATCGAGGCGTGATGTCAAAACGATTATTACGGGGGCTAACCATAACGTCAGTGACTTAGGTACAAATGTTCGTGCTCACGCGAGGTTCGAACTACTTCGAACCCGCGACCGCTGGCATAGTAGTCAGGAGCGCTAACACAACACAACTCTACACCGAACCAAACGTGAGAAAAATAATAATAAACAGCTATTTTACTTACTTCTACCAAACAAACTGAGATATAAATAAAAACCAAAAAGCAATCCTATTAACCTAACCTAATATACTATAATCTACTTATGTGGGTGTCGAACAAAAGAGGACGGATAATATAATATAGCTATAACCTAATATTCTGGTAACTGGGTTTTTCGCTGAAAACAAAATTTTCCTATTCTTTCGTCTTTGTAAACATCGAGAGGGTTCTAATAGGAAAAGAGGTTTTTAGGGTTCCGTAGCCGAATGGCAAAAAACGGAACCCTTATAGTTTCGTCAAGTCTGTCTGTCTGTCTGTCTGTCTGTCCGTCCGTATGTCACAGTCACTTTATTCTGAAACACCATCACACCGCTGAAACTTGGTAGGTAGGTGTATCCTCTTTACCGCTTTCCGATTCAGGATTCAGATTATAGGGGGGGCTCCCATACATGAAACTAAAACCAAAAAAAAAATTTTTATTCAAACCTATACGTGTGGGGTGTCTATGGATAGGTCTTTCAAAATGACATTGAGGTTCCTAAAACCATTTTATCTAAAAGTCTAACGTTTGAGATATAAACGCTTCCAAAGTGGTAAAATGGGCGTCCCCCCCATTTAACTTTTGAACTAAGGAAGTGAAAATTTTGAAAAAAATACGTAATGTAGATCTTAACATAAACTTTCAACGAAAATTGGTTTGAGCGAAATCGAACTAGCAGTTTTTGAGATATAGTACATTTTTATTAACCGCAAATATAACTTTGTCTTTCATACAAACACTATGAAAAACAAAGTTATATTTGCGGTCAACAAAATATTGTGGTATTTTGGCTAAGTGGAACTAAGAATCCCTAATTCAGTTAAAGTTGGCACGGAACCCTCAGTGCGCGAGTCCGACTCGCACTTGGCCGGTTTTTATTTTCTTCAGGTGTTCTTTTTAGAATATTTATAAAGTCTACATACCTAGTCTTGCCATAAATATTGTAAAAAAAGAAAAACATTTTTTTTAATTGCAATTAACATTTATTACTTTATCGATTTGCTAGTTTAATTCATAAATATAAAACAATTTAAAATACAAAAAGCTTATTTGAAGTGGTCTCCATTAGCTGCAATGGACTGCATTGTATAAACGTTGAGGCCAGTTATCAATAGAAGCACGCACTCTTTCCATGGGGAAATTCTCCACTGCCAATCCTATCGTCAGTTTTAGGGAATCCAAATTATCATGGCGTTTAGAGCAAGCCATACTCTCTAAAACTGACCATAAATAATAATCCAGCGGATTAAGATCAGGACTAGACGACGGCCATTTGTTCGCTTCCAACCAAGACTGCGTAGACCGAGCTTTATGACCCGGCGCCGAGTCTTGCTGGAAGGACTATTTCTTGGTCATTGAACATGGTGTTGTTAAGAGTGGTGTTGTTAAGAAGATTATAATAACTACCTTCTCAAGAATGGTATCTTGATACACTTGTGCCGATATTTTGACACCTTTTTCACAAAAAAAAGGCTCAGTCACTCCTCCTCCTCAGTCAGTCAGTCAAAATTCTCATCCGTAAATAAAAAAATTCTGTGACCTCCTCTGAATAGATAATTATCTATTCAGTGGAGGTCACATAATTTTTGACCTCCCATTGCGTACCGCTTCAGTAGTTGTTACGATTTTTTAAATTATCAGTTAAAAAATGACCAGTACGTCTCTTACAGGCTGCAAGTCCTAAGTCATCTTTTAAAATATCTTTTAAACATGGTTCTAGGTGCTATCTTCATTTCCCGAGATAAAATCTTTGACTTTTTGACAGGATTTCTTCGAATTCTTTCCCTTACTGCTTTGACCACCTTTTTCATACGAACACTACGTGGACGGCCAGATCGTTTTCTGTCACAAACAGAGGAAGTCTCATTGTACCTATTAATAGCCCGGTACACAAACATTTGATTAATACCAAGTGTATGGAGAGTTTTATAAATTGAAAGAAAGAAAAAAAGAAAGAAAACATGTTTATTCAGTATCGTCATTACAAATAGAGAGATACTTATACAAAAATTCTGTGACCTCCATATATGTGAATAGATAATTATCTATTCACTGGTGACCTCCAAAAAAAAAAAAAATGCATTTGGCTTCATACCTACTTTGTGTAATGCAATCACAGCGATTTGGTTCTCTTTATCACCCCACTTCTTTTTAATATCGCAAAAATATTGTACAATGCATTGGCGCCAAAATGAGAAAACACAATGAAATAAAAATTTCAGATTCCAAATTCAAATTAAATGTAATTTTCTTTTATTTTTTATTGTAACTGTATTTATGGCCAGACTAAGTAATCTAGCTCAAAAAACCGATTTCGGAATATAATAAACGAAAGATTACAAACTGTTACAAATTGATTTAAAAATAAACAATTGAACTAACTATTATAGTGTTATTAAATAACAAACATTACGCTAGAAATTGGTATTTACAGAAGTATACATGTAAGTGGTTTTCAGGCTATTTGGAATTATTGATCGACGAACCTTCAGAGCAATTTATCAATCCGACCAAACGTCGATTTATCGAGTTGTTCGATTTACATATTGTAATGTGCTTCTTTTGTACCAGAATTGTTACAAAGAATTTTAACTTTGATGGAAAAGAGATGAACTTGAGACATAAACGGGTAGACGTGACTTGTAACTAAAACCTTAGGCTTCAGCTATACTACACATATTATGATATCAATATTATATTAATACGTACTCTTGTGTATTAGCCGATACATATTATATTGTATGATAACGCACATCCTAGCCAGCTAACGGCGCCGTTTCTATCTACATATACTATCAAAGTTAAAAAGTTTGTTTGAACTCTCAGAAAGCTGAAATCACTGCATAGTTTTTTGTGTTAGATGAGAGCTCATTTATCAAGAAAGGTTTTAGGCTATAAAACATTACGCTACAACATATCTAGATAGAAGCAGAGCTGCTAGTCTCAGCGAGGTACTAACATAACAACTGCTTCGGTGGCGCAGCGGTAAGAGGTTCCCGGGTTCGATTCCCGGGTCGGGCCAAAAATATGAACCTGGGTTTTTCTGTTCAGAAATTCTCAGGGAAGCCCGGAGTTTGGAAGTTGGCGGTGTTTTACCTCTGTGCCTCGGAAAGCACGTGAAGCCTTTGGTCCTACGCCTGATCTCTCTCCGGTCGTGTCAGATTACTGTCCCATCGGGATAAGAGAGTTAAAGGAATAGAGAGTGCACCTGTACGTGTTTGCGCACACACTTGTAAACTATAATAGGTCCCGCGCAGTCGGCTAGTTGTTGTGACTGACCACCGTAGTCGAAATCGGCTAGGGGGACTATTATTACTAACAATGAAAGTACGTGTTTTGCGGAGTAATCCAGACTCTACGCTTTACGCCAGGGGGGACGCTATACGCGTTGATCCAGTGTCTGATCTCTCTTCAGTCATGAAGGACTGGGTCTCACTGGAATATGCGCATGATTCGCATAGTCCAAAAGTGACACAAGGGTCTGTTTTACTTACAATCGACAAGTAAGCACACGAATAGCACTAACTAGTACTTACTTGGACATTGTGAAACAGGCGCTAAACTATACCTGCATAACTCACCTGCCACTCATGACATTGTAAAGTATCGGGTTGACGGTAGCCGACACGTAGTAGAGCGCCCCAGCTACGTTGAAGAGGTGTTCATTGATGACATGGAACTGCGGCAGGCTGTCTCCGTATATGAAGAACAGCCGTTGGATGTGGAACGGCGCCCAGCATACGAAGAACGCCACCACGACTGCCGCTGGAAAGAGGTTAACTTATTGAATTTAAAACACTTAACGGATTTATTTTGCGCAGTAGTATACGCGTAGACTTCAGGGCCTCAATTCTCGTGGAGTTCGCATTCGAAAAAATAATAGAAAGAACTCCACCGAAAAGAGCCAAGCTCTCAAATTTGATGATAATGATGTGTATGTAGCGTGCGTGAATGTTGTGTTTCATTTTCAATCGTGTTCATATTAATAGAAAGCCCTGGCCCTGCTTCTAGATCTCCCTTCGCGTACAAGTATTATTATGTACTTTTCCTCCGGCTAGCATAAAAAATCCACCCTGTTTTAAAATATAAAATCATGCCTTTGCGTGTAATTTACAAAATAATTAAAGCTTCTTTCCTCCCGATGCGAGGTTGTAAATAACGACCCAAACTCGAGAGACAAAACATATAACGAGGAAAAAACTCTACACCCGCCAGAAGAGCGTGATTTTATTGTTCCAGGCCATTATTAATTAGGGTTTTCCACTCTCTTCGGTTTCGTTAAGGCAATCGCAACACGAATTACATTAAACTTCAAATTGTTTCTCGACCCAAGGTACACAAGTTTATAACAAAATAACAAGGAACAAAAAGAATACCTCGTTAATTTCAAACCTTTGATAAAACACGGAATTATTGTTACTTTCCAACTTATACTTTCGGAGTTTCGTGAGAATTTGTTGTTTTGTGAGGTTTGTCTGTTATTTAAATTAGTTACATGTTTCTTAAAATATTTTAATTGGTACTTATAACCTAATAATGTTGACTAAGAATTAGTTTTTTTAACGCACTGTTAAGCCAATTTTATGTTGGTCGCTAAGATAAACCATTGCGTCGTAAGTAATGTCATGACATTTTCATTCTTTATTTAGGCCTCTCTCGTATAAAATAAATCTTTGGGATACCTAACCTTATTTATTGATTCCCAAACTATCGTATCAAGACATGTAATGATTGTGACATGACCTAAGCCATGAAAAAGCCTGTACACTTAGTTTTATTTATTCTATACAAATTTAAAATAAGAAAGAATTCCCTGCTGAAATACAAATACAGCTTAAATATTTAAAAAATAAAAGATTTATCTTGCTCGCACAACACATCAAAAACACGATGCAAAAATGTTTGAATTCATTTCAGAAATAAGTTAGTTTTATTTTGTTACTAGCTTTTGCCCGCGACTTCGTTCGCGTGGACTTCAGGTTCGTCCCGTCTAGTAGCGCAAAAAATGTGTTTTTTTACGACCTCACATTAGAAACCTCAAAAATAGTAGCCTATATGTTATTCTGATGTATAAGCTATATTGTGGTAAAGTTTCATTCAAATCCATTCAGTAGTTTTTACGTGAAAGAGTAACAAACATCCATACATCCATACATCCATACATTCATACATCCATACTTACAAACTTTCGCCTTTATAATAGTAGTAGGATCTATATCAGAGGCCTTGATTCTGGACACAAAACCCGATCCAATGATAATAGTCATCCCTGTCACTCACACCAGGCGTCGTATGCGTGTGACAGGGATGGCTATAATCATTGGATCTGGTTTTGTGTCCAGAATAAGGCTACAGGCCTCCGATTCCACGTCACTCGAACATTTTTCGTATCGTAATTCGATTACGAGTTTTACCGTTTTACCGAAAAAATTAAGTAATGTAAGGTAATGAACGGAAGTAATTGAAATGCACATATAGAAAATCGTGACCCTGATAAAAAAAACGATAAGTGAACTTGTTTCGTATACGATCTGAGATTCTCACGTCAAACGAACTTGTTTCGTGTGGTAATTCGATTAAGAGTTTCACTGCTTTACCGAAAAAAAAACGTAAAATATCCACACTTAAAAAAACTACCACACGAAAGAAATCGAAATGCATAGGTACAGTTTGGTGATATTTTTTCTAATGCGAACTGCATGAGAATTGAAACCCAACTCTTGTTGTTCTGTAAATAAATTCTGAACGTTTCGCTTCGTTATTGGTTTCAGTAAACTTAATCCGATACCGTTGGTTTCTCTACAAAATACTGTTTTCGAGGTAATCCTTTTGCATGAAAAGCCCTATTTTAATCAGCTTTAAACAGTTGTACCTTTATTCACTGTCATGGGAATAGATAATGTGGATTGTGGATAGCAAAATAGTGACTCTGTAATCATACGAAGTAAGACCGTTACATACAGCGTGTGCCCTTTAATAGAAGCAAAAATAATCAATGATTCTACAGAATATACGTAGTTACTTTGACCTGGTCATAAGTGCTCTATAATGTTCTAACTCAGAGATACAGTAATCAAAGTTTATCTAATCAATGTACATCATAATCATCGCTTACTCGTTGTACTTGAAGTAAATTACAATGACAAGTCTATGAGTATCAGTAACACGAAATAAATGTTTTTATAGTTTCAAGAACAGACTATGTTTGTTTTAAGTCTCTCTCTTATGTTGTTAATAATAAACTCTCATCTGAAAATGAAATGGCTGAACATCAATCAACCTTATTATTGAATACAACGTTTTGCTAAATGGCCGAATGCCGTGTAGTCATTTAGTTAAGTTAGATATTAAAGTATTAGTAATTGACTAGGAGTTCATTAATTATTTAGAATGATATTTTTTACACAATGATACCAATAAGCGTCAACCACGAATATTACTCAATGATAATAGTAAACTAATCCTAATATTGTTAGTCGTATAAGCTTTGACTAAAATCCACGTCATTTATTTGAAACTATTTTGAGATAAGTACTTATGTATTTTATTAAAGCTATTTTGATAATATCACAGGTTAATTTTACATAAAAATTGCACACAAGAACAAACAATACCTACGAGCACAGAAAAGTACTAAAGTAATTTTAATCACTTTGCTGAATCTTGGTTAGCTATCATTAAAAGGCTTTAGAACTTTCTATTTCAGGCTAACGTAACTATCAAACGTTGAGTGTTTCTAGTCGGATTGAATGAATGAATGATGGCTTTATTCGACACAAATAGACAAAAAACACAGAAAAGAAAAATGCAAGTAAAAAAATAAAATGAAATTTGTGTCGAAAAGGTTTTGCTTTTGCTCAACAAAATTCGTGACAGCGCGAGGCATGTCACGATACTGGTATTATGCGGGAACACTTTCGCATAAGTTAGAACACATACATTGAATTTAAAAACAATAATAAACAAATTAAATTAGAAAAAAAAGAAAACGATTAAATAAACAACATATCAATATCATATAAAAAATAAATAAACAGGTAATTAAAATTGAAAAAATAAATAAATTGCTGCATGCACTAACAACTACTGCAACTAACATGGATTAATCATCGGCCTAGCCATTTCATTGGATGCCAACGTTTCAGAATATTCCTGGGCGTCCAATTAACTGGCTGATTTAACCAGGTGGCTGGTGGCTGCGACATTTCCACCACTAAAGCCAGCCAAAGAGAAGGATCTTAGGTGTTTGTCAATCCATATTGTGGGGCAATCTCGAAAAGTGTTTTCGCTTGAGTGCACTTTACTACCTGCACTCGACCAACTGTAGTTATAGTTAAGCTAATGAATCGTAATATCAAGTGGATGATATGGTCAAAAACAGTTGAATATAATGGATTAGATGGATCGGGAAACTGACAATAGAACGCAAACATAGAAACTCGAGGCAATAAATTATTGCGGCAGCCCCAACAATTCCATAAATATAAGCATTGTACTATATTGTTGTAATTCATAAAATTGTCATCTGTAACAAATCCAATTCCAATTCACATTACGTGGGATTCTTTTATTCGAAAGTATTTTTCTATCAAATTCATCACATATTCTATAAAACTATTTTCGTAACTAATTTGAAACACATTGAACCTTCTTGTCAAAAAAGGAATTGGCTAATATCGATTCGGAACAGAGATTTGCAAAGCCGTTCCGTTGGATGAAACATTTTGGTGCTCGTCAGAGTGAAACAACTATCAACTTTGTGATGATATAAATGGGGTCTTTCAACCTTTTCATTAAAGTTAGTTATTGTTTCTAGAGCCAAAGGGGTAATTTATTATGCATTCGTATCCCAAAGTGTGGCCTTATCAATTTTGTTGTAGGCTATGTGCTGAGAACAAACTGCTGAAAATCACTTTTTCAAAGTGTAAAAAAAGAAGAATGGCATTTTTCTTCATCCTGAAATCTTGTTGAAAAACCTAACAACGTGTTGTTCCTTGACCAAAACTTTTTCATTTAAAAGAACATTATTATAAAGCAAGACATATTGTACAGTTTGCTAAAAGCACTTTAATGTTTTCAAGTAAGTTGAACATTGTAACATCTGTTTTATATGAATGCTGCAGCTGCTACTTAATAATCCTAAATTATGGAAATAAGTACTTGCCGCAGTTAGAGCATTTCTGCTTAAACCAGCTCATTTTCCTAGTATTAAAGAAGAAACAAGTTTCGTCAACCTTTCATAGACAATTTCAAAGCCTTTGCACGCTATTATAAGGATGATTGCACAGGACTCACGCTATCATTATCAACTGTTGTATTTGATTACTGTATTGTTGCAAATAAAACATTTGACTTTGAATTTGACTAAAAGCACAATATATAATAGTAAAAGACACGATGTCATAGTTATATTAGGGGTTCATTATAACTATCAAGTTAGTTACTTTCGTATCGAAAAAGTCTCCAAAAATTGATTTTTATCTAGATTTATTTACTTCTCTACGTTAATATAGTAACTTCGTGCAACGAAGCCGATAACGTAAGTGACATAAATCTTTATCTAACTCTTGACAGGGTGAAATCATATTTCGTAAAATGTAGAGGCACACTGAATTTTTCAATAATGATGTGATATTGCTTTACTCGTGAATTCTTCAAGTGCAGAAATATTTAAATTTGCAAATATCGATGACTAAGATATAAGGGATTGGAGATGAAATTTTCATTTTTTGAAAATATAAAATGGTTTTGTGTAGTAGTGTAGCGCGTTTTAAAAGATATGTATCGTATATACCCTAATTTGTCTAAGTATGGGTAAGGGTAGATAAAACATACCTACCTACAATACCTACATGTTCAGTTCAGTTTAATTTTGAAAAGGCTTGCAGAATTTTTACATGAAACATTATCAACTGTAAAACTTTTTAATGTGAAGTAATGTCGAAACGCGAAATCTGTATAATTTGAAAAAAAAATATATCGCCTAAAAGAATATCCAGGGGGCTTAATGACGATTTATGTGTTAATTTTAACAACTGGAGTCTATTCTGAAAACAAATCGACTCTATTCGTTTTGCTGGGCTATGATGTCTCTAACCATAAAATTACTATCCCTTTGGAATAGAACGACAAGAGCGAGATGTCACTAGTAGACAACTGTGTGATAAAATGAGATGCGAGATGCGATGTAGCAGAACCGTTTTTGACGGCTGTCAGTCAGTTTAGAGCCCCATGGAGCCTCGCCGAAAATTTCTTTCATGTGTTTTTTTATAAATTCAAGTGAAATTGTGTATATTTTTTTGAAATAGTTTTCCTGAAACATGGTGATTTGATCGGTGATTGATTGTTGTTCATTACAAGCGAAATAACACCAACAAAAATTCATTTACCAGGTAGATTAGTCCAAATCGAAGCCTCTTAATACACAATTCATATGTACCAATGCGCTTCAAATTTAAAGTACGCAGTTAGATTATTCTATTCTATTTATAAACGTTAATTTACGTAAAAAGTAAAGGCAGAATAACACAGGTAATGCATATCTACGAATATTTGTCTAAATAAATAATTTCTCGTTTTACACTAGGGCTGCATGTCCGATATTTTGTGTCGACTGTTTATCATAGAGTAAACTAATATGTTTAACCTAGGAAGATAGGTATATGTAGGATCGTCAGGATTTCTAACCGAACCATCGGACATCATGTGGGCAAAATAGGGGATCGTGCAAATAGATAGACGTGATGATTAATCAAACTTTATTGCAGACTTCACAAATAGCCATTATTGATTCTAATTTAGGTAGGTACTAGTTACACTAAACGTGACGCAGGGCAGTTCCGTAACGTAGATCCTCACAGCACGACGACTCGACGGAAAGTGGGCTCCGATGAAGCGTCGCTGACCGCCACGACTCTGCCAAGCGCGCCAAAACCTTGTTTGACGGGAAACACCGCTAGAGGGCGCGCTTGCGTTCCGTTTAGTGTTGCTAGCTGCGTCATATAGAGGTATATCACCTGGACGAAAGGTAATCTCATTTTAAGTTACTAGTTTTACTTACTAAAGTTAGTTACAGCCATCAAAAATCGGTTTCGTTTGTCAGCTTTTGCTTGTCCTTCTCTTCCGATAGGAATATTAATTTTAAGGCTTTAACAGACGAGCGACCCTTGACGGTAGACAGCTGTGGCTGACAGTATATTGACCGCATGGCGACGGCGCATTGACGTCAGAAAATCATTGTTAATAATTTGCAATGTGACGGACGAGGCGTCGACGTCTGATGGCGAAGACCATGCTGATGATATAAGAAACCAACGTCGAGAAAATGCCTTCTGCGTAAGTATCTACGTATCTTGTATAGTATACTGAACACTAAATGGCAAAATATCACTCAGGGATCGCAATTATAGCTAGAATCAAAAATACGGGAAAGGTGTTTTTAGAGTAGGCTGCCTGATAATGACACGTGATATATTGTGTTTAAAAATACATATGAAGCCTGAAACTACACATAATGCACATACAACTGCGTTAATACTTCCACTCTTATATTCAGGCTAGGTTATTTTGTTTTCAAAGCATGTATTACTTCTTGCATCTTTGCTGAAATTTGCTTTATATGCTTAATATACGGTGTGAAAATCCGTCTTCTGATGTGTAATAATAAATACATTATTTTTTGTTATATATCTCCATATCATAATTAATCACTATTAATATGTAATTACCTACATTGTGAAAATGCCCCCATTTAAATAATGCCTACATTTGAAATGAAGTTAAATAATTTTCAATCAACTTTTTTCCGATCATTTGAGATGTTTTTTCATAAAAGATGAAATAAGAAACCGAAAATTGCGCACGGGCGGGACTCGAACCAGCGAAATTAATATTACTAAAAACATATTATTTTTCTTCTAAGTCTATGTATGTATACCTACCTAAAAGAAAGTTGTGTTAGTTATACCACATAACTTGAATTTGGATTGGATTTTTCTTTACCTCGAATAGGAGTTTAGAGTGAAAGTACATACATACATAGATACATATAAGTATCATTTGAATAAAGCTTTGCTTCCAGTTTAAATACCTAAAAGAAAATGTTTTCAAGAACTCAATCGAATTGATGTTCCGAACAAAGGCTTACTGAAAAGTAGGCATTTGCAAACGTATTTTTTTTCGTTATAAAAATATATAAAAGTATATAAAAATAATCATCACATCGAAAATAAATACTTTATTACCTAATTAATAATTATGATTAAGAAATAATCTTGATAATTTTTTTGCAAGTTCGTGTTTAGTTAAGGGTAGATAAATATATTTACAACGGTCCTAAGCCCGTTCAAAAACGGTCGTAAAACTGCTATTTTATGATTTGAATAAAAAAAATTCACAAATCTATTGTACAACTAAGATAGAATCATTTTACTGCGGGAAAACAACCACTAAAATTTCACGGTGTATAGGTATCTACTCGTGTAGATATTATGAAACAATATGAACTCAGCTAATACCTAGCTGCGAAACTTTTGCCCGTAAAATTGTGATCGTAACTATCCATCTCATAGTCACGTAAAACCTCTCGAGTTAATATTAGTTCACAACTTCATATGTGTACCACATCCTTCACGGATATAATGTTAACGAATCTACTATCGCTACCCTTGTGTAGCCACAATATTTATTTATTTTCATATAAGCATTTGGTGTTGTATTGAATATTTTACACTCAGAGTATGATTGTCTTGTGACTTGTCATGTGACTGCGTATTAGCCCAGTAAAGAAAAGATACTGGAGAGAATCGCTTAGAACACAATTTTAACTTCATATATTTAATGGTTTTACAATATTTTTAACACTCACAGTGTCATATTTTATTTTTAAAAGACGATGTCCGCTGTTGCATAAACAGACGGGTAGATGGCGCTAACGTCACGCAATGACGTATCAATGAGACCAAGAATTTCGCGCGGTCGGACCGACAGCACGGTAGCTCAATTGGAAGAGCAGTTGGCCCGGTTAGCCAGAAAGATGCTGGTTCGAATCCCGCCCGTGCGCAATTTTTGGTTTCATATTTCATCTTTCACATATTTATTTGTTCTCGTTATGAGGTTGAGGTACCTCTTGAGCTTGGAGGAGGCGGAGGGTTTGAAGGTAAAATTTTTAGTTTTTTCGCAAATAAATCAGAAACTATGCGTACTAACGACATGAGACCTTATATACAATCAAAGCTAATAAGATTTGCTGCAAGTTTTGCTCAATCATGTTTTGGACCGACTTCAAAAAAGGAGGTTTTCAATTAACCCTGTATTTTAAGGGTTCCGTAGCCGAATGGCAAAAACGGTACCCTTATAGTTTCGTCTATACAACTATTAGCACCACACAGCTGAAACTTGGTAGGTAGGTGTATCTGTGATTGGTGATTCAGATACAAAAAGTAAAAAAAACATACATGAAACTAGAACCTAAAAACTTTTTTTACTCAAACCTAGGCATGTGGGGTGTCTATGGATAGGTCTTTTAAAATGATATTGAGGCGGAGGAGGAGGAGTTAAATTGGCGTCCCCCCCATCTAACTTTTGAACTAAGAAAGTTAAAATTTGGAAAAAAATATGTGACGTGGATCTCAACAAAAACTTTCAACGAAATGTGGTTTGAATGAGATCGAACCAGTAGTTTTTGAGGTATTGCACATTTTCATCAACCGCAAATATAACTTTGTCTTTTATACAAACACTATCAAAACAAAGTTATTTTTACTGTCAAAAAAATATATTGTGATATTTTGTGTGGATGAAATGGTATGTGGATGAAAGTGGACCCCGAATTAAGTTAAGAGTGGCACGGAACCCCCAGTGCGCAGGTCCGACTCGCACTTAGCCGGTTTTTGACATCGTTGGAATTTGATAATATGTGAGTATTTTAGAACTACTAGTCCAAACAAAGTTACGAAGTCAAAATACGTGTTCCTTGAAATTCCCTCTAGAACAAGGTTTAACGATAATAATTTTACTGGCGTAAATAGTTTTTCATTGTTATTTTATCCTCCTTTTTAGGGTTCCGTAGCCGAATGGCAAAAAACGGAACCCTTATAGTTTCGTCAAGTCTGTCTGTCTGTCTGTCTGTCTGTCTGTCTGTCTGTCTGTCCGTCCGTATGTCACAGCCACTTTATTCTGAAACTATAAGCATCACACCATTGAAACTTGGTAGGTAGGTGTATCTTGTTCACCGCTTTCCGATTCAGATACTAAAAATAAAAATAAAAATATTTAAGGGGGGGCTCCCATACATGACTCTAAAACCTAAAAAAAAAATTTTACTCAAACCTATACGTGTGGGGTGTCTATGGATAGGTCTTTTGAAATGACATTGAGGTTTCTAAGACTATTTTTTCTAAAAGTCTAACGTTTGAGAGATGGACGCTTCCAAAGTGGTAAAATGGGCGTCCCCCCCCATCTAACTTCTGAACTAAGGAAGTGAAAATTTTGAAAAAACTATATAATGTAGATTTCAACAAAAACTTTCAACAAAAATTGGTTTGAGCGAAATCGAACAAGTAGTTTTTGAGATATAGCACATCTTCAACAACCACAAACATAACTTTGTTCTTCATACAAATACTATGAAAAACAAAGTTATATTTGCGGTCAACAATATATTGTGGTATTTTGGCTAAGTGGAAGTAAGAATCTCTAATTCAGTTAAAGTTGGCACGGAACCCTCAGTGCGCGAGTCCGACTCGCACTTGGCCGGTTTTTTTCTTTCTTTTTTTCGTACTCTTTAGTAGGTTTTGGTTTGCTCTAAATGAAATATAATAATTAGTATGTGGGAATTTAATTAATTTAAGTGTTATTTATAAGTGCCATTTATGTAAATTCTATAATAAAGTTCTATAATATAGTTTTGTCATCATATATGTCATCTTTATGATGACAAAACTAAATATCAATTTCTTTTTCGAAGAATACAGTATTTTCTGTAACAGTATCACGATTTTTACTTCGATTTCATTCGTGTGATAGTTTTTTTTCGTGTAGGGATATTACTTGTTTCTAGGTAAAACGTAGAGCTAGTAATCGAATTACCACACGAAAAGTATTTCGATTGACGTGAGAATCGAACCTGATGTTCTTTATTTAGCTGCAGTTTATCTTTACTGATTTTATTATTATTTTATTTGATATTATGATTGTAATTTTTTTATACCTAGTTCAATTTGACATAACCACATTATTATTATTTAGCAGGATCGAATTATGACTTTTGAAAAATTTATTAATGACATGTACCTATTTATAAAAAAAATAAATTAAATTGTAATTAACATACTAAAATTCACGAATACCTCGTTGAGGTCATAATGTAACTTATTAACTATCTTTTGCCTAAATGTATTGTCTGCTGTTATAAGAAGTGATAAAATGAGTATGAATATGAAAATTAATATATTTTCGCCGTAAGTTCAACAAAGCTGCAGGCGCTGCAGCCTTTACTGATTATATTTTCGCCGTAAGTACAACAATAATAATAGTCCCCCTATCCGATTTCGACTACGGTGGCCAGTCACAACGACTAACCGACGGGACATATTATAGTGCACAAGTGTGTGCGCAAACACAGGTGCACTCTCTATTCCTTTCACTCTCATAGCCCGATGGGACAGCAGTCTGACACGACCGGAGAGAGATCAGGCGCAGGACCAACGGCTTTACGTGCTTTCCGAGGCACGGGGGTGAAACACCGCCAACTTCCAAACTCCGGGCTACCTTGAGAAATTCTAAACAGAAAAACCCAGGTATACATTTTTGGGCTGACCCTGGAATCGAACCCGGGACCTCTGGCGCAGCCGTCGCTTTAAAATGCGACCCTCTCACCGCTGCGCCACCGAGGCAGTACAACAATACAACTCTACTATTGGGCTTTACTAGAAATAAAGCAAAGAATCTTTCAAGTAGATATTTATCTGTTTTTATCAGACCCCAATTCATCGCCTCAAATCGGTAAAGGGTTTAATGGTATGTCAGTTGTGCAAAATGGGCCCAAAGTGTCCGTCCTAACCGCGTAATGGAGTGGCTAGGTTTGGTTTGAAGGCTGAAACGTATGGCCCACTTAGTGCCCGCCCGTCCCCTTTAATGTAGCAAAAGTTATCTTTTTACTTTGTAACCTACTACTTATGTTTCCTAAATATTTACTAAAATACATTAAGTTAACTTGTATTTACTTAGAGCTAGGAGGAACGAGAAATGATCGAATTGAGAAATAAATAAAAAGAACCAAATAAATAAATAAATCTTAAGTATAGTCTTTGGAAATTGATAGGTTGAGTAAGTTATAGCAATCAGGTAGGTAGGTAACGTAATGTAGGTAGCGGTTTTAGCAAATAATCTCAGGTAATCCCACTTTTTTCTATCATTTCAAATCCAGGCGGCGTATTGCAATCTTATTCCGTTCAGATCCAGGCAGGTCAACTCCCACTCTACTAGTTGAGTCGCCAAATTGGCATTGCGATTCAACTTAAGAAAAATTAAAAGCATTTCTATTTAACGTACTCGTCGATCATACGAAATCGCAAAACGAATTGGCTAATCGGTTCAAAAGCAGGGCTGCTGAACTGTCAAAGCAACATGACAATACGCACCCAGGATTTGCCGCGATAGAAATATTATTTGAGTAGGTGCTTTGCTAAAATAGGTTTTATTTGCCGATACATTAGTAGGTCGTATAATTAATTGTGTACAGGTGCCAGCACATCAGGTCAGGGGCTCGATTCTCACGTCAATCGAACTTTTTCCATTTGGTTATTCGATTATGAGTAACAGTTCAACTGAAAAATTCAAGTAATATATCTAGGTGCACGTAAAAACTTTGAAGTGAACATTAACTTTTTTCGAATAAGATTTGAATGAGAATCAGGGTTCATCACTTTTGTTGCAAAATTGCCCCTATTACAACTGCATAATATACCGCAGTGCTTACCTTGACGTGCTGTTGTCTTATTTTTATTCAAATCTATATTTATCTTGATTTATCCTAAGAATAAATTAAGATAAGGGATGATTTTCAACAAAGCAAGCAATTAAGGTCGATGAATATTACCGATCCATACTCACACAAAACTATTCTGAATTTCAAATTATCTTAGACTAGTTAAATTCATTAATATGTTCAAAATTACCATAATCAATATTATGTTAATCTTTAAAATGTTTTGATATTGTAGTAATAATTCAAGCAGGTAAAGCATAAAATAAGAATTCACAATATGAGAGGAAAACACAAAAAAGTATTATTAAGTAATTCGTTTCAAATTGATTTGAAAAGTTATTGCAACCAATAATTCACAATATTTGTGATGAAAAATTTATTGATTGAAAAGACTGTAAACATTAAAAGTTTGTAGAAATAGTTAAACTAAATATACTTGAAATTGCTTTTATCAAGAATTTTATTCCAAAGTAGATGAGTAATTTGTACTCTTAACATTATTGAACGTGCAATTAATAAAATTAGTGTAGATTTATTTGAGCACATTTTCAGAGTTTCCTACACTTAGGGTTAAATTATTACTAAGACTTCGCTGTCTGTCCGTCTGTCCATCTGTCTGTCCGTCTGTCCATCTGTCTGTCCGTCTGTCCATCTGTCTGTCCGTCTGTCCATCTGTCTGTCCGTCTGTCCGTCTGTCTGTCCGTCTGTCCATCTGTCTGTCCGTCTGTCCATCTGTCTGTCCGTCTGTCCATCTGTCTGTCCGCCTGTCCATCTGTCCGTCCGTCTGTCCATCTGTCCGTCTGTCCATCTGTCCATCTGTCTGTCCGTCTGTCCGTCTGTCCATCTGTCTATCCGTCTGTCCATCTGTCCATCTGTCTGTCCGTCTGTCCATCTGTCTGTCCGTCTGTCCGTCTGTCTGTCCGTCTGTCCATCTGTCTGTCCGTCTGTCTGTCCGTCTGTCCGTCTGTCTGTTCGTCTGTCCATCTATCTGTCCGTCTGTCCATCTGTCTGTCCGTCTGTCCATCTGTCTGTTCGTCTGTCCGTCTGTCCGTCTGTCCGTCTGTCCGTCTGTCCGTCTGTCCGTCTGTCCGTCTGTCCGTCTGTCCGTCTGTCAGTCATTCCATATGTCCGTCCATTCGTCCATTCGTCTGTCTGTCACCAGACTGTATCTGCTCAAGCAAGAACCGCGATAGCTAGATTAATTTAAAAAAATAAAGAAAAATTGTTTTTTAGTCTTTTTAAAATACCTATCCACAGACACCCTACACGCATACGTTTTAGTAAAAAATTGGTTGCCTGTAAAGTCGGTATACGGGCGAAAGTTTTACGTGACAACGACTTTTGATGTCTGTCTCTCTCGCTCTTAGGCGGGCTAACCATGCCCGAGTGGAAGGGACGCGTGCCTCTCACTCGCTCTCATTGTGAGCGCATAACGAGAGCGGAGCGTAACGCAGTTTCTTGAAGTGTCACCCGGCAAACCAATTTATAAGACGTTGTCACGTCAAAAATTTTTTTTTAGGTTGTGGTTTCATGTATGAGAGCCGGCCTCTTACATTTTAAACTTTTTTATATCTGAACCGGAAAGTGGTTAACAAGATACCCACCCCTACCTACCAAGTTTCAGCTGTGTGATGTTTATAGTTTCAGAATAAAGTGGCTGTGACATACAGACAGACAGACAGACTTGACGAAACTATAAGAGTTTTTTGCCATTCGGCTACGGAATCCTAAAAAACAAAACAAAATTAATTTATAGTTATGTTAAAAGGCTCCTATACAAAAAACGCTCGCTATCAATAATGGGCACTTGAATCCAAATAATACTCAGATACTACCTATACTTTTAAAAAAATGCCTACCTAGTCAATGGTGCGGACTCTTCGTGGGCGAGTCCGACTCGCACTTTGCCAGTTTTTTTATTTCACCTACCTACCTACACCACCTATGCTACTAATTCTGTAGGTACTGATTTATAGCATTAGAATAAGTTAGAACATTGAACTACTATTACTAGCGTATGGAACTGACATAACGAACAAATTTTGTGCTCCATGAATTGATGACTCGGTCATCAACTCGTAGTACAAAATCATAATTCGAAATTGAAATTTTCAAAGAATACGTCACAATCTTGTCGTCGTTTTGCGACACATTTTTTGCTTGGCATAGCTTCTCTATACGCAGTGACAACTTACTGAGTAAGAAACAGAGTTATTAATAGAACATTAGGCACCTGTAGTTAACTAACTGGGTCTCCTAGCAACTTGATCAATAACTTAGATAAATAAGATCGGTCTTTAGAAAGAACTTTTGTTTTCCTTCCCTTTATCGGAACAAACAGATTACAAATAACCTGGATTTGTTAAATCCATTCTTCTGGGAAAAGGGTATTTTTCAGGGATCAAATTGATTACTGAAACGGCTCGTGTGTATTTTTAATTCCAATCATATATAGTTCTTGTAAGCAGATTCTCATAAAAAAGTACCTACTTATACCGTACATTTTCAAGACATTCGTTACAAACAAAAATGGTTTTCCTGATTATAAATTATTTTTCTATACTTTATTGCATAAAATAATGAAAAAAGTCAACGTCTTAATAATTTGGAATCGATTGCGAAAAATCTTCATTTAAATCAAGTCCTTCAAATTCATAAACACTGAAACAACTTTTAAGTGCATTGCGGTGTTTTACTGAATTCTATTCAAGAGCTGTGTTCAACTGAACTTACTCCATTGCACGCCAACTATCTAACCGTAACCATGGTTATTGCCTAAGTACTACTAAGGCCCGATTTACTCATCGATAGTAATGGTAAAATGAGCTTATTGTTCTAAAGTTAAGGCTTTACTTCCACTTCTGTAAGCACACATTTTCTCTTCGAAACACGCAATCGTAAATTTTCAACCACTGGTTACATACAAGATTCTAACCATTACATAGAACTTAACAATCCTTACTGTGAAAAACGAAATCCGTCAATACGATAATCGTTTCGCGGATCCGAAGTATTTCCTAGTAAGGATTTCATATTAAAAATGTTTCGGATCTGAAAAACGATAATCTTATTGACGGATTTCGTCCATGCTTTTATGTTTGGATTCTTTTGGATTCTATGATTGTCATAAATAAAAGATGGCGTAACCTTTGATTAAGGGCCAGATATTCCATTTTTACGATGTTTCGATTGAGTTTAAACATGGAAACACTAATTATTTAAATCTCGAATCTATATATGTTATAGAAGAAGATTACTAGAAAGCTGGATTGTGGTTGGAAACACGATTGTAATTACTTTGCTCGATAATAATTGCCTCAGAAGTGGGCCCCTTTTTTTTCGTATTTTCTATGTAGTTTTCAAATTATTGGACTTATATTTATGAAAATCACATATTTTAGTAGGTAATTCCATTCTACACATATACTACATGTTAAAATGATTTCAAAATGTTTGTTATTTAGATCAGAATAACGAAATATCTAAAAACACTTTATTTGACCTATTTCGACTTTTTTGATCTTGATTTGCTCAAGCTACACAGATGTGAGGAACAGAGGATTATAAGAATATACATTTTGACCACATAAGTGAGATTTCAGCTATGAATCAAATGATTTTTTTTTAGTTTTTATCGGTGTTATGTTCAGGCAAAGAAAGGTCCATTTTTTTCATTAGTCTGTATTCTTTCTTACAAGCAGCAAATTCTTCCAATTGTCTTTTTAAGATTACTTTAGACACCAAAGATGTTTAGGGCGTCCAATCGTTTTTTTCCAGTTTTATTAACATTTTCATTCATAAAACACTGATTTAGTGATTCTCACACTTGTGACGATGGTGATTCGCGCAACGACTTTGACGCAACAGTTGATCGTC
Organism: Pyrausta aurata; assembly: GCA_963584085.1. Lineage (NCBI taxonomy): Eukaryota > Metazoa > Arthropoda > Insecta > Lepidoptera > Crambidae > Pyrausta > Pyrausta aurata. The sequence continues at coordinate 8,026,983 of OY757267.1, read as the reverse complement.
GTGTCATCTCTGTTCTATACATGCAAGCAGAAATAGCGCTATCTTTTTATTCAAATGACAAGCACGAGATACCATTTCCTCATTCCCCTTGACGCCACTGCGAACGCTGGACCTATGTCAATTTTTGCAATTTTATTTGCGTACTTAATTACGTAAAACACCTAAGAACTAATAATAGCTAATTTCGCCGCGCCGCGTCACGCTCAGTTGGATCAGCACCAGTCTTATACTAATCAAAGGTCGCGAGTTCAAATCGTAGGTATCATGAATATTTTTCTACATAGTCACAATATTTTTTTAGAAAACGAAATAAGTATTTATTTTAATTTTTGGACATTTTAACATTTAAAATAAAAAAAATTAAAAATAAAAACTTATTAAATTTTTAGGTTTTTTTTTTAAAGTAGCAAATCCTATTAAAAAAACTACATAACAATGAAAATAAATTTCAAAAAGAAAATTAGTATCAAAAACATCATCACCATGCGGATAAATCTCCTCAATGCCATGAGGATGGAACCCCCAACCTCTACGTGTTAAGCAAAATAAAAAGAGAAAGGCTGTAGCGACATATATAATTGTTGTGAATAAATGAACTATATTTTTGTACCAATCGTAGAGATGAATCCGTTTCTATAGTAACAATATAAATAAAAAGCATAAAACACTCATGTCAAATTATTGTAGTTTTGAACATTTTCTCTATTTGGAAAAATCAGAGCTAAACCATAACTGTAGGTTTAGCAGTAATCTCAAATGCTAAAGCTGTGCCCTGGTGACTCTAGTATATTGGAGACGAGAAAATATTATATGAATTTGAGGGAGGGAGAAAATTATTAGGTGATAGGTCTATATTAATTTTATTTATTTATTTACATCTAGACTCCTGTGACAAAATACAAACATTGGAGGTTAAGTTAAGGTCGGTCTAGCTCTCTTCGTGTATGGAACTCAGGTTTCCATGTTATTTACGTACGTACGTACACATTTTCTGAATCGTGTAGTAATAATGCATTGACTATCTATCTCTTATTTGGTGACATGGACTTGAGCGACGAACATGGAGATTACTCAGTATAATCCAATTATATTTGCATTCAGAAATGTCAAATCTGAATAATTTTTTCAATTTTGTTCTGTCGAAAATGTGTGGAGACTGTCTTAATTTTATTTTTATAACCGTTCCTCAAATTACTGTTACTGAATATCCAAAACAACTTTGGTGTTTGTGACACATAATAATTCTATTAATCTTGTAGTTAGCGCCAAATGGCGCTTCGGGGTCACGAAGGGTTCCGTACCATTATCTATGAAAATGGCATAAACATCATATCTGTTGTCAGGGAGTCCCATACAAAAGATATGAAGTCCTAATAATGGGGCAGCCCCTCATTATTATCATTATCAGAGTAGATAAGTTGTATGAGAGCAACCTGAAAAAAAAAACTGTTTTTTAAGTTTTTGTTTTTTCAACGGCAACATTAATACATCCTTCCTGAAAATTTCAACTGTCTTACTATCACGATTCATGAGATAAACCCTGGTGTTGCCCTTTCGGTGTAGGAACTCATGCTCATCATAATTCATTCCTTGTAGGGAGGTGTCTCAAAAATATTTTAAAATACATATTTTAGGCGGTGTGATTAGGATATAAAGAAACCCATGCCAAATTACAGTTTTATAGTAAAAAAGGTCTATAAGCTAGACTACAAAAAGTCAAACATGGCAAAACCATATATGGTTTATCAAAGTAATTGTGTGGGTGCGGTGCTCTAATTAACAAACCTAGACAGTTGAAATATGGCATCTAGCTAGGTAATAATGTGTAAGCGAAGGAAAAAATCTGAAAACAAAAGAAAGTTTTTTAATTGTAGGGTCTGAAACCGTTATAATTAAGTGGATGGAAGCTTGCACAAAATATGTATTAATGATTTATGAATAAGCAAATAAATATTTCTATAAAAAGTTATGATATCCCAACAAAAACATCAATGTGAAAAATGATAGCCAAGTTCAATGCTCAGTATATTTGATAGTGAACTTCGCCGAAAAAAGTATTGCATCTAAATGAGAGATTACTACTAACTACTTTTGCCTTACTATTTTCTTACTTTCTAACACATGATAGTCAAGTCATTTTTATAGTTCAGGCTGATATTAAGCGAGTATTTTAAGCGTGGTGTGGGTGATTAATTTACTTGAACCATTTCACGGGACATCCAAAATATACGCGGGCGACGTCGCGGGAGACGACTAGTAAATAAAAAACTTTGATATTATTAAAGGATTACTGAAACGATAAAGAAACCTTTGTCTTTAATTTAGCTTTCCATATTTGTAATGTTAAACGGAAGCGTGAAACATACTGCGCAGACCCTAGATAAACTGGGAACAGGGCAAGAGAATGATGATGATGATTTGAAATGTTATGAATTTCAGTGTGTAAAAAAAACCATGACAAAATTCTCGTGATGGGTGAACTTTGACTTATATACCTACTGGTTTGTACGGAACCCTAAATTTGAAGTGCCATATCTGTAATGGTCTTCAGTCATCATCAATTGGAAGACTGATGGAAGATAGTAGTGAGACTATAACTGTGTCGACAAAAAGGATCTTAATATAAACCACCTAAATGTTATTACATTACATTTCCTACACCTATGGGTTGGCTGGAAGAGGTATCTTTTAGGGATAAGCCCACCTTTGTTCACATTGTGACTTCTTGTACCTATTTTCTGTACATCTTATAAGTGCAATAAAGAATATAATAAATGTTATCGGATATTCTTTCTTGTTTTTATAATGGTTACAGGTTGCTGGCATAAAGTGCTGACCAGTCGTGTGAGAATGAAATGCCACTCTTTGCGTTCCTTGTTCTTTCGATAAACGTTTAGACTAAAAAGCATGTATGGTGTACTAAAGAAACCATTTTGTAAAAGTTCTTAGGGGTTCTGCTAGATGGCGTGGGTATGTTACTTACAAAAGCGCATGAAGTATCTTATTCAAGAAAATTTTGTTCCTTAAATAAACACTAGATGGCTTAATTATACACGAGATTTGTAAGACAAAGTTGACAGAAAAAGTTTTGTGCGGGGGTGCTGGTGGGGGAAGCGCCCCGCACTTTTAACAAGGGGGCGGGGCTTATGAGATAATTTGACGGAATAAGACGGCCTTAAAGTAAAATAGCGGAAGATACGGCATGTCATACTAATTGTCAGCTAAAAAATGACACTACATACAAGATGACCGACAGAGACAAACCTTAGACGAAGTATATTATAGACTTGACAGCCGCGTTCACCCGTATGAGACAGATATAAAGTACTTACGTATTTTGGGGTGGCCATGTTTATAAAAATTTACTCCCCACCCATATAAATACACTAGGAACCTTAATTACAATAAATACCTAATTTTACAGTCAAAATCTTTATTTATTTGTACAAAAAATTATTAACATAGGGATAAAACAAAAATTGTGTACAAAAAAAAATGTTTAAGAAGGAAATACAACTTACAGAGCAATAAAGTTTAAATAAAATAATCAACAAATAACTTTTATGGGCCGTTAAATGATGTAAGTTTATTATTTATGTTGCGTACATTCAAATATTTGCCAAATAAGTTATCCGTTGCTTTTTCTGAAAGCATTCGGTTTTAAAATGGATAGAACACATGCGAGTGTGCTTGGTAGACTGCCAGTTTTGCCGTCCAGTCGCTGCAATCCAAACCTTTAGTACCGTCTCGTCTTTTGAAAATCTATATAAATGAACACAAATCATAATTAGTGCAAATAATAATGATCACTACAACGCATGAAATGTTCATCCAGCAATTAAAATACATATACGAATTTTAAAATTAGTCGAATGTAAATTACCCTTAAATCGAGAACTTTTACCCTTTGTATTGTGGTATCCCTAAAGGTAACGATAATCCAGCAAAATTTAAAATACTAACAAAATGGCTACCGTAATAGCCATAACCCACAGAGTTGAGCCATAGACGACCTTTTATATTTGGTCAGGTAATAATACAAAAATATTTTACAATTCGATTGATAATTCACTACTTTTTTCCACTATTATGTATGTTCTTTTATAGGATTTAAGATTAATGCACTTCGATGCAGGTAAAACATATAGGAACAATATAAATGAGGCTTACTTACGTGTGAAATGTTATGTTTTCATATTTACGCTCAGTACGGCTTTTACATCCAAGCACACAACAATTTACCATGTTGAGTAAGTAAAACAATCACTCCGTAATCCACAAAACACTTCACTTGCACAAAATGTATTTTTAATTTGCAATTTTATTTATTTATTTTCCATAGACGTCAAGCGTGTGCCCTTATTTCGATTGTGGCAGGCCGAAATTACCTATGAACGGTGATAAGGACAAAAAACAATATGTGCGTCTCTCTCACTCTTAAGTACTTTTGTATATAGCCATCACTTTCTAACTTGTCAATTATAAATATGTGTCAAATCTACAGGATACATAATCTAAGGAGACAAACCCATTTCTTACGACGACGGTAGTCTAGTGCGAGCGAAACAAACGCGCGCTTTGAGATGTCTCTTGAATGCAATTAGGCGACGGGGGCCTGATTTTAGCGGTCCACGTTCGAATGGCGCGTCACCTATCTTCCGCTATTTTACTTTAATCAAAGGGCGTAACCTATTAAGTATATCTTCTGTGGCGTAACAGAACTTAAGGGGGAGTGCGTTCAGTTTGTTTAATGTTGTTTATTTTAACAATTGTTTGTAAACTCTTACAAAAACACTCGACGGACCGCCACGCTTTGGTAAGTTTATTTAGGTCTGAAACACTAGTCTTTGATTAAATGCGTGACTGACTATCCAACAGTGATGTAGGCAAGTCTGAGAGCTGTAGTCTAATAGTGTTATGTTACGCTTAAAAAGATGTACGGTCTGTATTAAGAAAGACTGTCAGTTTTCATCGCCCTCTTATTCCAATGCAAATTCCAAAGCACGAATGATCTTAGGATATTTATAAACACACCATGTTTACTTCAAATCAGTCAAATCCTAAAACAATAGTAGATTGTTATACAAGGGGAGAAAGCGACCCATTTCACTCGAGATGTTTCTGGCGCTCGAACGAAGTGAGAGCGCCAATAATTCGAGAGTGAAATGGTGCTTTCACCCGAGTTAAACATACTATTTTTCATTTCGACTGTGAGGAAAAACATTAAATTTACAATAGTGGTTGTAGATGTAATGGTCAGGTATTATGTAGTACAGCGAGAAAGGAAAACTCAAGTTTTTTCACAAAAAGACGGTTCATTTACAGTTCTCCAAACATCTAACATGATTAGAAAGAATAACGACACGAATACATGAAAACAGTACGAAAAAGCAGACGATACGAAATAATTAAAATCCTTGTAAAAAATATCGATCGAATTTTCCCCACAGATAATAATTGACAAAATTTAAAAAAGTAGGCATAGAGTTCAAAAAGAAAAAATGACACTGACAATGTAAAAAAAAAAGTGTCATCTTGGTATTATGGCGGAAAGCCGAATATTTTAATCACAGATTTTTAAATGTATATTTTAATTATAGATTGAATCGATTGAATATGTTTAAATCAACGATCATAATAAACATGTTTTTCAATGTATAGCTAAGCAAAAATTTTTATCATTTTTATAATATGATGTGACTCAATTATCTCTGATCCAAGCTTTGACTGCATGCCTTGACTCTATACCATGCCAATTAAGACTAAATTACTTTCCACCCTAGGGATGGATAAGCTATTTTCCACCCGGCTATCTACACAGGAAAGTGCTATTTTCCGAACAGGAGAGATGAAAAAGTCCTTATTTGTCTGTCATAGTCTGCCAGTCCTTCTCTTCACCATGGAGACTGGACGCCGCGACAAAAGAATGAAAACCACAGTGTTTGTCATTGAAAGACAAAGATTTTTCAGCATCATCGAGTAGCAATTCATAACAATGTTACGTCTATCCTATGATATGCTTTCCTAGATAAAATATTATCGTGGTAGTTGAGCTTTTAAAATAAGGTTTTTATTTTTATAAACTTTTGATATATTTCCGCTTATTAACCTTTAATTAATCCTTCGCGTAAGTGTTTATCAACATTATTTTGTGTACGCGGCCTGCGATGTTGTATGTCATAATTACATTAAAATATGTCATAATAAACGTGAACTGATGTCAACTATAATGAAGAGGAAGGTTGCCTTCTTTGGACATATGCAGAGAGGTTCTTAATATGAGTTTTTAAGGCTGATCCTCGAAGGCAAGATTCCTGGCAAGAGATCACCAGGCCGACCCAGAAGAAAATGGATAGATGACATCAAAGGCTGGACCAAACTTCGTTTTTATGACCAGCTAAAAAGAGCGGCTCAAAACCGCATCGGTTTCTACATGCTGACCAATGAAAGAAATGTCAGGATTGATACAAATAGGTTTGTCTATAATTAGTTCTGAGACAACATCATTCCCTAATAAGATATCAACCGGCGACCTTTCATGAAATAACGGATCAGCTAAATCATAACGTTGATACTTGCTGATAACGTCAGAGGGAAAGAAATGTTAGGCATCTCTGACGAGACCTTAGATACGACGACCATATCTACCATGAACGTCGGAACGTCCGATTTGCACGGTTTTATTTCGCACGTAACCATGCCATAGTTCCTTACAGCTTCGCCACCGAGGCCTGACACTGTAAAGGGACATGTGCTACGATGTAAGCCCAAACGTTGAGCACAATCCAAAGTCATGAAAGAACTTTGGGCGCCGGAATCAAGAACTGCACGGCAGTCTTGATACTGACCCTTATTATCAATTACGTTAGTACGCGTAGTTCCTAACACCACACCATAGCTACAGTTTTCATTCACGGAATGAAGATTTTGACACTTATCAGACTCCTCGACACTCACGGAAAAAAAATAATTTTTTTTTCACTTTAATTTGAAGATGGCACCCCATGATGATGATGATAATAAAATTATTTGAAACTTTTAGGTACCTAGGTTAGGTAGGACTTGCCCTAGAAATTTTCAACGCCTACTTACCACTGACGAGTAAAAAAACTTTTTTTACTCGTCCGTGCTACTTACTTACTTATTTGTTATCATTTTCATGCTGTCGGTTTAATTCAAGATAATTTCAATAGTGAATATGAGACTGTTTAGTAAACATTCCAACTATTAATTAAGCAGATAAGAACGTTTGCTCCGAACTTCTGAAGTGAATGCGATACCATCTTTCATGAGGCGATACTCAAACGTATCGAATAATCTTTCGGAAGTAGTTTAAACTAGCTATCCCTTAGGTTACATGTAGTACTTATCAGGGTTCCGTGCCACCCTTAACTGAATTCAGGGTCCACTTACTTTCTCTTAACGAAAACATCTTAAGTTTTTCTGCAATATCTCAAAAACTACTGGTTCGATCTCCTTCAAACCAATTTTCGTTGCAAGTTTTTGTTGAGATCTACATCATATATTTTTTTCAAAATTTTCACTTTCTTAGTTCAAAAGTTAGAGGGGGGGGGGACGCCCATTTTACCACTTTGGAAGCGTCTATATCTCAAACCTTACACTTTTAGAAAAAATGGTTTTAGAAACCTCAACATCATTTTAAAAGACCTATCCATAGACACACCACACGTATAGGTTTGAGTAAAAAAATTTTTTTAGGTTTTAGTTTCATGTATGGGGAGCCCCTTAAATATTATTTTTTCTTAGTTATTGTTTTCTTGTTAACAAGATACACCTAAAGTGGCTGTGACATACGGACGGGCAGACAGACAGACAGACTTGACGAAACTATAAGGGTTCCGTTTTATGCCATTCGGCTACGGAACCCTAAAAACGGGCATCAGCACTAAGATTTTGCTCTCTCTCTCTCTGTCCGTCCGTCCGTCTGTCCATCAGCAGGCTGTATCTTAAGAACCGCGTTAGCTAGACAGTTGATATTTTCACAAATTATATATTTCTGCCGCTATAACAACAAATATAAAAAAAATAAGGTGGGTGTGGGTTCCCATACAACAAACGCGATTTTTTGACGTTTTTTGCTTGATATCAATAATGGCAACAAATACTTAGACACTTCAAATATTCATCTATGTTGTTTACCTAGTCGTACGGAATCTTAATCTTGACCTTAACTTAAATATTTGAGTTGTGTTCGACTGTACGTACTTACCCAACATACGTATGATTGTCTTCCGCGACTTTGCTTGCCTGGTCTCGCCGTGTATGTGGCCGTTCAGCAAACCCCCCACTTTCGTCTTCTCCATCACTCGAGTTGATCTGAAAGGTGATTTAATTTATAACAACTGTTGACTCACAACACTAAGGAAAGTGTCGGTCGGTACATAAGTGTTAATTTAATTGAAGTATTTAGGTCCTTATTCTGCTTACAAAACAGCAAACATTTTGTTTAAATGCGCTCGATTTTGGCACTTGGCTTGCATAAAATAATAATAAATAGATTAATCACCTAAGAAAATGGTGTCTTTCGGCGCAGGCGCCACCATGAATCACGAGCGAAGCGCGAGGATTGTAGATTTAAGGCCCGAGCGAAGCGAGGGCATTAATGGGTTTACTCTCGAGCGTAAGCGAGGGAGGTAATAGAAAATCCTGAGTGTAGCAAGAGAAAGTTCGCCCAAGACAAAGACACCTTTATGCTCGAGGTGAATACGACAACAATAACACAACAAAACAAGTCCAAAACAGGGTATTCCAATAGAAAAGCTGAACCGACATGACATAATGTGTTCCATGATGCTATGATGGACAAGTATTGCGTATTCAAAACGCGTGTGGCCCTCACGCACATCTGTTACATGTATGACCCACCTATTTCAAAGTACTATTTCACGTTTTAGTTTTTAGTGACGACCCAAAATTGGACGTGCATGGTAATTACTCAGTTTTTCTACACATTAGTCATCTGTCGTGCTTCGCGCTTCGGCTCGCGTCATGCGATGCGTCTTGTGGTAATGTTATCTTTGTATTTATAAAAGTGTATGGACCCAATATAATTTATTAAAAATTAAATTGTAATTTATAAAAGTGTACCATCCACAGTTGTGTGCGGCCGTTACAAATCTTTCGGCAAGGATTACGCTCCTATCATTCGAAGTCAGAGTGAAATAACTTCGTCTGAGTGAGCCCGTTCTATCTTTACTTCTGCAAACACATCCTACTATGTATTAGTGAGGTGTACGAGTATAATATAATTGAAGTCTTGCAAATTAATTATAAAAATAAAATAGACTTTTTACTTGTCATTGAGAATAAAAAAATACATGCGTATTCCCTAATGTACGTTGAATCTGAGTAACTTAATCAACATATACCTATGTTCGAGTACGCTCTGTAAAAGCAACGGTATGGTACGGTATGGTATACAGCGTGTGACCTGTAATAGGAGCAAAAAATTTTATCAATGATTTTACAGAGTATACATAGTTACCTTGACCTGGTCTTAGTGCACCAAAATGCTTTGACTCAGAGATATAGTAATCCAAAGTTAAAATCCCTAGTCAATGTATATCAAAATCACTAACTTGTTGTAGTAAATGACAATGTCAATTTCTATGACTGGACCTGACTGGACTCATTTGTTTGCAATACATTGCTGGTTCGATTTATTTGTTAGAAAATAACAATATATATATTTTTTTAATTATAATAAATAATAACCATTTGATATTGATTACTGGTCACTTAAAGGGTTTATATTTAATTTTTTTGCTCCTATTACAGGCCACACCCTGTATATGCCAATAGTAAATGTTTTTCGTAGAAATTGATTAGGCAAATATCAGGATTGCCTCAAAACACAAAATCCATTTGGCATTGACGATTCTCTGTTCATTTTACTGACGAGGTTTATTTATTGCTTTAATCAATTTAATCTCCGTCTCTTGCTGATTGTTTAGTAAACAACGGCCCTCTCGTATAAATTATATTAGATCAAAAAATATAAAGCTGAAGGGTTTGTTCGGCTAAAGAATTGATTGTTTGGTCGAATGCTCAAATCTCTGGAAACCCTAGTTCGAAGCCTAAAAAATATTGTTTTCGGATTGAGTAGCACCGTTCGTAATTTGTATTGAAGGCTGCAGGTTAAAAGGTGTAGGTTGCCATTTCCTATTATTTCGGGCCAGCTTTTCTCGTTCTGCGACGCCAGGACAGTCTTTTCTGGGTTGTCGAAACATTTGTTTGAGCAAAATGCTTGGTTGCTGTGGACCACCAGGTGGCCAGTGGGCGACCTCTACCTTTCTTTTCTGGCAGTGCTAAGGGCTGTTTCACGACATGGTCTTCTGGGCGTGTCATGACATGGCCGAACCATCGCAGTCGACTCTCGGTAAGTTTTCCTGCAATAATCGTGACTTTGAACTGACTACTGTCTATCTTAGCATTTTCATCTCACTTACGTGTATTTTCTGTACATGGGCTTTCTTTATAGCCCAGCACGCGGCACCGTATGCCATGGCTGGTCTGACTGCTGTCTTGTAGATCTTGCCTTTGGTTTTAATTCTTGTGAAGCCCACGCTATTCTATGGGCTTATAACAATATCGGCATCAATGTTCCCGTCGGCTGTCAGCATCGCATCAACTACTTATTGATACTACACAAATTGAAAAAAACTCTGACTCTGAATTCAATATTGGATTAATTTTAACGATAGTGATGATAACGGTTTACCATTAAGTCATATTTGATAAGGGATTTACGATTTGAAATGAAATTATTCGCTAGAAACGAATTCAATTGTATAATGGTACTAGGTATCATGTTATTATTCATGAAAACCGGTTAAGTGCGTGTCGGACCCGCGCACTGAGGGTTCCGTGCCACCCTTAACTGAATTCAGGTTCCACTTACTTTCACTTAACGAAAACATCACAATATATTGTGACAACAAAAATAACTTTGTTTTTCATAGTGTTTGTATGAAAGACAAAGTTATATTTGCGGTTGATAAAAATGTGCAATATCTCAAAAACTACTGGTTCGATCTCCTTCAAACCAATTTTCGTTGCAAGTTTTTGTTGAGATCTACATCACATATTTTTTTCAAAATTTTCACTTTGTTAGTTAAAAAGTTAGATGGGGGGGGACGCCCATTTTACCACTTTGGAAGCGTCTATATCTCAAACCTTACACTTTTAGAAAAAATGGTTTTAGAAACCTCAACATCATTTTAAAAGACCTATCCATAGACACCCCACACGTATAGGTTTGAGTAAAAAAATTTTTTTTATTTTAGTTTCATGTATGGGAGCCCCCCCTTATATATATTTTTTTTCTTACTTTTTGTATCTGAATCGGAAAGCGGTGAACAAAATACACCTACCTACCAAGTTTCAGCTATGTAATGCTTATAGTTTCAGAATAAAGTGGCTGTGACATACGGACGGACAGACAGACAGACAGACAGACAGACAGACAGACAGACTTGACGAAACTATAAGGGTTCCGTTTTTTGCCATTTGGTTACGGAACCCTAAAAAGGTAAATACATTTCAATGTTGCGTTTCAAATTAAATTATTTGGTGTAATACTTATTTAGATATTTTATGAAATAGCCGAACGACTTAATTGAGTGTATTTAGCCCCTAGTTAGTAGATAATAGCTGCCACTAATTGACAATATTAGATCAAAGGATAATGGGGGAGGCCTATGTTCAGCAGTGGACGTCCTTCGGCTGATAATGATGATGATGATGAGGTCAAAGGATGAATGATTAGGTTGAAGCTCGGGATCTCGAATTTCTATCAATCTTTACTTACGTTACTTTAACAATATACATAATACTAAGTGGAATTATTTAATAGATTACCACATTACCTGATGTGCAGGCCCATCCTGACGTACAGGCACAGGATGAGAATACCAGGAACGAAGAAGAAGAAGATGCTGCTCAGCTCCAGAAGCGGAGAAGGGGCCATCAATGCGCAGAACGCTGACTCGAGAGAAATGTTGCCAGAATCTGAAAAAAAAAATACATTCTTAATATCTATATCGAACCTGGGACCTTATGACACGTGACGCAGTCATATTATGTATACAACGTTATAGCAGCCTATATTAGTTATATCTTTTATAAATTCAGTAGTATTTTTAATTTCATTAGTAGTATTCGCGTTAACTTCAGAATCAAGTAATTTTATATTAACTTACTTTTATTAATTTTGCAGCCTTTCAAATATGTAGTCAAAAGTCTTTCAAATGTTAGTTAGGAAAAAAAACGAATAAGAAACGCGCCGATTATAATGTAAATGTAATTGTACATATTTTACTTAAAGTAATGTTATATATTAGTGTTAAACATTACTTATTTTGATGTTGACTGTATAAAATGTTGCCCTAACGATATGCTAAGCGAAAACGTTTCTAGCCTCGCATTTAATGGCATAATAATGTCATGTTGAATAGAAGCAAATTGTTGTAACTTTGCTTCTTACGAATTTATGATTTGGCAGATTTTTTTTAATGTTATGATAACGAAATCAAGTCAGATTGTGGCTTTATGTATATCTTACCCTCCCCCCACCCCCTTTTGTGAGATGCAGGTTCAATTCCATGCCTTCAATTCCATGACAGTTGCATTTATAAATGCAATAAGTTTTTATAGTGACAAAACACGAAATCCCGATCGACCAGCAGATCAAGCGCCGCAAGTGGAATTGGATTGGCCACAATCTCCGAAGGGAATAGGATCACATCCAAGCCGATCACATCGAGCCCCAAGCAGGCTCTGGGCTGGAACCAAACAAACTTGGCGGCGCACTGTAGCAGACGAGGCCAAGAGAATAAGCAAGACGTGGAGTGAAATGAAGCGCGAAGCACAAGGCGGACTGTTGTGGACGCCCTCTGCCCCATGCTAGGGGACATAGGACAAAACACTTAAAGGAGTCATAGTGACAAAACACTAAAAAGTAGTATGAAAATTATGTCTAAAAACGGTGTGAATTAAAGCCAACAGCTGCTGAAGTTTCTCACGTGCCACCTTTAGTCCCAAATTAATGTCGCCCGACTTAAGATTTTGAGTGATTTCCGTTGATTTTTTATGTGTTTTCAAACGAACTCTAGTCACTCACGTCTAGATTTTGAGTGATTTCCGTTGATTTTTTATGTGTTTTCAAACGAAAATCACACGCCATATCCAAGCGATATGGATATGGCTTGGATATGCTCACTCGCTTGGATATGGCGTGCGATTTCCGTTCAAAATCAACGAAAACCACGCGAAATATAGACTACTCACAACTCACAAAATTAAGCAATGATTTTTCAAATCCTTCCTGTGTAGATTACAACTGGTTTTCATTCCAAAATTCGACTTTAATCAATGAATATCACACGCCATCTTGACGCGAGTGATTCAGATCGCTTTAAATAAGCGATACCTTCCATACAACTTTTGGGTAAGGCAAATTTGTTTTAGAAACAATATATCCAATCTGAGGACACGCAAGGGCATTCCATCAATGTTAATTACGCGTTGCACAGAGTCAGACATCTATTCTTATCCATCTGGATAAGGAAAGATGCTAATGTGTAGGGAGCAAGCTGGGATGGATACAATTATTTATTAGTTCTCATTGAAAGTAATAGTGGTTGTATTTTTATTTCTTAATGGCCCAGTTGCCTCCTTATATGTTTTATACGTGGGTAGGGTATGTTTTCCTCAAAACGCGCCCAATCGTAAATATTCAACAGCTGGTAACGACATTTACAATACAACCCGTAGTAAGTGGTATATCTGTCGCAGCCAACTGGTAATCAGACAGTTAATTGGACGCCTAGGCAGTTCATGAAACGCCGAACTCAACGAATGCACGTCACCATTGTCTCACTTCTGAAACTAAACTTTGAATGTGTACATTTTCCCACAAATATACGGGACGAAGCATCTTCATTTATAGGCATAGGTAGACCGCGAAATTGAGACCTCGCCTGCGGGGCAAAGGGATGCAGGGGGAGACGAGAGAGAGTGTTTAAAGCGGCGCGGGTGGGTGTTTCCGCGCCGCCTGCACCCCTTGCGCGACCCGCTATCGGCTCCCCCCACGCCCCTCTACCCCACACTTGAATCCTAAATGAAGCGGTTTACCTATACCTTTCGTCCTTATCGTTTATAATACATTTTTGCAAGTTTTTGCCAATATTGGAGATGACGTAATATTTATTATAATTCGAAATGTTTACTATTCAATGTTTAAATATTTGCTACACACGCCGCACCCCGCGCTTTCTTTATACAAAAGTGAACGGCGCGCGCCTTTGTGGATGGCACTATCTAAAACTAAGTAGTTATTTTTGTGCTTCTAGGAATACACCGCCACCATAAAACATCTAGTTCGAGTGGTTTCTGACCGAGTTAGCTATGACCATAATTACCATAAGTTATAACTTTAGCTGTTTTAACAACTCCAATCCAAATACTTTCTTAATTTAACCGACTACCAGAATAGGTACCAGAGTTTGGCGCCTTGTTTGCGTTACATGCAAAAAGTTTAGAAACACATATGACTGATGTTTGTTTCCCACCTATTGAACTACGTTCATTATAAGAAGTAGTATTTGCCAGAGCTTTTTCTGCTCGACATTCTATTAAGCGAGTGTTTATCTAAGAACGTTACAAAGGCGATCTCCGATCTCCGATTACCTTATTTTCTTTTTCCGTGCCCTAAATTGTGTAAGGTGTAGGTAATAGTGTTCTTCAATTTAGAATTGAATTATTTATTATTTATTGGACAAATACAGAAAAACACATAGGGAAAAAAATAAAATAAAATAAATACAAATCAAATAGAACAAATATCCTGCGTTTTTGTCATCGGTCCACAGTACGCACCACTGAATAGATAATACGCACAACCTCTAACTCTGCCCTTGCTGGTCCCAAGCCCAGATGAGAAAAGAGGAGGGTTGGCTGACGGACAACGCTATCGGTGTGCACTACCACCCGCACACCGACCGGCCGTAAAAGTTGTCAATGCCGAATATTGGGCGGCAGTAAATAACCCAATCCAAACCCGGTTACCAGGAACCATGAGGCCTAAATAACCTCAAAAAGTCTGGGTGCAGGGACATGGGGAACCCCTGTAGCTATTTCCCCACCCTTTCCGTAAATATGAGTGAAAATAATGAGAATGTTCTGCCATGCGATCCGGCTAGCGCCCGGCTCTCCCAGATACCCGGGTCTGGGAGATGTAATGCTACCGACGACCAAGGACGGGTGGAGACCCAGGCCCGTCCTTCGGTAAATACTACTGGCCAAAATACACCACATACACCGACGGGGAGTACCCCGTCCACTGAACACGGCCCGAGCCTTGACCTTTCAGGTCTGGCGGAGGCCATACCATCCACCGCCGACACTGCAACGGTGTCGGAATGGACTGTTGTCGCTCGGAAGCGCCCCTGCAAAGGGACCGCTAAACCGGCGCCAACAACCAGCAGCAGAGGGCAAGAAGGCCGACCCGACCGCAACCGCCACACTGGCCGTGCAACAGAGGGGACCCGAAAGCCCAAAGCTGCAACGACAAACCGAGGGATGGTGGGTCGACCCCAACGTGTTCACCCCACCGCGTGTGCGTCGGGGACGGCCCACCAGCCCGCAGAGTCGCGGCCCACAGACCGACACACAAACCAAGGGTTGGGAAGCCAAACGGATCGTGTTCCCCCTCGGGGGCACGCGGGAAGGGAAGCAGACCAACCTAATACCAACCAAACGCAGACGCCGGCCGCAGTGGCAGCAATGCCCAGCGAGCCCGTGCCCTCCACTTCAGCAGGGGTGACCCTTGCGGAGGTGGGGCGGCATGGAACGGCGACTCTACCACAACCAAACCAACCAACACGACCACCCAAACTTCGCCAGAGGAGACGGAAGCCGAAGGGTAGCCGCAACCGAAGGTCGGAGGCGGAGGCTCCCACTGCTCCCGTAAGTGAGCAACCTGGGGCCGGGAATGGTCCTGACGACCGCGCTTCCACGAAGCGAGCTCGCCTGGACGATACTCGGTCCCCCAGGGGGGAAGCCAAACGTCCAAAAACCGACGGTAGGCAGAGGCGGGCGGAGAGCTACGCAGATGCGAGTCAATCGCACCTGAGGGTAGCGGTCATCACCGTCCCGCCGCGCGACCTTTCGCAAGAACAGGCAGTGCAGCTTAGGGAGGCTATCGATGATAGAATCCTTCAGGCTGTTCTGTCTCCACCGTCCCCGGGCACGCAGGCTCCATCTTTCCGCGGACGCCCCTTCCTTCTGGACGGGGTGCTGGCGATGTGGTGCGAGAATGCGAACGCCCTCAACTGGTTAGAGAGGGAGGTCAGGAACATTCCCTCACCAATACCACAAACCACTCTGACTGTCATTAGACAGTCAGAAATGAAGAAGAGGCTCAAAGCAGGGCTTCTACTACACACCCGTATCACTGACTCCAGCATGCTTCAGAGAGTCCTCAGTGCCCAGAACCCTTGGTACAGAGTTGACTCCTGGCTGCTGTATGACATGACGGACGACGACAAACCAGGTGAACCAGGGTCCAGCGAGAGAGTAGTCCATCTCATACTGGGAATCCCGGAAGACCAGCGACAGACCATCCTGGATCGAGATCGTCGCATTGCCCACATGTCGGGAAGCGGATATATCCGCTTCTTTGCACATGAAGAGGCAACTGCGCCGGCCGAACTCAGCGTCGCAGGACCAGGTGAGACACCGGGACCATCAACTTCAGCAGCTCCCCAACCGGGTCCGAGCTGGCTGGACATGATGAGTTCGCCCACGGAGAGTGCGGGGGATACGAGTGACGAAGATGGCGTCCTGCGTAGCCCCACCCCCCCCTAGTCTCAAAATCCTACAAACCAACCTCCAGCACAAACAGATCGCGACGGCCACACTACGCAGAGTGCTGGAGGTAGACAACAGGATCGTCGCACTGATCCAGGAACCCTGGATCAGGAACAACACCATATGCGGCCTCAACAACATCAGTGGTAAGATATTACTCAAGACCCCAGTTGAGAAACCGAGAACCTGCATTATAATGCCTAAAACCACAAATACCACCTTGCTTAACCAATTCTGTTCCAGAGATCTTACCGCGGTAAAAGTCCTCGCAGATAATCAGACCACCCTGGTCCTGGCTTCGGTGTACATGCCGAGCGAAGGCGACATTCCAGCCAAGGAACTAGCCGAGCTGGTACTACACTGCGAGGCAATGGACTGGGACCTGGTCATCGCCGCGGACAGCAACGCGCATCATCCTCTGTGGGGAAGTAAGGATACCAACAAGAGGGGTGAGCTTCTTACTGAATACCTATTACAAACTAATCTTAACATCATGAACAGGGGTACGGAACCAACGTTTGTGACCTCAAGGTGCCAAACTACTATAGATATCACTTTAGCTACACACAGGGCGGCAGATCTCATCGACGGATGGCATGTGTCCAAGGAACCATCCTTCGCTGATCACAGGCGTGTATGCTACCAACTAAACTTTAAACTAACAGACCCCGTTCCATACCGTAATCCTCGGAAAACAGACGTGGAAAAATATAGCAACATACTAACAAAAACATTAAAAGGCCTTAAAACAGCCGATGTAACACTCAATACGAATAACATAGAACATACCGTGCAATCCTTAACCACAACCCTACTTGACAGTTATGAGCAGGCCTGTCCCACCATAACACCGAATAACTCGGGCAAGAGTCAATGGTGGGGGCCAGAACTAGAAAGGCTAAGAAAGGCTCTCAGGACACTGTTTAACCGAGCCAAAAACACCAGAACCACTGAGGACTGGGAAAAGTATAAGACAGCACAAAAACGCTACAAGAAACGTATCAGGTACCGGAGAACCGAAGCCTGGCACAACTTCTGTAGCAACATTGACTCAACAAATCAAGCCGCGAGGGTAAAGAAAATACTGTCTTAAGGTGATCTCAATTTTCTGGGATCGCTGAAAAAAGGAGACGGTACATTTACAAACTCGGACCAAGAAACCTGCACGGTTCTACTAGAAACCCACTTCCCAGGGTGTAAAATCGCGCCAGATCCAAAGTGGCCAGACGAACCCTTAGAGGCACCAACATCACAGGAATGGGAAGTTGCAACCAAAATCGTGACAACGGACAAAATCACCTGGGCCCTAAAAAGCTTCCAACCATTCAAATCGGCGGGCCTAGACGGGATTTTCCCAGCCCTTCTGCAATGGAACTCGCAAGAGATCATCACCTACCTACTACCAATATACAGAGCATGTATAGCATTTAAATACATACCAAAGCTATGGAGAGAGGCAAAGATAGTCTTCCTACCTACCCGGTAAAGGAGACTACACGCTGGCCAAATCCTTCAGGCCAATCAGCTTAACCTCATTTCTTCTGAAAACGCTAGAAAGACTAGTAGACAGATACCTAAGAGATGAGGTGCTAAGATACAAAACACTCCACCCACAACAACACGCATACAGGAAAGGCAGATCGACAGAATCAGCACTACACATGGTAGTGCACAAAATTGAGTCGGCCATTAACAACAAATCATCAACACTGGCCGCTTTCATTGATATAGAAGGGGCCTTTGACAAAACCATGCACAATAGTATCAACCATGCCCTAAGAAAACTAAAGGTAGAACCAGTAATAACAAAATGGATAAACGAGCTGGTCAGCAAAAGGGCAGTCCAAATAACCACACACACCACCACGCGTGCAACAGTAGTCAGGGGATGCCCACAAGGTGGCATCCTGTCTCCGCTCCTATGGAATATAGTAGTAGATAGCCTCCTGAGTAAACTAAATGAAAGAGGATACACTACTATCGGATATGCGGATGACTTAGCCATACTGATAAACGGAAACGCGGAAAACCTCCTATGCGGCATAATGCGTGCCGCTTTTCAAATAGTAGAAAAATGGTGTGACGAGCACCAGCTGTCAGTAAACCCGAAAAAGACAGAACTCATCCTTTTCACCAACAAAAGGAAGTTACCAGAACTACAGCTACCAAAATTGTTTAACACCGAATTAGCTCTCTCATCACAAGTGAAATATCTGGGCATCACTCTAGACAGTAAATTGAATTGGGGGAGCCATATCGATGATAAGATGCAGAAGGCCTGTATAGCTTTCTATCAATGTAAGCGACTTGTTGGCAAGAAATGGGGTCTTAACCCAAAGATCACACTGTGGCTATACACATCAGTTATCAGGCCTTCGCTTACCTATGGATCGGTTGTATGGTGGCCCAGAACGCAACTGACCACGACTAAGTCTAAACTTCAAAGCCTACAACGTTTAGCAAGCATCGCAGCCACAGGATGTATGAGAACCACTCCATCAGTCGCGTTAGAGTTTCTCCTGAATTTAAGACCGCTTCATCTGGTAATACAGGAGGAAGCAAAGGCAGCTGCCCTTAGACTCAGAGCGAACGGATTATGGAAACAAAACACAGTGACTACACATTCAAAAATCCTAGACAGTACCCTGAAAGAAAAACCGCTTTTGGACGCACCCATGGACAGAACACTAAGCCAGCATGTCTTCGACAGAAGATACAATATCCAACTCACTGAAGAGTTTAGAGACAACTCAGGTATTAAGGAGGTTCGGATATACACAGACGGCTCCAAAACCTCACAGGGTACAGGAGCTGGAGTCTTCTCGAATGACCTAAACATTAATATATCGACTACTCTAGATCAGGGATGCACAGACTTATTAAGACTAGGGGCCACTCGGGCAAATTATGAACTGATGGCGGGCCGCCAGAAGTATAGGTAATTAAAGACAATAAAGAATTGATAATTATGTATTAAAATTGAAAAAGAATTTATTAATTTGAAGCGTGGCACTGCATAGTGCTTACAATCTTTTTTATATTTGGCTCAAATTTACTTGTAGCAACACGTAAAACTGCTTCCAAACTTTCATTTGCAAGGCGGTTTCGATTTTTTGTTTTATTATTATTTAGTATTGAAAAGGTTTGTTCACATATATAGGTAGAACCAAATAAGCTGGCACATTTCAGAGCGTTTATGCGCAACTCTTTGTACGTATTTTTATCAATGCAGCGGTAAAAGTTCAGCAAGTCTCCTTCGTTGAATTTGTTGTGTAAATCTTGGTCGTTTTGAATGTCGATAATTTCTAACTGCATTGACTCTGGCGCATTTTCAACTGAAATCGTGAAAGGATTGCTGAATATGTCCAACAGAGGTTTCACTTTTTTAAACTCCGAAAATCTTTCTTGAAAAGATTGAATCAAAATATCTAGCTTTTCTACATAACTGAAATTAATCGCAGTTTTGTTGAATTTTTCAGCCATTTTCTTATAATTCGGAAAATGATTGTAATTTCCAGAATTCAATTGCGATCTGAAAAGTGTCAGCTTGCATTGAAAGGATGATACGTGAGCGTAGAGCTGGGATATCAGTTGATTTTTGCCTTGAAGCCGTGTGTTCAAGACATTCAAATGATTTGTAATGTCAACTAAAAAAGCCAAATCACACAACCAATCAGGATTTTTAAGTTCCGGGACATCCTTTTGCTTTTCCGCCAGAAATATTCCAATTTCTTCTATTAAATTTAGAAATCGTTCCAGGGTCAATCCACGACTTAGCCACCTTACTTCTGTATAATACAGTAAATCTCCATATTCGCTTTCGATGTCATCAAGGAATTGTTTGAATTGCCTGTGATTGAGTCCTCGTGATTTTATGAAATTTACAGTCGAAACTACCACTTTCATGACATTTTGAAATTCAATTTTTTTAGAACAGAGGGCTTCTTGGTGTATAATGCAGTGAAACTGCATGAGATCTTCAGCGTTTATGTTTTTTTCTTGCATATGCTTTTTCAGCAAAGTAACTAGCCCAGAATTGACACCAATCATCGAAGGAGCACCGTCAGTGGCAACTCCCGATAATTTTGATAAGTCCAAATCAGTTTTTGAACACTCATCCAAAAGTACATTGAGTATATCAACTCCTCTGGTTTGACCTTTCAATGAACACATTCCTAACAACTCTTCTAAGACTTCAAAATCTTGAGTAACACCTCGTATGAATATGAGAAGTTGAGCTGTGGAAGTAATATCAGTGGATTCGTCGAGTGCTAATGAAAAAAATTCAATGATCTTAGTTTTTTCATTTAATTGTTCCGCAATATTACCTGACAAAGACATAATACGTCTTTGGATAGTCATACGATTCAGTTGAATTTTCTCAAACTTTTTTGCTGCTTCTGGACACATTTTCTTAGCGGCAATTTCTATGCATTCTTTTACAAAATCCCCATCATTGAAGGGGCGACTGCGCTTTGCTATCATTCGAGAAATTTCATAACTAACTTCTGTAGCTGTTTCTGAATCTTGGATGGGTTTTGTAAACATAGCTTGCTGACCAATAAGCTCCCGTTTTAAAGACAACATTTTTTGCTTTCTTAATTCGCCTGTAAACTTGGTAAAAGTAGGATGCTGCGTTTCATAGTGCCTTTTTACATTATATTCCTTTGCAATCGCAACAGAATTCTTGCAAATTAAACAAACGACTTTATTATGCGACCATACAAAAAAGTATTTCTCAGTCCAAATTTCTTGAAACTGCCGATTTTCATCTTTAACCTTACGTTTTTTACTAGGTCCTGGCTTGTCCATGTTGCGTTCTAATCCTGGCTAGGATTAACACAGCACCTAAAAACAATTACAGTACCTACTTAAATTACCCATCCTTTTTTATTTAGGTAGATTGATTTAAATAGGTAGGGAAACACTTATTAATAACAGAGTTTTACTTACGATTTCACAACACAATTATACACGGCACTTGACGGGAAATCTACGTTGAATGTGGATCAAAATATATGACACCGGCTAGTCGAGTTAAAATCTACACTAGAACTATTGACACTTCACTCAAATTAAAACCGAACTATCGGTCGCTGCGGTTAGCGTGGCTTTTATACCGCGCGTATAGAGTCGAAAACTGTCTGGAGAAATCTCGAAACCGACTCTGGAAGCTTCGTGTATCTACCTACGCGAGCAATCGGGAATTCGTGCACTTAAGAGCGGGCGCGCGAGATTCAAATTACTTTTCGAACATATTTTTTTTGGTTTTATTCTGGAATAGAATTCAATATTTTTCGAATGTACGAGAGTATTATTTTTGCTGTCGGCGGGCCACCAGTATTCGACCGGCGGGCCGCAAGCGGCCCGCGGGCCGCGGTCTGTGCATCCCTGCTCTAGATAAACTAAACACAATCTTTCAAGCAGAATGTATCGGCATAACTAGAGCAGCACAGGCGGTCGCAGCCAGAGACGTAAAAGACCAACACATCAAAATCGTCTCGGACAGCGCATCGGTGCTCCAGGCCCTACAGAACAATAGCATCAAATCTGTCCTTATCTGGGAGTGCCATAAAGCACTCCAATCCATAGCAAACACAAATGAGGTTACCTTGCAATGGATCAAAGGACACAGCAACTCATTAGGCAACGACGCAGCCGACGAACTAGCCAAGAGAGGCTCAGCGACAACAGTATATGGCCCGGAACCATTACTACCTATACCGCAGGCCCAAATAAGAACTTGGCTACGTGCAGAAACCGAAGCAGCACACCAAGCAGAGTGGAGAGATGGTGAAGGTTGCAGGCAAATAAAGAACGCAGTTCCGGAAGCTTCGAAAAAGCTTGCCCGCAACCTCATCCGGTTACCAAGAGATAAACTGCGCATGGTTATAGGCATTATAACTGGCCACAGTCTCTTAAACAAACATCTATTCACAATAGGTGTCACAGACAGTCCCCTATGCAGAGGATGCATGGGGGCAGAAGAAACACCACAGCATGTGCTCATGGAATGCATGAGTGTGGCGGAACAACGGGCTAACATTCTTAAATCCCCGGCCACATTCCCGGAGGCCTTTAGCAATCTAGGCAGATTGCTAGCTTTCTGGGAGAGACACTTTCGATTTAACTTTAAATCGAAAGTGTTATCGATCACTAATGCATTTCACTTCACTCATTCAGTTAATATTATTGGTTGATTCATATTTTTTTGTGACTGCTATTGGACAAGAAAAGTGGTAATTAAGTCCTCTTTAGACATACTCTTACTAATCTGTGATTAAGTCTTATTGGCGGAATGAAGTTTAGAAACGTCACACAGTGGGTCTCATTACCAAATAATACTGCCAAATATATTACCATAACCACCTAGAAGATACAAACTCTTTTCCCCAAACCTTCTTGCAAATAAGACTTTAAATTATCAATTTCGACATTAGGCAGAGTACACATGCAATAAATTCAGTCTATGGTAGTTTGCTTTCATACATACATTAGAGCTATCTTATAACAGTATTTCGGCTAATCCAGTGTTATAAGACATGACTCGCCTCACTTCATCCTCGGAAAGAAGTGAACTCTTCTACTTTGGGCCCTAAAAGTTCAGGTGCAAGCCAACAAACACGAAAGTGATGTTCTTGGAAAATAAAATTATTCTCAGTATTAGTTACTATTTATAGTTACAAAAGGTTCAGATCATTGCTTGGCATTTTATTAAACGCCATAAGTAATTTTTAACAAGCAATGTACTATCCTATGTAATGCACATTGCAACACTTTCTACGTTGGCTTAGTAATATTAATAAGTAATATTAATAAGTAACTATAATCTTGCATAAAATGCAGAGCCCTTTTGACTCAGAGTGCCCAAGCGTATACCTATTTAAATATGAACTCTTTTTTGACTTTTCGCTACTTAACTCACTATAAAATATGTATAGGTAACGAAGGATTGAATTTGGACAAATTATATTTAAAATGGCCTATGACACTTATCCATTATAGACAGGAACTAAGTCTTAAACTAACTGTTTTTTAAGTATGTAAAAAAGGCCACTCAACTGCCTTTTTTACATACTTAAAGAAGTTATGACTAAAGTTTATGTACGTTGTGTGCATCTTACTTTAAAATCATAAACCAAAAAAATGACTATCTTTCTCTTGTACCTTCTTACTGTCATTTGTTGTTGGTTGTTGTGACAGTTTACGAAATCGATAATAAACCAAAATATTGTTAATTTTATGTAAATAAACTAAAATACACATTATCAGTATCACAGATTAGTAAGAGTGATTTCAATGCCCTTTGTCAATAGCAAGAACTTGCTGCTAGACAAAGTATACTGCATAATGGAGTTTCGAGCACCTATGATAGTGAACGACAAAAAGAATCCAATTGATTTTTTTAGTTCGTGAAAGTGCTCCAATTCATTATTATTGCAAAAAAACACCATAAACCAAAGCACAATCTTTAAGTATAAACTTACCGACATAATAGTAATCATAAAGGAATATAAAGGAACTGTGTAAACTGTGTATAACTTCTTATAATAAAATGCTTTAGTATCATAAAATTGTCTTTACTTTTAAGTTAAAATATACTGTTTAAGTACCTATGTTCTAACACTTCGGTTCCACAATACTCCGTAAACATTATAATGCATCACTAAAAACACCTCCAAAGTCCAAATTCAATCCACATTTGAATCCATTAATTGTTACTGAATAAATATCCATGATACAGAGCTCTTGTCAATTTCCAGGGGATCCGATTTACCATCACTTATGTTTTATTGTAATAAGATTCCATTTTAGAAGTTTTGCTGATTGATTTTTTCTTCAGTGTCAGATATTATTTCACTTTCTCTGTTTAGGAATCTCACTGTGATGCTATGTACAATACTCCGGCTTATGTACAATACTTAAGGCTGGGTTAGAGATATCAAGAGCACAAATATGTTTATTTCGTTTTAATAAAACTTTCTAAAATAAAATGTCATGTCATTGAAGCTGGACACTAACGGTCAGTTTTTGCATCAGTCTTCATCATTCGTTTTAGCGATTTAGCAAATTAGCGTCATCCAAGATGATTGTATGGAAACTAGATTTCCCCACTCTCTGGCGTCACTCCGGCATTTCAGTTTTTCCCTGTCTTCGTTGTGTAAAAATACTGGATATATTATGACAGCCACGAAAAACCTAGAGTTCACTTCTTTACGATCAAAGACGGATGTCAGTACTGACGTGAAAAGCTGAGCGTCAATGCCCAGCATTATTTTATAGTAAGGTTTTCTTGACTTTGTCAAACTTCATATTGAAATGTAATTTTATTGGCCAATGAGCCACTGGGTCGTTTGTCAACCACCCCATAGCAAGTGAGTCGGTAGCCAATGGCCAATTGGCCACTGGGTGGCTTTTATTTACCAATAAGAGTCATCTTAATTGCTTTCTTATACGCTAAAAACCAAACGGCTCAATTGCGACTCTGTGAAAAATTGGTATTGCGAACTAACTTTTCACATTATTTTGTTGGTTGGCTGGAAAAGTGAATGATGACCGAAAATTGTCTTTGATCAGATTTAACCATTTGACAATAAGATGTAGTCTTACGGATACTACTCGGACATTTAAAATAAATACAAAAATATTATTATGAATTCATATAATTTTTCGAATCAAATATTTTTAAACGACCGATAGTCCTCGCCAAATTATTATAAGAAAACTATTTTTTAACACATTCAAGCCAAGACTTACATTGGCTAGAATTGACTCTAATTTAGTTTAATTATAATCGAATGTGTTATTTGTTTAATTTTTTCTTTTATTATTATCAATCATTATTTTCTATTCCATACGTTTCATTGGTATACGATTGTATCACAATTCACAGGCAGGTGGACGGACGGTCTTTAGCAGACTAAGGGTTAACAAAAAAAATGTTTCCACTACTCGACACTAGATGTCTAGTGCAAAGTGTACTCGTCCCTAGATGGCGTTGGTTTACCGTCAATGGGAATTAATTGCGACTCAGTCACATGCGGGAAATATTTTAAGTAAATTACTATCAACATAACACTTCTTAATCAGTCAGGTATCAAGCGAATGCCGAGAGTCGCATAACAATGGAATTTTTATTGTGTCTCGTTTACACATCCTTGACGAGTTAAGTCTAAATTCGTTATGGCTAAGCACAATAATTTTCGGCATGCTAATTTATAAGATTTACATAAAGGGATTCAACTCTGATTTGACAACCTCGGAACGTCAACTTAATGAATGATAATATTAAATCAGAATCGATCATGAGACAACGCTATATGAGAAAAAGAGTTAGATAATCTATTCAGCAGGTCAGCATAGGACAGCACCATACGAGTGAGTGAAATAGAAATACTTTTATTGTTTTTCAAGTTCCATCACAATACCAAATTAGCGACTCAACCAGGTGAGTCGCAATTGAAGTGTCTAGTTATTGGATAGTTATTGAACCGTAATAAGCTACATCGCAATACGCACCCTGATAGAGAATACCAAATGGCGTCCACCTTTAGGTTTTTTGGTTTTACAATAAAGTATGAATAAAATTTTTGGTTGTAAAATAAAGGGCCGATTTTTCAATGGTCAGATAAAACTTATCAGACTGCCAAATTATAAAACGTCAGTTTTAAAAACGGCCAAGTGCGAGTCGGACTCGCGCACAAGGGTTCCGTATCTACAATGATGTAAGCACTTTTATTAATACTCTTAATTGCGCTAATAATGTACTGTAAAATATGATAAGGATTGCTTTATATTGTTTTGATTCCCTTAAAATAACAAAATATCCGAAGTTATGAGACAAAACCGGTTGTAATTTATATGGCGCTGACTAAAATTTGGATTTTTTTTACAGCTAAAAAGACAATCAAAACCAATATTTGACTACAGGGGCCCAATTCCACTATTTACAACACGAATCGTTTGAGTTTAGTTTAGGTATCAGTTCGTTTAGAGTTACGCTCAAAAATATGACACAAAACAGTATTCCACTATTCATTCTACCGAACTTAAGCTAAACGCAAGACGAAACGCAGCGTAAACAAACAGGCAAGCACAGATTAGTAAGAGTATGTCCATAGACAGATACTTAGATTGGAAAGCCCTTTGAGCGTTTAGGACCTTAAGAAAGATTTGAAATGCAACCTGTGGTGTCGCTAGCGTCGTTTTATTTATATTTTAGCAGATTTTGTGCAGATTTGTTTTTTTATAGAATTGTATTTCTCATTAATAACAGGATTGGATTTTAAATAACACCCTAATTGAAACTAAAAAATGAGCTATATTAAATACTTGTAACTTGCAGATTTAAAAAAAAATGTGTACAGTCGATCATTAAACATAATCTAAATAATTTGAGACAGCAATGTTTTCAAAGGCTCTTGCTTGAGGTATTTAAATTATTTAAACTTTTCAATATTTCACTTGATCCTCCCTCATGATCAAGTATTTGTCAGTGACTCGACTGTTGGTAAATATTTTTCTTTTCTTATTTTAGTTACAAAGACATTCATACATAGTTCAATTTGGCAAAACTGGCCGGCCATAGGAAACGGCGCTAGCGTGGCGCACGTGGCAATCCCAGGTAGATAAAAAGACAAAGGGAAGGGGTTAAAAGTTATTGTTCTTGTTTGCGTACCTTTACCGCTTGCGTGACGTTGCCAATCTAGCTAGCTATTGTGTTATCCTAAACAGCTTTACAGCTGGCAAGTAATAAGTACCCTAAACATTCCGTTATCTATTTTGAAAAATACTCACGTGCTATTTATAGAATAACTTACCTATTGACTTGGCAGACGGTAAAATCAGTGAGCAGTTTTCTTGTCATTAGATGTTTATATCATCGAGAGATGGCACTAGCGTTACTTTAGGAAATAACTTTTAGAACTTTATTCAAGAATTATAGCAAAGGGCTATTGCTTTTTGCCAACGTAAATAATAAACAGTAAAACAATATTAATGTGAACTTTTAGTACATAAAGGACATATAAATGGCAAAACAATTGTATCCTAATTAATACATAAGTCAAGTCATTAACGTATTTTAAAATATTTCATTACGCACTTTTATTCTTTGTCCATGGTTTTCCGCCAACGTGAAAAAAAAAGTTCCTAAACTGACCATAACGCCATCTGCTGTAAAACGGTGGCAGAAAAGTGCTCGCTCATTAAAGGTTTACACATCAAATCGGCTATGGTTCTAAAGTCGTGTTGTCGATAATTATTGATTGATTCATATCTATGGTATGATGAGCGGTTGTTTAATATGGTTACTTTCTTGCTTCTCATTAATGGTTTTTATTTTAACATTGTAAATCGTAACGTGATGAATCGATTCATTACAAACTCGATATATTTTTTATAATCTATGCTTGCAACTTTCGATTTATTAAAATTACATCGGAGCACCACTAACAGACGTTCAATGATTGGTTGAAATAATCGTCATCTATTGGTGGATTCGTAAAGTTCTTCTTCAGTTGCGGTTCGGTCGACCTAAACGCCAAAACATTAGTAGAATATGAATCGGCTAATGTTCGGTCGAACGATAAAGTTGAGCTAAACCACAACCGAACCGCTTTAGTGGAATAGGAAATGTGACGTTTAGTTGATTATCGTCACCGGTTGAGTTTACGTTAAGTTCGATTTTGATAGTGGAATTGGACCGCAGTTTCCGTTCCATATCTTATCGTGTTTTAGAGG
The DNA here is from genome assembly GCA_963584085.1 of Pyrausta aurata. Taxonomy (NCBI): domain Eukaryota; kingdom Metazoa; phylum Arthropoda; class Insecta; order Lepidoptera; family Crambidae; genus Pyrausta; species Pyrausta aurata. The sequence continues at coordinate 7,998,351 of OY757267.1, read as the reverse complement.
TAAACATTCTTTTAAGCGAAAATTTACTTAAAAATTATTTTGTTTTAAGTTGAAGGACTACAACTCCATAATGTGTTAACTTATTATTATAGCTGTGATAGTTTTCCTTTTGATTCATCATATATGATTTTTTTACGTATCTACCTACTACCCTTAAGTTGGTAGATACGTGAAAAAATTGGGAGAGGGTTAAACATTGAACTCTAACAAAAATTATCCCTATAAAACGGAATGTTACTGAAACAGGAAACTTTATCAAAAAGTTATGTTAGTAAACTCATAATAATTTTAAAAGACCTATTCGACAATATAATATATACATATATAACAACACGATGTGTTTGGCAAGAGAAAAAAAACATCCCCACGTTACTTGTATGAGGGGGTCCCACAAAAAAATATATTTCTCAAAATGTTATTTTACCACTTTGGCGAGGAGATAAAAATACATACCTATGCCAAATCACAGTTTCCTAGTACGTCCTACGTCCTAGCAGGTCTCAGCGCTGGACTGCAGACAGATGGACATGGCGAAACTATAAGGGTTCCTTGTTGGACTACGGAACCCTGAAAAGTTACGTATAATTGCTGACAATTAGATGACGTTTTCAAATTAGCCATATTGTATTTTGTTCTACGATTATTTCTTATCTGACTATTGAAAAATCAGCCCTGAGTTTAATTTAAACCACATTATGGCAATTTTAGTAACAAAACTAACTTCGATACCAGCCCCTGTCCTTCAGACATTCTGAATATACACAGCACGTGAAGGTAAACACTGCGGTATCTTATCCACTTGTAATAAGGGCTAGTTTGCAACAAAAGTGGGTAACCTGATGTGCTGGTGACTGTACATAAACGACGCAATTAATCTATTGCGACTCGAATGAAGCCATCTCCTGAGTCAGGGAATTGTTAAGTCAATCAAAACACCAGAACAGAACTTAATTCTGTTTGTGTTATTGTCAAAATAGGATTTCCATTCAAAGCTCTCCTTTATGACAAGCGTGTGTATAGCCTGAGGACATAAATGGGATTTGATTTGATCTAGGTACATTTAGAAAGGTTATTTAGGAAATTATTTTTTACAACTGTTATTTAAACAATACAAAAGTTATCATGATCAGTTGATTGGGCAGACATTTAATGTTTTGGCAGTTTTTTTAATGTAGTGTGTGTAAATTTGATACTTCTTTGCAGAGCTAATGGTCTACTCTGCAGAGATAGTATTTGTTATGATTAGATGTAAATTTAAATAAGTGTCGTTGGAGGGTTATTGTTGTTCTTTAGGTCTGTTTAAAGCTCTCGCACAATGTGGTTAACCAGAGCACAAAATGTCTCAACTGTGTCCTCTTTGGTTATTTTTTCAAGTAGATTGAATGGGCTGATCGCAGGATAGCACGGATGCAGACCGCCCTCAACCGGTCGTTGTGGAAAGCCGTGGGGGAGGCCGCTATGCGTTCAGCAGTAGACGTCCATTGGCTGATAATGATGATGATGATGAATGGGCTGAGGTATTTGCAGCGATAAGGTGGTGGGTTCGTTTGGCTGAAAAGCGAGGGTATTGTTTCAGAATGTTTCAAGGTAGGTAGGTAGTAGGCAGTCAGTTAATAAATTACTAAGTCAGTAAAACATAAGCTGTATTTAAGTAATAAAAATATGGGTCCGTTATTTCATCATTCAATGTCAGTGCAAAAATGACTCAGGTAGTTAAATAAATTAATGAGCAGTAAAACGTTTGGAATGGGCAGTTCTTAAATAATGTTTGCTAATGCACATGATCCTTTGGGGAATAGTGCATCAAAATCGGTTAAGTAGTTTTTGAGATATGGGTAAAAATCGAAAAATCAGGACATAAAATATAATATGAAAAAATAATTGCCTTCAAAAAACATACCAATAAGCTTAAAAACCCGCAATTGTCAAGGTCATACAAGGTCATCTACTCATCTATCTACTGTAGCTGGTGGACGTTTACAATTTGCTTTTAGTCTTTAATCTATAACTTTCCTGCCCCGATGGGCAGGATCATTCTCCTTGAGCTTAGATACACTTAATTACACTCGCTATGGAATAACAATTTAAACACGTCTTTACTTCAAGTGTTTTGTTTCTAGCGCGTTTTTTTTACGAAGTTATACAAAGTGGTGTTATTTCTCCGAATGGACCAAATTCATGGATCCTTTATTGTATAGATCTTATGTTGAAAAAAGCTAGATATGAATAGGTTATTTTTAGAATCAAGTAAGTAGTACTAACTTATTTACTTATTTATACAAATTAATACAAAACCGTACACGGAATCCGCAGATAAAGCATATTATTACAATTCCACGTAAACGTTATTTATAAGCAAGATACTGTATTCTGTACGTACTTTATAATAAAAACTGCGTAAAGTATTAAAACACGAATCGGATTAAATGTTTCGAAACAGAGTTTTGAATTTCTTGCTAAAATTGTAACATAACACATCCCTCATTATTTCCCCCGAAATTTGACAATGGTTCTTGGCAGTACCTTCCTTAAAGGCTAAATATATTATTCATCATCATTATCAGCCGAAGGACGTCCAAAACCGAACAAAGCCTCCCCAGAAGTTTTCATTATTATCTCTGTGGACAAACATACGCTTAAAAAACTTGGTATACGTTTGGAAGCTTAAGTAGATTACTCAAATATATACTAATTCCAACAATATCACAACACACATACGGGTCGAATTAATAACCTCCTCTTTTTGAAGTCGGTAAAATGTTTTTATATACTATTAAAAATAGCTAAGTTATTGTATGCCACTAAAATGTAACATCCTTACTTTTTCAGCTCAGCAGTTGTTTAGTTTTCAATTTGAAAGAAAAAAACTGATTACCTCCTTTTTTTAAGTCGGTTCATAAGGGTAAATTACCCTTCTTATCTCAAGGAAAGAGGGCCTTCCTTGTGCGGAGATAAATACGGCCTCCTCAGACACATTGATGACCTTACAGAGTGATTGATGGGCCGACATCTGTTACGTTTACCTGATTCTCCACAAAATATTTTACGATATATTTATATTTTACGAGATAATGTATGTCAACCTGTACAGACTGAATATACAAATTGATGGTATGATTTTGCAAAGAATAAAATGCGGAAAACGTGTCAAAAGAAGTTTTTTTTAAGTTTTTGAAAATTTTTTATGGGTGTTTTCACTGTAACGAATGTTTTTTTTTTTTAAATTGCTTAATCAAAATCTGTTAAAAGGGCCTTCATCAGAAAGAAGCCTGTACACTGTTACCTTCTGACTGTGAGTGAATACCCCCCAAATAAAACATATAAATTATGTTTTATTCTAGCGAATTCAATTATCCAATGTATTATTGAATTCGCTTGAATGACATTGAGCCCAATAATAAAACATTCTGAAATGTCCTCTTAAATTAATTACAATTTATATATGGGTATTATCACATGACACGAACGATACACGACGCGTGCAAACTGAATCAATATCAACACATCAATGAAAAACAAAATACACTAAAAAGTCTCAAATAAACTCTTGAAAGGATTTCGTTTTAGGCAAACCATTTCTTTTTGGAGACGGTGCCCAGATAGATGACGCTTAAGATGGTGCTTGAGATAGCCAATGCGATGGCACCGACTCGAAAAAGATATGGTTTGCCTAAAATGGAGTCCTTTCAAGAGTTTATTTGAGACTTTTTAGAGTATTTTATTTTGAATTTGGTTTTTACTTTTTAATGTAAACGTTAATTTTATTTGCATTGTGATTAAAAGAAAGAGGAAGCGGGGTTACACCTTTTGACTCTGTTCTAAGTACCTTACAAAAGTTCTGGCGTCATAATCACTGAACTCCTAAGGAGTTCCACTATCAGCTCAGTTCCATAGAATAGTGACTATCAAACGTAAAGACATGTCAATATTGAGATACAAGTACGAAAACACTATACACGCCTTTGAGATTTGAGGGTTTCCCTCGATTACACCAATACCCCATCATCAGATCCAGATTTAGCCGTAATGGGACTTATTAGAAGGTATACCTTCTATGAGGTGAAAAAAAAACACATCAGTTCACAAATGACTGAGTTATAAGTTAACATCTTAAGTTCATCGGAATTTAAGATGGAAATAAAAGAAAATTTATGTTTTTTTTCAGCTGAAATAGACTGTAAAGATATGTATTTTACGTCAGTTTTAATTTGATTTAGTAGTGTGGCTAATCGTTGTTCTACCCTGCAATATAAAGAATGGTCTACCACAAACACAATCAGAAATAAACCAATATAAATAAGCCTTCGAAATAGTAAAGATAAGAAAAAATATTTGCCCACATTGTGTACTCAAGTCGTTATCATATCAGTAGTCCAAATCCACTTTGTGAGGCGACAGGAAAAATTTTTTTCTCGGTAATACGAAGATCGATTCGGAATATTTCTACGAACTTGGGGCAGATGCCAAACCCGACTTCCTAATTTTGATTCTGGTCGTTTCTGAGTGATTTTAAAACGGAAAACCACGAAAACCACTTCTGAGTTTATTCGGCACCTAAGCCCGTAACTTCTTGACCAAACTACAAAAAATATGTAGCCATTAGATAAGTACATAAAAAATGTAGCCATTAGTGAAGAACCCTGCTTCCATATACGAGTACATTCGTAAAGGTGAGGTATAATCTTGGATGAATTGGTTTATTCGTCCAAGGGTATAATGCTGAGTCAATCTGACGATTTTATCGAAATATAGAGTTTCTATTATCGCTAAATTCATAGGTAATAGTGTGTTGTTTACCTGTCGATATTCTTCAATATCAACAGTAGGTAGGTACTATGTACTAATATATTTTTTATTTATTTGAAATGGGTTCGCTCTTGTCTCCAGACTAGACCAAACGAAGACGACGATGGAGCGAGCGCACCCAGAAAAAGCCTGTTCACTCTGACCTTGAAAATTTTAGGGCTATAATTTATAGTCGTGTGTATCCTCATCGATCATTGAACTAGCGTATAGAACTGACACCATGAACAAACTTCTTGTGCCATTATTTGACGCCACTTGGCGTCATCGCATACAAACGGTTTCAAATTGGACATTCAATTTCATGGAATACATTACAATCTTTTCATCGAGTTGCAACACATTTCTTTGCTGGGCATAGCTTTTCTATACGTAGTAACCTTCAGTTATCGATGATTCAGAAAGACTTCGTTTTTTCGCCCTGTCTTTATCTCAGTTCAAATTAGGTCGTGCCTCGTTAGGCGCAGAGCCAGGAAAACAGTCTCGTACTCGTATTGTACTCTTGTTATACTTTTCCTTAAATATGAATAGAGAAACATTTGGCCACGAACGGCCAGAAGTTGGTGGTGATCATACTCTTTACTAATCTGTGGTGGTGGTGACACTCGAACTAACACCGGTCGTGTCGGATACCGTATCACCCAAATAGTGAGATAACTGTCCCGCGCCGATGGCTGATCTCAGTTGAGATGAACAACCGTGGTCAGATACGGGCAGGAGGACGTTATTATTCTACTATAGACTCACTGGGCGGGTAATCCTTGTAGCTGATGTCTGAGTAGAGCGCGAAGGGCGACGTGCAGGCGACAGAAATGAGCCACAGCATGAGGATGATGTCAGCCCCGTCATGGCGTATAGGTGCAGTAGGTAGGTGGCAGATGGCCAGTTACTGCTAGTACTTACAAGTCTACAATAGACACTCACTGGGCGGGTAATCCCTGTAGCTGATGTCCGAGTAGAGAGCGAAGGGCGACGCGCAGGCGACGGAGATGATCCACAGCACGAGGATGATGCGCGAGGCGCGCGTCAGGCCCGCCATGGCGTATAGGTGCAGCGGGTGGCAGATGGCCAGGTACCGCTCCAGTGAGAACGCTGATATCGTCAGCACTGAGACGTAGGTGGCCCTGGAGAAGAAGAAGTCATGTTAACTATTATGGTAGGTACTGTTAAAGGTGCGTTCAGATATGGTGTTAGCGCATCTAGAGAACCGCACACCGATTATTCTTTTTCAGTTAATTTTAAAATGTACACTATGTACCTACTTGTGAGGGCAGCGCCGCCTTACCAGTGAGTAACCGGGCTTTCATTTTGAAGGCGGTTTCCTCGCTAGCGCATGCGCCTACCAATGGCAGTAAAATTAACGGGCGCATCTCGCGTTATGTATACGCACACTTACTTACATTATATTATACAAAATACAAGAAAAGAAAAAAAAATATTTTATAGCTAAACCCCATTAAAAGAAGAAACCATTTACAAATAAAAAGCATTACCCTAATCTCCAAAAAAGCATCGCGACATGATGTCGAGTAGGCTAACTGTATTTCCTCGTTGGATAGCCAAACTAATAAACACTTGCTCTTATCTTATGAGGAATGATGTGTATAATTATGAAAGAATCATAAAAGAATTCAATTTTTCAAACGGCTTAATAAATTTGAAACCATAAGTTGCATGGGAAATAACTCTTGTGACACGCTCTAAACTAATCTCTCTCGTTCAATACCAAAATGCGTGTCATACAGGTTGTACCTAAACAATAATTTGATAACGGAATAAATTCCTTTATCTTACGACGTTTTATATATTCCGAGACGGGGCAGGTGGCATTCATTAATTAAGTAGAGTAGACTAATGATTAATTTCTCGTTTTACTTCTGAATGCTGGGAGTGGGAAATGTGATTAGGGAAAAGTGAGGTAAAAAACAAATTTGCGAGTTTTCATATTTCCGTTACACAAGTTTATGAATGATTTAGGTATTCATATTAACTGACCTTTTTCCAACAACTTTTAATGAAATAACTGATTTCGTCTAAAATATTTTTAGATTTTACAATTATGAAGTTTCAATTTCATTAAGGTTTTAATTAAAAGTGTTTTATTTTGAGTACCTAAGGGCCGTTTCCCACCGAGACATCCCGTATTTTGCAGGTACTGTTTTCTGCAGGATACCGTTTGGTATCATACGCGTTTCATTTAATGATAATTCACACGAACATCCCGTTGACAGTGATCCGAAACCGAAATCCGTATATTACTGATCTAGTTTTGTATTTAAACGGGACTATAGTTACACTTCTAAAATAACAGTACCTATGCACAAACTCTGTTCTGTTACCACCATGATAACGAACAACCGTACCTGCAAAAAAAACTGCGGGATCCAGTAAAGCAGTGATCCCGCAGAACTGAGGCCTTACCCTGGACCTTGGCTCTGGACACAAAAGCCGATCCAAAGAATATAGCCATCCCTGTCACACGCATACACGGCCTGGTATGAGTGACAGAGATGGCTATAATCATTGGATCGGGTTTTGTGTACAGAGAAAGGCCACTGGACTGCGACTGGAATTACCTCCGCTATCACGTATTAATGAATACGCCACGTTAGAATAAAATCACGGACTAACTAAGCCTAGCGTAAGCAAAACAATAATTAATTAGACTTTATTATGTAAGTAAGAACGTATGAAAATTCAATCTTGATCAATCCAGTCAATCCAGATGCTCATATCTATTTTATTTTATTTTATTTTTATTTTTTATTTTATTTTATTAAGTCTATCATACGAAAGGTATCGCGTGTTTTCGTGTTATATTTTCGTTATCAAACATAAACACTATTCGTAGATCAATAGGTCCATAATTAGATATATCTTATAGAAATCTAATTATGGACCTATTGATCTGCGTATTATATTCGTATTTTCTCTGTATAGACCTATGGTTGACTGGTACAGAATGATTTTAGCATTATGTCCTCCATATGTGTCTTTTGTTTGTGCATGAAGTGTTTAAAATAAATAAAGTAAAATAAATCTTATTAAATTATTTTTCTGACTAGCATAATTTTAAGGCGACCGGAGTCACGGTATTGATGCCATGATACTCAGTAAATAATTCCTTGGTTAATAGTGTTTACAAGTATCGAATAGCTCATTAGATGTTAAGGGATCATAATAGCAAGAGATGAACTTGAAACCTTCCTAAGGGCCGTAAGGATCGTATCATTTTCATGAGAGACAAGAGAATGTGGGTGACTGGGTCGGGGGGGTAAATGCGAATGTTGCTTAGCAACTTTAGTTTTCTTAAATATTTGATTGATCTTTTCGTACAGTTTTGCTTTGTTTAATGGCTATCTGAAAATAAAGTTCAAAATTATCATAGCCGCAAGACTACCTATTTTATCGGTGAAAAATCGCTACTAATTTCAATGCACCCGTAACTACCTTCAGTAAGTACCATTTGTCTTTACATGATTGACACTTTAGAGCCAGAGTTCAGCCAGTCATTAAATAAATTACTGATAGCTCCAAATATTTTAGTTACATTGCTTTGGAAAAGATTGAGCTAATTCATGTCAGGGTTACTGTCAGCCTAAAATCGACATAAAGTTTTGAGCGGTCTTATCTAACGTCAAATGAACGAGTTTTATTCGTAACTATCGGACCCAGCGACCTTCGATTTGCCCCCGGCACCATCCCACTTATTCAGAACATTCTCCTGGCAATAACAAACACAACAAAAAAAGATTTAGCGAAATCGGTCCAGCCGTTCAAGTATGATGTCGTGACCAAAGGAAAAAGGGATTCATGAAGAAGAGTATAGGTTATGAAAGTGGTCGAAAGATTTAGTTGATATTTTGGTAAAGACTATATAGCACCTCTTAGATTGCGAGACATGTAAAGAAAAATAAATACCCAACATTTTATTTTTTATTCGCCTAAAGGCGCACAATAAGCTAAGGGATATTTGAGTCATTTTTTGCTATTGAACAAGATTAATATCCAAAGCTCTGTGTTTTTTTTTATCGTCGGTGTAAGTAACTTCATCTTATTCAAACTTTATTTACGTCAAGACGGCTCTTTTCAGCCGATTTTCGGAAATCCCACTGTGTTCGGACGGACTGCTTTGTTAGCTCTATAGCAGAGGTCTCCAACCTTTTTCTCATTCAAGATTCAGACGGGAGTTGGCTACCAATTTTTTTTTCATTAATATTTCTCTAGAATGTTGCAACAAGAATGTGAATGTTGATTCAATAATATATGGAAACTTTTATCATCACAAAATCTTACCACATCTTTATTCCGTGCTGTGGCAGGATTTTACATTTCTGTTGCAGGGGCCCCTATTTTGAATCACTCGCGTGAATATCGCGTGTGTATAAGGAATGTGCGATTTTGAATGAAAATTAGTTGAAATCCTAACGGGAGTAATTAAAAAAAACCGGTTAAGTGCGTGTCGGACCCGCGCACTGAGGGTTCCGTGCCACCCTTAACTGAATTCAGGGTCCACTTACTTTCACTTAACGAAAACATCACAATATATTGCGACAGCAAAAATAACTTTGTTTTTCATAGTGTTTGTATGAAAGACAAAGTTATATTTGCGGTTGATAAAAATGTGCAATATCTCAAAAACTACTGGTTCGATCTCCTTCAAACCAATTTTCGTTGCAAGTTTTTGTTGAGATCTACATCATATATTTTTTCAAAATTTTCACTTTCTTAGTTCAAAAGTTAGATGGGGGGGGGGGGGGGGGACGCCCATTTTACCACTTTGGAAGCGTCTATATCTCAAACCTTACACTTTTAGAAAAAATGGTTTTAGAAACCTCAACATCATTTTAAAAGACCTATCCATAGACACCCCACACGCATAGGTTTGAGTAAAAAAAAATATTTAGGTTTTAGTTTCATGTATGGGAGCCCCCCTTAAATATTATTTTTTCTTACTTTTTGTATCTGAATCAGAAAGCGGTGAACAAAATACACCTACCTACCAAGTTTCAGCTATGTGATGCTTATAGTTTCAGAATAAAGTGGCTGTGACATACGGACGGACAGACAGACAGACAGACTTGACGAAACTATAAGGGTTCCGTTTTTTGCCATTCGGCTACGGAACCCTAAAAACCGGACAAGTGCGAGTCGGACTTGCCCACATAGGGTTCCGTATCCATTTAACTAGGTATGTTTCTATGTTAGTATTCTTATTACTCTTACATGTCCTGTTAGACACAGCAGGCCACATCATAGCCTCATCTCATGAATCTTCATTTGATTTTTAAATATCAACGGGAAAGAAAATATTGAATAAAAAATCTTGAACTTTATGATCAAGTTTATGATCACTTTATGATATTAAAATATTTAAATAAGAATAAAGTGATAATTATATGAGATAGTTAAAGGGCAATATATTATACTAACGATGCGTAAGCGGTAGCTTTAGAAATGTTTTATGTACTAGATTATCATGTCATGATGGCGAGTGAGAGTACGTGAAAAATAATCTCACGCCTGTCTTGAAGAAACACTGTACAGCTATAATTCTTTTCTCAGGCAGACAGAAGACAGTTACATGCAGTTTCGGGTTATAAATGGTTGATATTTATTTTATTTAATGAGTATCATCTATTATATCTACAAGCAGAAGGAATCAAAATAACTATAAATGCTGAGCGTCGTGTAACATCAGTATCCATTTGTATCGTCTTGAAAAGGTACTTGCACGATTTGGAAAACAAAATAAGAGTCTTAAAATGATATTGAAGGCATTTGACTGGCTAGAAGCAGATTAGATTTTTTATACTAAGCTAAGCTTTAGAACTTATCTGTGCTCAATGTCGTTCCACCAGCAAATGGGGTAAAAATAAGCAAAATATTTATTTATTCATTTGCATTCTCCTCAGGTTTATTTCATGCCGGAGGCTTGTGGGTAATGAATCGAGTTATGAACTGTTTCTAGATTGGTGAACGAAAAATGCATAGATATTTCGTTTAATTTAATTATTTTTTCATCAATAAGTTATTTAAACTTAATCGTTAATTATAATAGGATAAAGAACTACCTCTTTTATAAGTCGATAAAGAGTATAGAAGCACGCAGTTAGCACTGCAAATGGTCTTTATGGAAATTAAATATGTATATCGAGTTATTATATTAAAACATCTATTACAAAAGTACATCATTTATTTTGCATTTGGATAGACAAATAAGGACTGAGATTATTGACAAATAATTTCGCTTTTATATTAAAAAAGCTAAGGCTTATAAATACAGAGGTCTTGGCTCCGAATATGATTTTGTCCCATTCGGTGTCGAGACCCTTGGTCCGTGGGGTCCTAGCGCTATTAGGCTGTTTAAAGAAATTGCAAAACGGTTAGTTGACATCACAGGAGACCGAAGAGCTGGCAGCTACCTCGGACAAAGAATAAGTCTGGCTATTCAAAGGGGAAACGCTGCCAGTATCTTCGGTACTTTACCTATAGGGACTTCTTTTAATAATATATTTTAGTTTTTAGGTTATTTTTTTTTCTGTTAATATGTTGCATGTCATTGTTTTAATTTCAAATAAAAGCATCTTTAAGTTTCTTGTATCAGGACTGCTTCTATGTTTCCGTCATATACAATACTAGCTTTTGCCCGCGACTTCGTTCGCGTGGACTTCAGGTTCGTCCCGTCTAGTTTTTTTACGACCTCACATTAGAAACCTCAAAAATTGTAGCCTATATGTTATTCTGATGTATAAGCTATATTGTGGTAAAGTTTCATTCAAATCCATTCAGTAGTTTTTACGTGAAAGAGTAACAAACATCCATACATCCATACAAACTTTCGCCTTTATAATAGTAGTAGGATAATCATGAGCAAATTATGGATGAAACGAGAAATTTCATTACTGACACAATCATATCTCAAACAGACACGTCTTTTATACACGAGAATTCCTTATTTTATGTTGCTCACACAATTTGTTACGAAAATCGTCTTAAGTTCGTTATTGCCTAGGAGCTATATTTTTGAACCACTCGCGTGATTATTTCAAGTGATTTTCGTTCGAAAATTGATTAGATGTCAACGAAAATCGCGCTAAATCTAGACACAAGTAGTTACAAAACAGAGCTATCTTTTTTTGAATCACTACAATGAGGATTCCGAGTGATTACCATTAACATTCAAAAATCTAATATTATTCGAAGAAAATCACACGGCATATTTATGCGACTGTTTCAATAATAGGGCCCCTAAAAGAATGATTTCATCAAAAACGTCTAAATAAAATTCGTCTCAAATTTTTCCTTTAATGCAATTTCATTCCATAAAGCAAATTCAATATTTCGCCCCGACACTTTGTGATACAATTAAAACTAAACATGCATCATAAAAAAAAAACCTACCTATTAAAAAACGAAACCATTTCCTTGTGGCAAGGAGGCTGGATAGCTGTGCTAAACTTAGGAAGCTAGGAACCAGCCAGCTTTATTATTTGTCGTAACACTTTGTATGAATAAATTTTTTTTTTTTTTGACTGTTAGAACAAACTCCAGCCTCAAAGTCATAACCGCAACAACACTGACAAAATATGAAGAAAGAAAACAATTTCCTTCGTATCTGATGGCCTGCTACGAAAAACGAAATCCGTCAAAACTATAATCGTTTTGCGTTTCCGAAGCATTTCGTAGTATGGATTCCATACTAAAAATGTTTCGGATCCGAAAAACGATAATCGTATTGACGGATTTTGTTTTTCTTAGTAGACCTCCTGTAGTGTGTTATTATGGCTATAAGGATGTTTCATGCCAATATGTGGTATGTGTCAACAAAAGATGTCGTTGGCAAGGAAAGATCACGCAATAACTCCCAGTAACTACATAATCTTATCTACCAAAAACCAGCCAAGTGCGAATCGGACTCGCGCACAAAGGGTTCCGTGCCACCTTCACTGAATTAGAGGTCCACTTACTTTCAATTGGCCAAAATACTACAATGTTTTGTTGACAGCTAAAATAACTTTGTTTTTTATAGTGTTTGTATGAAGGACAAAGTAATATTTGCGGTTGTTGAAAAGGTGCTACTTATATGCCTCAATAACTACCGGTTCGATCTCGTTCAAACCCTTTCGACGGAGAATACCACAAACGCAAAATACCAACTGCTGTTTTTTGAACTTTCCCATTTCGGACACGTAAGTATATTACCAACTACGCAAAATACAAAAATACGCAAATAACCATCTCGATGTTTTTGGATTATTTTTTGTTATTCGTAATATACCAAATACGTTGATTGCCAACTACGTAAAATACCAACTTAGACTTTGCTAATCCACTGAAGAGTAGTTGCTGTCAGATTTTTATTTAAACATATGAGCATTGATTCAAAACAATATCATCGGCGGAAAAACCAAGTGAATATCGGAAAAACAAGTGAATATTGATAAAAAAACAAATGACATTAAAAAGACGAGTAAAAAATTTTGAAACCAATAGACACCGAAAAACAAGTGAATATAAAACGCCTATTTTACCAATTTGGCAACTATCTTTCAAATGTTTGATTCTTAGAAAAAAATATTTTAGGAATCCCTAGGTCATTTTAAGAGACCTATCTTATCTAAAGACACCCTCCACGCATAGGTTTTTGTATGAGAATCGTAAGGCGGTTACCAAAATACACCAACCTACCAAGTTACAACTGTGTAGGGATAATAGTTTCAGAATAACGGGCTGTGACATACAGACGGATAGACAGACAGACTTGATGACTTGATTGAACTATATGGGTTTCGTTTTTAGCCATTCGGCTACAGAGCCCTAAAATGCCATAACACGTACAATATTGCATTGGATATCACGCAATTTCTATTACGAATAGAGATTCTAGTGAATAGAGCCCTTACAATAGACCATAGTAATCCATCATAACACATTATTACGTTGAGTACAAAGAAAAATCGGTTGTCACCGAAATGAAATCTTTTACAAGTGCCTATCCCTCTGAAGAGATGTCATAAGTATTCAACGATCAAAGCATATTGAGTTTTGAGGAAAAGGGAATAATAGAACTTGTCACATTCAATTCTTATTATCATATTATACAATTCTTGTTATTATTCAATTTGAAAATGCTACAAAAGTTTGTCTGAATGTTAAAACCGTGTTTAAAAGTAGTTAATATTATTTATCTATACTATGCTTTATATTATTATAAAGCTGAAGTGTTTGTTTGTTTGAACGCGCTATTTTCAGAAACTACTGGACCTATTTAAAACAATATTTTTGTTTTGGATAGCTTATTTATCGAAGAAGGCTTAAGGCTATGCTATGAACATTACGCTGCAACGGGAGAGGTGGGAGCAAACAGTAGCAAACTCAAACCGCGCGGACGCACTCATGGGAAACCACTATTTAAATGGATGACCTTGCAACTGACAATTAGACAGGCCACCCTTTGTTCTATTCAAAGTCAAATTTTGACCTAGTTAAAAAAATATCACGGTTTCGAAGATATTGACCTTTTTGTGTCATTAATTGCACTTGTAAAAAACAACTGTTTGAAACAAGGAATCGAACCCTGTGTCAATACTCAATCCAGTTGTGGCAAGCCTGTTGAATATTGCAAGTAAGTATTCTCTTTAACGCGTAGGCAATGTACAATGAACCGATTCTAAACATGGAGATATAGTAGCGGCATTCCAACTTTAATATTAATTGAAATCCAAAGAGCTCTTTTCTTTTTGTGTACAATTCGGTAGTCAAAAGCAATCCTCCGCAGATACCGATTACGTCTTAGCTTAGTTCACGAAATGTCGGTCGTTAACCCCAAAACTACAATAAAGTAGCAATAAGAGAATATTACAATGAATTCACGCTACACAGATTTCTTTAGGCAGTTCGAAATGTCTAGACAAAATATGCAAATGCTAGATTAACGTAGTGAAGTGAATAGCCTCCATTCTGTGGATTACGACACGTGATTTTTAATTTTAATTCTTACCTCAATTTTGAGGTCATAAAGGCGTATCTAATCTACATTGGCAAGCTTTGTTAAAATGTAAAGAGGACGCTTTAATGGACACAAAATCATAGCACGTTTAAAAATGGGACAAAACACGAGACTAAAGTACTGACTATTCACTACATAAGTAGTTAGGTGATGTTTGAAATAAGAAAAATAGTACCAATTCAGAAATGTGGAACTATATGACAGTTATAAACAATATCGAGGGACATAAACAGGGTGACCGGTAATGACATACTCTAGGAGGGGTAAAAGGAGAGCTCATTTGCAATAGATTATTTCATTATGTACCCTAGCCGATAGTGGAAACTTTTTAAGATATTCAAGTTTTTGTGCTTTTAAATTAAATTGCTCCTATCTGAATGTCTCATTTTGATGCTATATTTGTGTATGGTTTCATACTTAACATCTCAACACTTCCTCCAAATAACAATAAGATGTAGTAACTCTAAAACTTTATGATATGCACGAGAAATCGCTTTTTTCCTTTTTTTAAAAAAATGACGATTTTTATAACAAAATCTAATGCAAATGACCTCTACTTTCACCCCTTCAAAGGAATGTATCTAATTACCGGTCACCCTGTATCAATTAGCCCTATAAAACATTTCCCCTAAAAACTATTCTGTACCCTTTTGTTATTTTAGTGCTACTAAAACTAACGCTCGAAAATGGGGATCAGAATATTTGAAGCGTGGAAACGTTGGCGGGAAATCTCTAAACTAAAATAAAATTATTTTTGGCTAGCCACGTGTAAAATGGTTTGTGCATAAGCGAAAACTTGATACTGACAGTGAAACAAAAGCTGCCCATAATATGAAGTTCATTCATGTGGTTATCGTTACCTATTTCTATTGATCTTCTAATAAGAAAATAGTGCCAAGCTACACTCGTTGGCATATCTGTCTTACACAAAAAGTGGAGTGAAATCACATAATATTTAACAGTAATTTATTGTTCAGAATGATGAGAATGCACTGTTCCTGTCGATCACTGTAGCTACGTTGCAAATAATTGTCCCTTCACAGGCAAATGAGCACGAGTTATGTGATTGAGAACAAGGCCCAATATTCACATTGAAACACCGGGAAAACGGGCAGGACTACGTAGAGGGAACACGCCCAACTAGTTTTGTTTTCAGCCGATACGTAATACAAATAACCGGCGTTTGTTTTGCTACAATTCATTTTTAGATATTACAAGAATACTACGCGTAAAAAGTTTGTAAAAGAAATAATAATATTGGTAGACATCTTGGTAATTTGCCTGTAATTAGTTTATACTCACATATAAGCCAGACAGGTATATTTTCAAACAGAACTTTGCGGACACGTACATTACATTCACAGTTATTTAGTAACTTTCATCTAATTTATGTCTATACAAATGAACGCACTCTGGTACTAAATCACGTAGTAATATTTGAAACTCATTCAATTAAGGTGCATTGAAAGTTTTATTACAAATCTTTGATCATTTATCTAATCGCTTTAATTCATTTTTTTTCTCACTCATTTCAGCCTTCTGCCAGTACTGATGTTGCTGCTATCCACCACCAGGGGAACGCTATTGATGGCATTGCAGCGTGTACCATGGCACAGGATCGTCACTGAATATTGTAACTTTTAATAGAGAAACCCATAGACTACGGATGAGCTGAAAGCTACTAGCGAGGTCACAGGTGGCGGATAGTGAACGGCCACCAGATATGGTGGTTAGCTGCGAATAAGTTGAATAAATAAGCAGTCGCCGACCACACAGCGGCTACACAATGTTTGTATTGAGATGAATTGATGTCGTTTATACACTCTAAAGCTACGCGCGCACTAGTGACTTTTTGTCACGGTTACATGTTTCTTTTCCCATTTTATTTATAGCATGAAAATTACAGAAAATAGGTAAATTTACTTTATGCCACGGTGATTAGACCACTAACCAAATAACTTATGTTAATGGACACCCATGGATGTTGCGTCTACTTTTTTATAAATGAGAAAAAAAAACCTGTCCCCGTGACAAAAAGTCACTACTAGTGCGCGCCGAGCCTAACTCTCAGCCGAACACCTTTTCCGCCACGTCACGCTAACGGTTTCCGCCGTCAGCCACTATTTGAAGCATGACTGGACTTGAGAGTAACAAGCAGAAAATATTTCTTTGTTAAAAATAACACGGAAAAGCCATCGGTTTATAAAATCAATACGTTAAGACGCGTTCTCACTATGGCGTGCGAATTTTGTACCTACATTATTATGATAACAAATGCAAAATCTGTCGTCACAGTTATAAGGTTAAGGCCTTGTGCACTTCTTAGTAACAACACCACAAATCCCCATTAGAAAAAAACATTTACTTTATTACAAGTTTTTTTACAAGTGCAATTTATATTATTAAGTTTGTATGGTGACAAAACACTAAGTATAAAAACAAAAATAAACTAAACATTTACTTTATGTCAATTCCAACTAAAATATGTATATTTTCATGTAAAAAAACACTATTTCGTTTATAAGAAACTTATTATTATGTGTTTCTCTTTTAAAATTAATTTATTTTTGATCTTATAGTATTTCGTCACTAAACAATCTTAATATGATAAATAGCTAGCACTTGCAAAAACAACTGTGCTAGGTAAGGAAGGTAAATGAGGTGTTTTACATTTACTTTAATATTTACGTTTATTCTGTAACACCTTGTATGTAAACACACTTCTATTAAATTATACAAGTAAAGATAAGACCGTCAATATTGAACTTTAAGTTTTTTGTTACTTGTGCCCTTACTTTTGCATTTAGCCCTTACTTTTGCATTAAAGAATATTTACAATGATTAAACTATACGATATATTAATATGGAGTCACACACGACATACCTAGAGGGAACGCGCCCTTACGAGTGTTCGTAGTCACCGCAACACGTTTCGTTAGTGGCGCGCTATGGGCGAATATTGCGGTGGAGTGTTCGTAGCCCGTAGCCCGTAGCTCACGTTTCGTACTCGTTTCTTCTACGCCGAATAATGCTTTGCAGTCGTATCAAGATAGCGTACCGGGTTCGCTGAACCGCTTGTAATTTCATAAAAGCCAGGAAACGAAGCATAAAACTATTTTCAGTCGGCATTTATATACTTTCGCAAACTTTTGAACAGAAAGAAACAGTCACATATGGTACTGACGCCACGATCAAATTACGTGCCACATGAATTGACGCCACTTGTCATCAACTGATTCAAATTTCAAGGAATACGTTACAAACTTGTGTGTCTCGTCGGCGTATTTGCGACAAATTTGCTTCTCTATAATGTAGTAATAACAACGCATTAGGCCTCCATCACGGTTAACCACAACGACCAACGCTAACAGAAAACAGAGGCCGTACAATTTAACAATTAAAATTATTATTTTCCGCTACCGATTCATTAACTTACACGCCGTCTTGCTTGCTGGCATATAAAAAGTATAAAAGTGAAAGAGATAAGTTTGTACCATAACTTGCTTTCGAAAGGCTTTCCTAACTAATTTTCGAGGCAACTTTTAAATTGATCGCGTCTTTTCACTTATATTTTTTCGGAATCGAGGAAAAATCTACGTCAATCAGTACACATCTAGAATCGAATGATTCAAAAATAGAGCCCCAATGTGTGTTTATAATCGAAAGTCATAATATGTCGATCAAAACTTGAAATATTTAAGTTATCAAACTGAAAACTAACACTAACTGAGATGGCTCTTATCTTTGATTGATGAATACAAATATTAGTGGATTTCAAATTAAGATCAACGTGATACTAACTGTAAGAAGTTATCTTTTTAAACACAAACTAACCAAAAGACACTCAAGAAAATGGTCAAAGTTTGTTGGTTGGTTGTACTTTTGTTAGCAGCAACTTTAGCCCTTCGCTAAAGTTTTGAAAAACTACTGTTGTTGTTGTGTTATGTTAATGTTGCACTGAAACCTTAGAAAGATTCAGATGTAAGCAATGATATCCGCAAGTTCATTCAGTACCACCTACAGCTTCTTGTTTCTTGTATAATAAAATAGCGGTATACAACTAAGTCTCTGGAGGAAGGAAGAATGGTATTTCAGGACAAATAGACAAGAGGCTAACTTCATTTTATTACTTTGAAACCTTTCATAAAGATGTTTTATTATGAATTTTTTAGGTGTGTAAAAATATGAAATGTATGTAAATATTCGCTAAAAAAGTAAGTAAGTAAAATAAAGCCTTAAAGACGATCACTGGCAAGATGGACAGACGACTTTATAAAAATCGCAGGAATTAGGATATTATCACACTGGATGTAGACGGCTTCCAACCAGTCGCTGTGGAAAACCATGGAAAGACTGTTTAGCGGAGGACGTCCCTGGCTGATCTACTATTTAAAAATAGGTCGGGTATTCCTTCCTGACGCTATAACTCCAGAACGCACGAACCGATTTTCACGGTTTTGCATTCGTTTCGGGAAAATTCCCATAAAACGGGGCCGGGGCGGGACGGGGCTGAGGGCTAATCGAAGTTCGCTGGGACCGCTAGTGATGTATAAAACTACTTACGCTTCGGATATGAGGGCTCGAAGCTTGCAGAAGACCAGGCCCAGGCTGTACGGGTATTGGTGCCAGTATACCGACAGGTCGTTTGGTAGTCCTGCAACAAATAGACTTAGTTACTTCAATAGTATATAGCTAGGGACCCAAAAAAGTAGATAGGCCCAAAATTATACGTATCTACTTTACACAAACCGCTTCATTGAGACTTCGCCTGCGGGGTGCAGGGGCACGGGGGGAGGAGAGAGCGCGGTGCGTGTGGGGTGCGGGCGGCGCAGATTCACCCACACCCCTGCAGGCGAGGTCTCAATTTTGCAGTCTAGTAACTAAATAAGCTTCGAATCAAATTTGCGAAGCTTAAAACTTTATTATAATTTATTTGTAACTGCCAAATTGATACTTTGTTTTAATTTATTATTATTATTAATTCCAGATAACAATTCACTTCCTACGAACTCGTGTCTGATTTCAGTTCTAGTAAGTGTACCTACTTAGAATATTTATTTAAACTAAAATATCCTACATTTCCGTGAAGCAAAATGAAGTGAAACATCCCTCAAAGCTAACTAAATGCTACAATAATCATAGAGGATAATAATGTATCAGTTGCGTACATATTAGGTGATTTTAATGCCCACCCCTCTGCTCGTTTTGGGCGGGAAATGCTATCTTTTTGTAAAGAGCAAAATCTTGTCTGTGCTGATATTGAAGTTTTAGGAGTAGACTCGAAAACCTTTACTTTTGTAAGCGATGCGCACGGAAGTAGAAGATGGTTGGATCACTGCGTGACTACTATGTCCGCGAGAGCCACTATAAAAGATATAGTTGTAATGTATGACGTTTACACCTCTGACCATTATCCATTGCGAGTTACTTGTAATATAAGTGGTTTAAGGTTGGAGACCAAGGACCAATGTACTAAACATGAAAATAAAATTATGTGGGGTGTAAGAAATGCTAGTCAAATACATGAGTACTTTGAGTACTGTAATCTTATGTTAAATAACTTAAATGAACGATTATTTTGTGTTAATTGCGAGAGGAACGAACTGTGTAATCGGCTCAATGACCATTATGTATTTATTAATAAACTTTATTGTGATATCGTAAGTATTCTCCAATCGGGTGCAATACAGACCGCCGATTCGCCTTTGGGTACTGCAAGGCGAAAGCCAAAAATTAAAGGATGGAATTTTCTTGTCGCAGAGCACCATAGAATTGCAAAAGAGCATTTTAAATGTTGGGAAGTTGCTGGGAGACCGTCTACGGGTAAAGTGTACGACGACATGATTCGAAGCAAAAAGGATTTCAAAAATAAGTTAAAATGGTGCCAGAGGAATCAAGATATGATCGAAATGGACACTTTGGCTTTACATCACAAAAACAAAAACTTTCCTAAATTTTGGTCTAATGTTAAAAAGTTCAATAGTAAAACGAGTCTGCCTGTATCCGTGGACGGTCTCACAGAGCATAAAGAGATTGCAAATTTGTTTGCAAGTAGGTTTAAAATTGAGTCAATGCCTGTAAATAATGATCTTATCAACAAAGACACAAATAATGCTAACCCATCGGGCTCGAATGTTCGGTTTACTTGCAAAGAGGTTACGAATGCTATTAGACAAATAAAACGAGGGAAATCACCGGGCCATGATGGGTTAAGTATTGAACACATAGTTTGCGCTGGAGAGGCTCTGCATAATAAATTGTGTGGACTATTTAATCTTTGTATGAGATATACTTATCTTCCAGAAACTCTAATGAAAACTATAATGGTGCCTATTGTTAAAAATAGAACGGGTGACCTTAACGCACCTAGTAATTACCGCCCAATATCCCTTGGCACAGTACTGGGCAAGATCCTAGAGCGACTGATACAGCCGGAACTGCTGCGTAATGTTGAGATTGACGACGCTCAGTTTGGTTTCCGTCCAGGTTTATCAACCGACTCAGCTATATTGAGTTTGAAACACACGGTTAATTACTATCTTAGTAGAAACACTTCAGTATACGCCTGCTTTTTGGACCTGAGCCGCGCGTTTGATTTAGTGAATTATAATATTCTCTGGAGCAAACTACGTGGCTCGGGTGTCCCTGATGACGTGGTAAGACTACTCAAACACTGGTACGGAAATCAGACTAATAATGTTAGATGGGGCGACACGACATCTAATGATTTTAGATTAGAATGCGGTGTGCGTCAAGGCGGGTTAACATCTCCAGGCCTCTTCAACATCTACATGAATGACCTGATCGGTGAGCTGGGAGGCACTGGGGTCGGCTGCCATCTTGGAGGCGTAAGTGTCAACAACTTGAGTTACGCTGATGACATGGTGCTGCTCAGCCCATCGATCGGAGGACTAAGGAAGCTCCTTTCAGTTTGTGAGCGTTATGTAAAGGCTCATGGGCTGAAATATAATGTGAAAAAGACAGAGATGTTGGTATTCAGGTCTGGGAGGGGTCCGGATAGCGTTCCTGATATTTGGCTCGATGGCGCGGCGGTTCGGGTGGTCACCACCTTCCGGTATCTGGGGCACATTCTTACCGAAGATCTTAAGGATGAACAGGACATTGAGCGAGAAAGAAGGGCACTCTCGATTCGGTGTAACATGCTTGCCCGCAGGTTTGCCAAGTGCAGTGTGGAAGCTAAAAAGACCCTATTTAGGGCGTACTGTCAGTGCTTCTACACATCTCAGCTTTGGGTTAGGTATAAAAAGTCATCTTTTAGCACTTTGAGGGTGCAGTACAATGATGCCTACCGCATTCTTATGAAGTTGCCGAGATACTGTAGTGCCTCTGCCATGTTCGCCGAAGCGAGAGTGTCCGACTTTTTTGCTGTAGTGCGACAAAGGATTGTGTCCTTTTGGGATCGCCTACGTTACTCTCATAATAAAATACTGAAGGCAGTCAATGAGGATATATATGGGAATCCTATTTATATGCATTGGCTTCAAATCCACCGGGAGGCGAATCGGCGGTAGGTATATAATGAGACGTGGACCTGAGATAGGCCTATATAATGTATGAATTTTAATTTGTATGTCTATTTATAATTCTATTTTACTTTTACATTTTAATTTTAATTTTATCATGTATTGATGGGACTAAGCACCCGAAATAAAGAATTTTTATTTTATATTATTATATAATATTTGATGTTTGCTTCTAAAAATACTTCAATGTTATTTGATTATGTTATTTGATTCCCTTTCGGATACCTTCTCTGCGTGATCAAGTTATTTTTCCCATGAAATATGTTTAGCGATACCTTTTATTTTAAGTTTAAAGGTTGAAGCAGATCTAACACCTAACCAGCACCGCATCAACTTGAAGCGTTCAGTATTCTTTATATCGATATATGTGGATTGAAGTATGAAGGATGAGTGTGGATGAAATGAATAGCGTAACCACCTCGGATCAAGATCAACTCAGTCAGGACCCACTCTCAACCAGCGGCGCATACGTTTTCACGCGCTTACGGGTCATCGTCCGATCTTCGTCAACTTTCTTCCACCCTGTTCCGGACTCTCATTCACAAGAAAAACTGACATTAAATAAAATAAATAGTAAATATGCGTATGGTTGACGCCTGGTTGATGACAATACGGTGCTGCTCTATTACGAGTGGATGGATATGTTTGAAGTACTAAAGTAGGTACTTCAAACTTTCATAACAAGAAGCTCTAGTAACTTTCATAAAAATCACGATTACGAGTGGATGAATATGTTTGAAGTACTAAAGTAGGTACTTCAAACTTTCATAACAAGAAGCTCCAGTAACTTTCATAAAAATGATCTCTAGTTTTGCCATAGTTGAAGACTTTAGATAGCGCACCGGGAGCCAGGAAAGTTTATCTTCATCATTAAATACAGTTTTAGTACAACTTAAGGTAAGTGTTTTGAAATCTAAGACCTTGCAGTGAAAGAAAAAAACAGTTAAATAATTTAGGACATCACAATCATACACTACACATTTTAACAAGCTCTCAAAATAATGACATACACAATCACACGACAACAAAATAACCAATAAACTTAGAACTAAGCGCTTCTCATCAACATTTATAATGCGCACGGCAAAAGAGTGGAACTCGCTGCCCGCGTCAGTGTTTCCTAGTGACTATAATCCGAATCTATTCAAAGTTAGAGTGAACAGGCTTCTTCTGGGCGAGCTCGTTCCATCTTCGACTCCGTCTTAGTCGCACTTGGCTTGGTCTGGAGTCAAGAGCAAACCCATAGTAAATAAAAAATAAAAAAAATAAATAACAACCAAAAAGAAAAATAAATGGTAAGAAAATTATGCCAACCAGTGCAAGCTACTCGTACTAATACGCAACGATTTGTGCCGACACCTTGGGCCCGCACCGTCTCCCAAACATAATGAATTACTTACATGCACGAGGTAAGTTTATGTTGGCAAGTGCTAAGTCGTTGCCTAGCTTTGAAGTTATTGTCGTAGCGAATAAATATGCGTTGTAAAGTACATACCTACTTACTAAAGGTATAGTAAAAAAGACAAGGTACTGACTCAATTAATAGTAATAGCAAGCCATATTAATAGGTAGAAAATAAACAAACGTTTGCCTTTTTTTTTATTCTCGGCTAAGCAGATATTTGACCTCGACCGCACCCGGTGTTCAGGTGTAGATGAGGTCTAGGATGGTGCTTAATTGCCTTGAACGGATCCTGCTGGTTTTACCATAAAATATTATGTAGGACGTATTCGTTTTATTGCGAGATGTCATCGCAAAGAGTCCCTCCTTCTCCAGAAAGTCGACCAGCCTCTGTCCCTTGGCGTTATTTGACCATCCAGAAGGTCCCACTTTCAACTCATCCTCGCGTAGTGACGCCTCATTCTCGCTGATGAGAAAGGGAAGATGGTGTTGATGTCGTCGTGAACCGTCGGGACTCTTCGGCCCTCGTCGTGCGCACCAGCGAGCACAGTCGTAGGTGCTCCGTCCGCCACTTAGGCCTCGTCCTGGACGACAGCGGGCGGAGCGGGCGGTGCGGGCGGTACGGGCGGTACTACAGCTCGACGCTCGCCGCCCGCTCCGCCCGCACCGCTGTCGTCGAGAACAGCTTCACACAAATCTATGAACTTTGATCAAGACGCGCGCGCCGTCGACCGCGCCGCCCGCTCCGCCTGCTGGCGTCCAGGACGAGGCCTTACTCTCACGATCTTCAGCGGCACCGGACGCGTTCCTCCCATAAAGGCGCGATAGTATCTACTTACCTGCAATAAACTTATGAAATTACAGTCCGCTTTTATCATTTTATATTATTAGTATTAGGACCCTAACAAATGGCTTGAAGTTTTCTTGGGTCTTGGTCAAGCTTCTTTACGTACGGATTTACTTCTATACAGAATGTGGTGGTAATAGGAGCAAATTTTTTAAATATAGGCCCTTTAACGGCGTTTCTTCTCAGCACTTGCCTAATTGTCTGTGTTCTGTCTCGAAGCGCTGGTAGGGCCCAAAAGATAAGGAGACATGTTTCGCACATTCATTTATTTTAATTTTTATCTTTGACGTTCATAAGTGTCATTTCATGACCTAAATTGAAATAAAGATTTTGAATTTGAATTTGAATTTTTGATTTGAATTTAAGTAACCGGTAATTCATTAAATCGAACCAGCAATGTATTGCAAACAAATGTGTCCAGTCATAGAACTTGACATTGTCATTTACTACAACGATTTTGATATACATTGATTAGGGACTATAACTTTGGATTACTATATCTCTGAGTAAGAGCATTTAGAGCACTTCTGTAACTACGTATAAGTACTCTGTAGAATCATTGTTTAAAATGTTTGCTCCTATTACAGGGCCCAAGCTGTATTATGTAAATTAATAATAAATTAAAATTTAACTGTCTCAGTTCTTTGTTAATTTCACTTTGAAGATACATTAAGATAAGTATGACTAATTGAGTGAATGAACAGACCTACAGTTAAACGTTGGTAAATCATTTAATTTCGTGAATAACTTGAGTCCTCTCATTCATCTTAATTAATTGAAAGGTTGATTTAGTTCTCAGAATGGCCTATTATGTTAAATCAACTAACGCAATTCAGATTTTAACACGAAATGTAGCAAGTTTTAAACTTTAATTAGTTATCTACAAGTGTACCTGCCGCCTAGATGAAAAAGGTTGGAAGGTCCTACACACACAGACCCAGTTTTATAGAAATACTAGCCGAATCAAAATCCGATAGTATCGATAACACCGATTGTGGACTATCGTGTGTGCTAGCAAGCACTAATCAGTCAACTACTTTTAAACTTGAGAGCAATATACGTCAAAATACTGTGTTTTTTTAACTATTGTACGAGTAAATGTTGGACAACCGCAGTTGTTATTAGTATAGGCGAGTAGAAAAGTGGTACATCATGTCCGCTTTGGAGGTAAACGGTCTTCATGTTGCATAGTTACGAGGAGGCCTACTACGAAAAACGAAAAACGAAACCCGTCGGAAATCGTTGCGGATCCGAAGCCTTTTAAGTATACAATCCTTACCTACTACGAAATGCCTCGGATCCTCTAAACGATAATCGTATTGACGGGTTTCGTTTTTCGTATTTCGTAGTAGGCCGTCAGAGCCCATAAGTATATCGAAACCTTATAACGTGGTATGAGTCCACTAACGACCAAACTAGAGTGAACTCGCGAACATTAAATGAAGAGTTCCAAACTGATATTTGAGTAAGGATCATCGATATGCCACCCACTTTGCCGAGGTTTGATTGTGTGTCTTTGTTTTGTCTGGTTATTTTGAAAGCGATGTTTTTCTACCTTTTTAACCGCAAAGCTCACCAAGGTGCTCCGAAGGCTGAACCAACATCATGTTTGGGTAACGTAATTGTCAAATGTAATTTCTAAAATATTTCTTTTTATATTCATTTGTGAAATTATTTCATTATTATCATTCTTTTTGTAATGGCTGAAGTGACAAACATTAGTTGCATTATATTTTGATACTAGTAGCTCCCCGCGACTTCACCTGCTTAAATATTGGATCTCATTACAAATCATTATAAGTACATTATAGTCTTTGTGCTATTCCAGTGTATGAATTTTATGATTCTAAAGTTTTATCAATACCCATTCAGTAGTTTCTGCGTGAAGAAGTAGCATACCTACATACATCCATCCAACAATATTAGTAGGATAATATGGCGAAGCACTTCAAGAAATGATGCAAGGGCACTAATTGACTCGTCTTTGGCGATAAAGATATTAAGAAGACCCTTAAAAAAATTAATGACAGTGGCAAACAACACGCCATTGAAATATCATGCAATACAATTTTTTTCAACATGTATTGTCTCTTAGGTCACCAAATTTCCGAGCAGAATAATTTAGTTGCCATAATTTACTTAAAAATACAGTGCAATGAGACAGCTCAGTAGCATTTCAGTTACGTTATAGCCTGTAGAATCATTAGCTTTAACTTACTCATGTTTATAAATGTTTTGTTCAGTTAAGAAGTTCATAGATTTAAGCTCATACATGATAGACACCCTTGCTTTTACCTAATGCTTGGTAAATTTGAATTTCATGTAGGTTAAATGTTTGCTGAGGTAAATTCAATTACATTGAGATAATATAATTGGGAGATGCCTAAGCAAATTGTTTTAACTGGGATTAGATAATATTAACGTAGATTATAATTAGTCCGGTTATTGGAACAAGCGTACCTTACGCAACAAAACTATTATGAGACTTGAATTCTCTTCCACTTCAACAAAAAATTAACTTTAATGTACCTACTCGTTTCTTTTTAAAAGCAATAAGAATTGCCTTACCTGTTCGCAAAATCAGAATATTTTTTTTATCGACGCGATAAATGGAATCGAAACGTGCATGTTAAGCCTACAGAACATAAATAGACCTATCGATTGGGTTCCTAGAAGCATCGTGTCTGCCGGACGAAACTGAGTTGAGACATCCTTTCGGTAAAGATTCAAGTGAATGAGACTTATAAGCAAGCATGTACTGCAAATGTTGTACACCCCAGTTACAAAGCCATATATCGGAATAAAAACCTGCTCTTCTTCAAAGCATGATGTAGGTTTTTACCTAGAGAAATTAAAGGACTTTGATGAACTTGGTTGATTATGTTTTTAAAATTATTTTTATTTTAATTTATTAAAAATATTACAGAAACTTACAGAAATGACTTAAAATATCCTTTCAAATGATATCACAAACAAACAACTGAAGATTTTTTTATTTACAGATGTGCTTTTGCACAGCTATACATATACTTAACAACCAACAAACTTCGTATTCAGCCACAGAAAATTATGACCAACTAGATTTTGCCCGCGACTTCGTTCGCGTGGACTTCAGGTTCGTCCCATCTAGTCTAGTAATAAGTAAGAAATACGGTAACTAAGCACTGCAGAGCCCTAAATTGTAGCCTATATGTTATTCTGATGTATAAGCTATATTGTGGTAAAGTTTCATTCAAATCCATTCAGTAGTTTTTACGTGAAAGAGTAACAAACATCCATACATCCATACTTACAAACTTTCGCCTTTATAATAGTAGTAGCATAATTTCGAATGAATCTGGCTCAGCCCAAATCACTTACATTCCAACCGCCAACTAATTCGACAATTTACTAAATAGGGATACTACTTATTCGACCATTCACTAAACGAATTAGTGGGTGTGAAAACTAATTCGAAAAGGTTGGACAATGGCGAAGGGCTTAAAGGAATTCGACGAACTTTCGGACTTTAAATCAGACATTAGGTTGTATTGTATTTTGGGCTCGGCAATCCAGAGTGGTTGGTGGGTAAAACATACAACTAAAACAAATTAAGTGTCAGCATTTATTTAATCTGGGTAAACGCCCTAGGACTTATCTCAAGAACAATGATAATATTCTCCTCCCAAGTATCGGGAATAGCGGTTCCTCTCAACAAATATAGGCCAGGAACGCAGGAGACATTAAAGTGCCCAGATGTGTGCGAGACACACAAGTAAGCACTCTCTATTTCTTAACTGACGATTGACATTAATTAGAATGACACTGATCATTTCTGACGACGCGTTTGGTGTAGTGGTTAGCGCTTCTGATTACATGCCGGCCGTCGCGGGTTCGAATCCCGCAAGGGGCAATAGTTAGTGTGATGAGCACGAATATTTGTACCTAAGTCATGGATGTTTATATGTATTTAAGTATTTATGGGAGACGCCCCCGTCATAATCGTTGTCTGGTAATTTGTAACACAACGACGAAAATTCCTTACTTCGAAACCAGATATTTAGTGTGTTGTCTGGCGCATATTTATTTATTACTAGCTTTTGCCCGCGACTTCGTTCGCGTGGACTTCTTTTACGACCTCACATTAGAAACCTCAAAAATTGTAACCTATATGTTATTCTGATGTATAAGCTATATTGTGGTAAAGTTTCATTCAAATCCATTCAGTAGTTTTTACGTGAAAGAGTAACAAACATCCATACATCCATACATCCATACATCCATACTTACAAACTTTCGCCTTTATAATAGTAGTAGGATTTATTTATTTAACTCTCAATAATTCGGTGAGACAGCAGTCCTGGGTCTATTAACATTTTGGAGCTTAAACACTTGCTCCATCCAGACTCTAGCTAGAGCTAGACATTTTGTGATACTGTTTTTATTAATGTTAGAGGCAATCGAAACTTTGTGAACAAAACATAACTTTGGTACTTTCATTATTATTTAGCTTTGACAACTAAAATTCTGAAGTAAGTAAACTTGGTAAATATCAATCCATTCCAAAAATATTTAGTATCCCAATATTCTACAAGAAATAAACATGCAATTCTTATTTGCCTCAAACGCCTGAAATCACGAAAACAAATCGAGGGGATTCATCGAGTCAGAAACATTTCGAATAAAGAATGCGCGTTGAATGATGCGTGGCGTACCTACGTGAATCAGGAGGTATTTGCTTCGTAAATTCTTCGCACATGTACTCGTACATACGGCTAAGCATAAAGTATCTTACATTGTTGTGTTACCCATTGTGTTATTCATGAGTGAAATATATGGCGTTATAGTAATATGACCTCCAAATATCGTCGAAATGCGTCGAAGCATTGATTCCTAGGTAGGTATATTATTTTGTAGGTAGAATGGAGAGAATATTTTTAGTAAAATAAATTAAAACCATTCATAATTGATTAGTGGTTACATAAAGGGCCTATATGCTTCTATTACAGGCCACATCTTTTATACATATACAAAAGAAAGTCGTATTAGTTACACCACTACATAACTCACATAAAAATTACTGCCTCGATGGCGCGGCGGTTAGAGGGTCGCATTTAAAGCGCTGCGCCAGAGGTTCGATTCCAGGGTCGGGCCAAGAATATATACCTGGTTTTTTTTGTCCAGAAATTCTCAGGGAAGCCCGGAGTTTGGAAGTTGGCGGTGTTTCACCCCCGTGCCTCGGAAAGTACGTAAAGCTGTTGGTCCTGCGCCTGATCTCTCTCCGGTTGTGTCAGATTGCTGTCCCATCGGGTTATGAGAATGAAAGGAATAGAGAGTGCACCTGTGTTTGCGCACACACTTGTGCACTATAATATGTCCCGCGCAGACGGTTAGTCGTTGTGACTGGCCACCGTAGTCTAAATCAGCTAGGGGGACTATTTATGTAGTACTATTATATTCTATGCTATTACATAACTCAGAACGTCAGGAGGACCTCTTGTTAATAATAATGAGTCATCTGAATTACAATGGGATTTCTGGCTAATTTATATTTCTTTCAAAACACGCACTATCGTAAATATTCAACCGCTGGTAACGACATTTAACCATTAGTTAAGCTAACTACTATCGCGCAGCCGGGCCTTAAAAACACAAGCAAAATAATTGTATTCCCAGTAACAATAAAATTAATTCCTTATGGAAACGAGTTTATTTTCATTAAATTATTTTTAATGTAATGAAAATAAACTCGTCAAGAAATAGACAAAAGCCAAAATGGCAGTGATGTAATCATCTCGAACCCAGAAATGAGACAATTTCGTATAAATGAATATTCAAATAAGTGTCCACAGCTAAGTTACGATAAAAAATAAATATAATTAAAACGTCATTCATCCCGAGTCATGAATAGAGTCACAGCCAGGTTTCACTGCGGCACCTCAATATTTATTTGTTTTTTTTCGTAATTATGTATGTAAACGCAGACATTTTTCCACGATCTCACCGATAATAAGTGATGCTAGGGCCAACGATAGATCGATCATGTTAAATATTATTGAGAATAATTGATCAAATCTAACTACTCTTCTTGAAAACGTCCAAATCATAATATTTAGGGAACACGTAATTTTCGTTGAAAAAATGGTTAGGCGCAAGAGAACTCGACCAAATATATCCTACTTACTTTCGTCACTGGAACTCAATCTGTATAATTTTCTTTTCACGCTATCTGATTGGCAAAGTTCAATTATATATGTCATGTAATGTTGACGTAAAATATTATGCCTCATCTCGGTTCATGGGCCGAAAATTTTTATGTAATTGAATACAAATACATACAACAATTACAATAGTAATTGTATTTACCTCGGCCATAAAGGTGTCTTTGTCTTAGGCGAACTTAAATCCCTCGCTACACTCAGGATTTTCTATTATTAATACATGTTATGTACGCATTTCAACTCATTCAAGATCAAATGCGAATCTTTCAATAGAACTTAGAGGTACGGTTGAGATCCTGGTACATTAGGTGTCTTTAATTAGTTGTCCACATGGTACACTTATTTTGCTCGTAATAGATTTGAAGTCAAAAGTAACGAAAATAGACCAATGTTATGGCAAATAGTAACTTCAATTTATACGTAAAACCTATAAAATTATTTTCAACTATCGCTGGTTTCTTTCTTTGTATTCATAATACAAATTTTTGAACCCAAAACTTGATTAACATACAATTCTCAAAGTGTATTTAATTAGCTGACCACCACTGCAGAGTGTCTACCTTAGTTATTGTGAAAAATCATCTTTAAAAAGAAGAGACAGGAAAATATATTAATTTTACAGTTAAGCTTATCAAGATAGGTAGATAGGTTATAAGATTAGATTCTTCGACCCAACAGGACAGATTAAACCTAGTTAAAAGTCCTAAAAAAACTTAATAATATCATGTTCTAACTAAAAGGTCATGAAGAGTGAGATCCCTTTATCTGGTTCTCTTACGAAAGCAGTCAATTTATGTGCGGTTTTGCATGATTTAAAGCCTCCACAGCCATTTTCTTTAAACCCTCCCCAGCCCCTTGTTACAGTGAATTTGGCGCAAAAAAGTGAAGCAAAGGCCTAGCTTAAATAAACTTCCAAGGCAGATGGATGATGCTTGGAAGTTTCAACTTGCTTAAAACTTTATCTATCAAGTCCTAAAAGGACAAAACTATGAATCGAAGTTTTAAGTAATTCTTTATAGCTTAATTATTATTATTAAAGTAATAATTTTATAAATAGAGCTTGCAAAAAGTGTAATACCACTTATAATTACATCGACATATTTCACGTAAAACTTAGAGGTTTTCGAAATTTGTTGAAGAAACCACCTGATAGGTGCACCCTAGTAGTTTTTCCAGTGTAAGACATTTTCCATAGCTAGCATAAAAATATGTTGGAATATTTTTAGTTGAAAAGTAACTTATCCCTTATATCAATACTTATTTCTATATAAGTTATTAATTCAAATTATATATGTGTAACTTTCCTTAGACTACAACACTTCAATCTCGTCAACATAATTGTTGCAATAATAAATGGTGAAAACTGTATTGATTAAGAAAGATGCATTACTAATAAGACAAATGTGTTATTTATAGCTGTTTGCTTTCCAAATAAAGATAAAATTTATGTTACCCGTCAGTCCCAAGTCACAATTTTGTTTGAGACACGGGAAATTCGTAACTGTGATAGTATGCCTTAAATACCTAATTAATGCCTTTATTTCATGCATATTTTTTTCCTCACTTCTGCGTAATAGGCCATTCATTTCTTCTATTTTAACCGACTTCAAAAAGGAGGAGGTTGTCAATTCGACTGCATGTTTTTTTTTTGTTTGTATGTCATAACTCAATCATTTGTGGACCGATTTGATTTTTTTTACTTACTCTTACGCTTTGGGGTCCAAGTGGCATAAGCCAAAAAATAACTCATCGTTGATCGTATGTATTATTTATATTATTATGAGTTGTTGGCCCCATTGTAGCCTGCTTGACCAGTTATGATATATTGTGGCAGCCCTTATGCTTTAAAGTTCACTGCTTAGTCCCGTTAAGTCTATAAATTGCCAGATTCTTTGGAACGTGATATCTGTTATCTCATCCGGGTGCACGATGTGCCGCCCAAGATGGATACTTCTTTTGCTCATAAGCGGACCGCATGAGCAGAGGATATGCATGGCCGTTTCTTCTTCTGTATTACAGAATAATGATCGTATGTAGTGTTAAGATATGTTACATTATGTACATCAAAGTAAATCAAAAAGCAATAGCATTTCGTTATGTTGTAATTACCTAGCCAAACACACTTGTTACAATTACTTCGGCAGCCCGAGCCAAGTCCCATGAGAACACTCTCACTAACTACGTTATTCGTCTAAGCTAAGAAGTGTTTCATAGGATAAACTATTTTCCATCGTGCGTAATATCCGAATTTCCGAATCTAAGGCTGAATATTTCCATCTACTACCCTTGCGTGTCTCTTATTCATGTTATATATTATGTTATGGTATAAATATAAGCAAACCTAGTAAATTACAAAGATATACTTAATTCTCAAAACTGGTAAATACCACGATATTCAACCGTGCAGTGAAGTAACCCGTAACTTATAAAACCCTTTTTCATCTTTTCAAGCTTTTGCGATAAAAGTTTACCAAAGACAATCTTTATAAATGTTATTAAGCGGGTCAACCTACCGAAATTTACTGTTTCCGCCTTATTTCCCTCTTTTTCCTTAATTTTAATATGTAAATTTAGTTCCGGATTCTGTTCCTTGTCTTCAATAAATTACGACTTACTTATATCATTATTATCTTATTCAGTTCATTGGTCCCGTAAGCCGAATACGAGCGGTAAATTTGGTAGCTTCCAAATAATGCGACTCGACTTACATTATAATATCAAAATTTACTAACTTTGGAATGTTATTACATTGGTTAATTTTAATCAAATCACATTGCTAATTAGACTAAAAGGAAATCTTATCCCAACTATCCCAACTAATATTATAAATGCGAAAGTAACTCTGTCTGTCTGTCTGTCTGTCTGTCTGTTACGCTTTCCCGCTTAAACCTCGCAACCGATTTTGATGAAATTTGGTACAGACAATCTTTAGACCCTGAGACAGAACATAGGCTACTTTTTATTTCGAAAAAAAGGGATGAAGGGGTTGAAATAGAGGTTGAAAGTTTGTATGGGATTTCTTAATTTTAAAAGATAAAACCATGAAACTTTATATTTAAGCACTTGATAAGAAATCATTAAACATTTGTTCTAGCATTTTTGAAATTTCGACCAGCTAAGGGGTGAAATAAGGGTTGAAAGTTAGTATGCAAGTTCGTCAAATATCACGTCATAAGAAACAAAAAATCGTTTGTTCTAGCATTTTGAAATTTTTACCAGTTTGGGGGTGAAATAGGGGTTGAATTGAAGATAAGACCATGAATCTTGGTACGTAGGTCTCAAAAGATGTGCAGAATTTTTCTACAAACGGAATTCCCGAAATTCGAACGGAACGGATTCGGAACTGGAACAACAAAGCCAAACTTTTTGTATACGAAATCTTAATCACTGAACCTAGGAACATGTAATTTAGAAGTTTTGGGTGTATCAAGTTACAAAAAAGTTCGCTTTTGAAGTTTAAATTCCTTTTAACGAATACTCTGCATCGCCGCCGCTGCCGTCGGTCGTCGTCGCGCACATTCGCCGAACTATGCCTACCCGAACGGGCAGACACGTGAGGGCAGACGTCGTTGTCGGACGCATGCGATTAGAGAAATTTGCGCTATAGAGAATTACATTTTTATATCCAGTAAAATTATTTTTTTTGTTTCGTATAACTTTTTAAGTGTTTTTTATTAATTAGGTCCTGTAAATTAATTTTGTACATACTTGATATTTTTTTTAGTTCATAGTTAAAAGTAGGTAAGATAGTTTCCGTTACTTTAAAAAAATCCGATTTGCTTTTATTTCCTTTTTTTAATTAATCTAAAATGTCATAATATTTGTAAAACTAACCTAAGCTACTAACCTCCTACTTTTTTATGCATTGGTTGTAAATAAATATTGATAATTTAATTTCTTAGTTACTTTTTTTCCATTTAAACGTGACGGACGATGTGTTTAATTGACATCGCCGTGGGATGAGCGCATCATTTTTACCGAGTAGGTGCTTATTAAAGGTTTTTTTTAATATAATAAATCTTAATCTGTACATCTGTTTTGTTAGATTCATTTCATTTTTGTTTTTCTACGATGCCTCGCAAACGAAAGTCCAATTTAGCTAATAGCTCTAGCAGAGCTCGGGCTGCTAAACTTGCTAGATCACTGGAATCAGAAGAGGATTCACAGATCCGTCGGACTTTAGATGCCGAGCGTCACGCAGCTCAAAGGGCTGCTGAAACTTTTGAGCACACGCAGACCCGTCATAATTTAGACGCTGATCGTCATGCTGCACAAAGGGCTGCAGAGACCCCTCAGCAGACCCAAGCTCGCCAAGTCATTGATGCCGAGCGTCACGCGGCTCAAAGAGCTGCTGAGACCTCTCAGCAGACCCAAGCTCGCCAGGTCATTGATGCCGAGCGTCACGCGGCTCAAAGAGCTGCTGAGACCTCTCAACAGACCCAAGCTCGCCACGTCATTGATGCCGAGCGTCACGCGGCTCAAAGAGCTGCTGAGACCTCTCAACAGACCCAAGCTCGCCACGTCATTGATGCCGAGCGTCACGCGGCTCAAAGAGCTGCTGAGACCTCTCAGCAGACCCAAGCTCGCCAAATCTTAGATGCTGAGCGTCAAGCTTCGTACATAGCCGCAGAGACCTCCGAAGAAACACGTAGACGACGTTTAATTAATTCCGAGCGGCAAGCAGAAAGGAGACGTACGTTTACGATGAATACGTGGGAGGCATTTGCCGATGCTGCTTTTGATTATGATCCGTTAATTGATTACTTTAATCATCGATTAGTCCTCATAGGTAGAATGGCCAATAAATGCAGACACTGTGATGCACTCAAGTGGAAGGAAGAGACCCCAGGTATGTGCTGTTCTGGAGGCAAAGTATCAGTACCAACGCTTGGTGACCCCGAGGAGCCACTCAAATCCTTACTTCTATATGACAGCAATGAATCTCGGCGATTTTTAAACAGAATAAGAAAGTACAATTCTTGCTTTCAGATGACATCATTTGGTGTGGGTAATGAGGTCATCATGCCTGGATTCTCACCCACATTTACGGTACAAGGGCAAGTTTATCATAGGATTGGTTCTTTGCTTCCCACAAACAATGATCAACCAAAATTTCTACAGATTTATTTTATGGGAGACGAAAACAGCGAGGTTGACCGCAGATGTCAAAATATTGAAGGAGTTGAGAGGGACATTGTTTTAAAAATTCAAAGAATGTTGCACGAACATAATAACCTCATTAACACCTTCAAAACAGCCTTAGAAAGAATGCCAGGGGAAAATTACAAATTAGTAATACACCCAGATCGTACGCCAAGCGGGGAACATGAAAGACGTTATAATGCACCCTTAATAAACGAAGTCGCCGCCATGGTGTGTGGTGAACAGTTCGCATCGCGTGATATTGTTTTACAAACCCGTGACAATACATTGACCAGGGTGCCGGACACACACAAGTTTTATGACGCATTACAATACCCGCTTATGTTTAGCAAGGGGCAAGAGGGGTACCATTTTCAAATTCCACAAGTCAATCCAGTGACCAAGCTCCCCTTGCCCAACAAAAAAGTATCGAGCATGGACTTTTATGCCTATCATATGATGATACGCGAAGACGATTTTAACGTAATACAACGATGCAAACAGCTCGCTAACCAGTTTTATGTTGATATGTACGTGAAGGTTGAAAGCGAAAGATTGCGATACATATCTTTAAATCAAACAAAACTAAGAGCCGAAAATTATATTCATCTCCAAGATGCTGTATCGAATGATGCCAACGTGAACCCTAATAATATAGGTAAAATGGTGATTCTGCCCTCTTCGTTTGTGAACAGTCCCCGATACTTACACGAGTATACTCAAGACGCATTTGCCTATGTGCGTACGTATGGTCGACCTGATTTATTTGTAACCTTCACCTGCAATCCATCTTGGTCTGAAATAGTTGACGAATTAATGCCAGGTCAAAGCGCCAACGATAGGCACGATGTCATTGCCAGAGTGTTTAGGTTAAAAGTTAAAAAGCTTATGACTGTAATTACTAAAGGAAGGGTTTTTGGAGAAGTGCAATGCTTTATGTATTCCATTGAGTGGCAGAAGCGAGGACTCCCACATGCCCACATTTTGCTTTGGTTAAAAGATAAATTGCGACCTGACCAAATCGATAAAATTATAAGCGCTGAAATACCAGATCCTAACAATGACAAGGCACTTTATGATATTGTTATGAAAAACATGATCCATGGTCCATGCGGGGCTGAAAACCCTCAGTGCCAGTGCATGAAAGACCGTAAATGTACAAAAAAATTTCCTCGCAACCTACTGAAAGAGACTCTCCATAATGAGAACGGCTACCCGATGTATCGTAGAAGAGCACCAGAAGACGGAGGCCGGACGGCATCTGTTAAACTCCGAAATGGTAGTCAAGTTTCTGTCGACAATAGTTGGGTAGTACCATATTCGCCTGTCCTATTAAAAACTTTTAACGCCCATATAAATGTAGAAGCTTGCGGTTCCGTACGTGCAATCAAATACATCTGCAAATATATTAATAAAGGCAGCGATCAAGCTATTTTTAATTTCAGAAGCTCAGAGTCCTCAAACCCAGTAGACGAAGTACAAACGTTTCAGTCTGGTCGCTATGTCAGCAGCAACGAAGCTGTATGGCGCCTGTTAGGGTTTCCTTTGCATGAAAGGCATCCTACTGTTACGCACCTCAGTGTGCATCTAGAGAATGGTGAACGAATTTATTTTAATGAAAATAATTTTCACCAGCGAGTGACATCACCACCAAAAACCACTTTGACCGCCTTTTTTGACCTTTGCAGATCAGATGAATTTGCAAAAACACTTTTGTACGTTCAAGTACCTCGGTATTACACGTGGGATGCAGGTAGAAAATGTTGGAAACGCCGAATTCAAGGATCTGCTGTTCTGGATTGGCCTGGCGTTAAATCTGGGGATGCATTAGGACGGGTCTATACTGTCCACGTTAGCAACATTGAATGCTTTTGTTTGAGACTACTGCTACACCACGTGCGTGGGCCAACTTCGTTCAATGATCTCAAGAACTACAACGGTCAAACGTTTGTTACCTTCCGAGAAGCCTGTGAAACTAGAGGATTGTTAGAGAATGACAATCATTGGGACTCGACATTAGAAGAGGCTGCACAATGTAGATCAGCAGCTAAGGTGAGAGATCTTTTTGCCATTCTCATAGCGACGTGTGGTCTTTCAAATCCTCAGATATTATGGGAAAAGTACCAAAATGATATGTCTGACGATATTTTGCACAGACTACAACAAAATAATCCCAATATCACATATAATGATTTAGTATATAACGAGGCGCTAACTAAGATTGAAGACCAAGTGATGGCTATATCTGGGAAGACATTATCAGATTTTGGAATGAACCGGCCACAAAGAATCGGAGAAGTCAGTGGTGATTTAATAAGAGAACTGGACTACAATGTCTCTTCTTTACAGCAACAAATATCAGAGTCAGTTCCTCGATTAAACACGGAACAAAAATTAGTCTTTGATATTGTTGTGCAAAGAATCTATAATGGTGAGGGTGGATTGTTTTTCTTAGATGCGCCAGGAGGCACTGGAAAAACTTTTTTATTAAATTTACTTTTAGCCCAAATTCGCAAAGACAAAGGAATAGCTGTTGCTGTAGCTTCCTCTGGAATTGCAGCGACGCTGCTCGATGGTGGCCGCACGGCACATTCAGTACTTAAACTCCCATTAAATTTACATCATGAGGAAATTCCAGTGTGTAACATCACAAAAAACAGCGATCGTGGCCGAATGCTACAGCAATGCAAGCTGTTGGTGTGGGATGAGTGCACAATGTCGCATAAAAAAGCGATCGAGGCGCTCAATCGGACTCTGAAAGATATCAGAAGTAACCCGAGTTTAATGGGTGGGATGGTAGTGCTGCTTGCTGGTGATTTTCGACAGACACTACCTGTCATTACTAGAGGCACTCCAGCAGATGAGATAAATGCATGTTTGAAAGCGTCTACATTATGGGTGCATGTAAAAAAATTTTGTCTCACTAAAAACATGCGAGTACAACTACATAATGATACGCAATCGGGGCAATATGCAGCTGCTCTATTGAAAATCGGTGAAGGTCGAATGACTACGGACGCTAACGGCATGATTACATTAAATCAAGAATTTTGTAATGCTGTCCAAAACTTGGAAGATCTTAAAAACAACGTCTATCCCGGTTTAGAATATAACATGAGGAATAGAGAATGGCTGTGTGAAAGGGCAATATTAGCACCGACCAATGAAATCGTGGGAAAGATCAATGAAAGAATGATGTCACATGTGCAAGGCGATGTTGTCGAATATTTGTCAGTAGATATTGTCATGGACAGTGAACAGGTGACGTCTTATCCCACCGAGTTTCTAAACTCTTTAGAGCTGTCAGGAGTGCCGTCTCATAAGCTGAGACTGAAAGTTGGGGTTCCAGTTTTATTAATGAGAAATCTCGAAGCGCCGAGACTATGCAACGGGACTCGATTGCAAATTACGCAGCTAGGACGCAATATTATTAGAGCAATTATAATGACAGGTATAGCTAAAGATGAAGAAGTTTTGATTCCACGCATACCCATAATCCCTACAGATTTACCGTTTCAGTTTAAAAGAATACAGTTTCCCCTCAAACCAGCCTTTGCAATGACCATTAACAAAGCGCAAGGGCAAACACTTAAAGTAGCAGGTGTCCATTTAGAGAAAAACTGTTTTTCGCATGGCCAACTATACGTGGCCTGCTCGCGAGTGTCGAGTCCAAACAATCTCCACATTTTAACAAATGATAACAAAACAGCAAACGTTGTGTACAAAAATGTTTTAAATTAGGTCATTTAAAAATATTTTTGTACACAACGTGAGGCTGGCCCCTGTAAGAGTCTCTTAGACATAAGGGACCAGGATTGACAAAAACTAATTTCACGCGGGCGAAGCCGCGGGCGGAAGCTAGTTTATACATAATTTACGATTAGGCACCCCGAACGAAGACCGGTAACATTTTTGAATCAAACAACGCTGACATGACACGCTTTTAATAAATGAATTTGATCTATGAAGTCCAAAAACCGGATGAACAGATTTTCATAAAACATGGCTAGAATACTCAAAATAGAGTTAACTATGACACAAAAAAATACACGAAAATCGGTTGATCCGTTTGGGAGCTAATACACAGACACAAGTTAAACTTACACCCCTCTCTTTTTGCGTCGGGGGTTAAAATACTACAATAAATAAGTAGTTACTTCAATAAATAAGACCGGTAACATTTTTGAATTAAACAACGCTGACATGACACGCTTTTAATAAATGAATTTGATCTATGAAGTCCAAAAACCGGATGAACAGATTTTCATAAAACATGGCTAGAATACTCAAAATAGAGTTAACTATGACACAAAAAAATACACGAAAATCGGTTGATCCGTTTGGGAGCTAATACACACACAGACACAAGTTAAACTTACACCCCTCACTTTTTGCGTCGGGGGTTAAAATACTACAATAAATAAGTAGTTACAATTACGTATAACGAGCTGATCCAAGGTGGCAAAGACATGGATGTTTTCAATATCAGTTTCTCTACTTACAAAAAAGCTATATCCAACACCCTGAAGGGTGATGTCATACAGTTTTCAACACACTTTTGTCATTGATACTTAGTTGTTTAGATTTAATTACAGTTTACTATTAGCGTAAAATAAAAAATCATGATGTGTATACTTTTCATGGGCTATGGTACATATATGTATTTTAGTTGTAATTTTATATAATTTGAGCATAGACCTTATCCTGTTTGTATACCTAAGTATAATAAATAAATAAGGTTATACAAAAGAGAGCTTCTAAAGCTCTAACGAGATACAGACAAAAA
The DNA here is from genome assembly GCA_963584085.1 of Pyrausta aurata. Lineage (NCBI taxonomy): Eukaryota > Metazoa > Arthropoda > Insecta > Lepidoptera > Crambidae > Pyrausta > Pyrausta aurata. Next base: position 7,957,616 of record OY757267.1, on the reverse strand, counting down.
AAAAAAATCTATCACATAACAGAGTAGCTACCTAAACAAAGATGGATGAGTAAATAATGCCTGTCAGATCGACAGGTGCGTCGCATCCTCGCAGGTGTGATTAGAAAATCGAGATTAAAGCACATCTATCCACTCGTTACGGGAATAACACCGTATCAACTCAAGGCGTTCAGTATATTTCTATGAAACTCCATACTTTAATGCACATCTGTCTTCATAGCGTCGCCACCTCGGATCGAGACGAACAAAGAATAACTGACAAACTCGTAAGTTGTAGGAAACATGATCCGAGACGTGGCGTTATTATCCAGTGTCGATCATATAGCTTTATCTACTGTGTGAATGATGTCGTCGATCTTTCTTTCCAATTAACTCGTCAAGTATGTGTGAACGAGACACAATAGAAATTCCATTATTATGCGACTCCCGGCAGTCGTTTGATACCTGACTTATGAATTCAACTTTCAATTATTATGGTTTGTTGTGTGCGTTTGTATATGTGTGTGTGCGTTTGTGTATGTGTGTGTGCGTTTGTGTATGTGTGTGCGTTTTCTAGAATTTAATTGTAGTAGGTAAGTGCAAGTACAGTTTTTTAATGATTATTTACTTAGACGAAATGGATCTAAATAACGTTATATATTTGATTTTATTATTATTAATTTGTTAGATGATAAAATAGGCCCTAAAAAAATATTAATCCAAACGAAAAAGTAAAAAGCCCCGCCAAAGCAATTTTGATGGTCCTAAACGATTCGAAACTTTTTCCATTAAAGGACTTTTGATAGCAATTTCAGCGTTAAAACTTATGTTTTTAATAAACAACTCGTTTGAAGTTCATTACTCACCAAATAATAGCAGCAGCAAGTCGCTCACAGCCAAACTGAACAAGTAATAGTTAGTGGCCGTGTGCAATGGGGGATGTTTCACAATCACAACGCAAACACACACGTTTCCTACCACACCAGTCAAAAATATCACTACTAAAACAATACTGATTGGCACAATTTCTTTCAAAGGTAACCTACGGGACCCCATCATCCACCATAGCATCTCTTCTTCACTGCAATCAAAGTTCGAAAGATTGTTGCATCGGCTGTAAAAGTGCTCATAAGTTTCGTTCGCGCGCAAAAAAAGACGAGTTGCCATTTCTTCAGACATCATTATCAGATTAATCGTGCATTGGTTTTAATTTAAATGTTGGTAATAGAATGCCGAAAGGTTTAAGAGAGCTTGCTACGAAAATATTTTACGTAAGCAAAATCTGTTAGTGGCAGAAAACATGTCTGTCCCAGCCGCGTCCCGATGCGAACTGAAGAGGCACAGGGAAGTTCAGGGAACGGCCGATTTGGGCTTTTATCCCGTGACTTGCGTTATATGAAATAGGTACGCTTCTAGTCGTACAAACAAATAATGTATTTTAAGTATGTTACTAATTAATACTAACAATAAAAATGTTTTTCAAGCTAAATCCAAGCACATTAAGGTAATGTCTCAAATGGTAAGTAAGATGATTACGTATATGTTTCGTTTGAAAAAACTTCGGACTATCCTTTAAATTAGGTTCAAATATTCCAATTTTTTGTTAAGATAAATATATTACGTCCAAAGTTTTTCTCTTAACTTCCATCCCTTGAATACTTAAGTGACTATTTAATTTATTTATTTATATATGTAATCTAAGCTAAGCTGCATTCTCTACACAGTGTAGAGCAATGCACTCTGTAAACTATCTATATATATCTATACATATATATATATATATATATATATATATATATATATATATATATATACATATTATAATAAAACTGTAAAGTAGGTGAATTCTGTACATTGCATATTTTAAAAAAAAAATGCATTGAGGGGGCTTCTTATACACGTAATAGATATACCAAAAATATTTTTTTGAATTTTTTGTCTGTCTGTCTGTCTGTCTGTCTGTCTGTCTGTCTGTCTGTCTGTCTTTCTGTCTGTTTGTTCGAGCTAATCTCAGAATCTACTGGACCGATTTTGATGGGGCTTTTTTTATTTGACTCAGCATCACTTGGAGAGTAAACTAGGATAGAAATAATCACGCCAATAGACTTAGGGGGTAGGCAGAAAATATAATAAAACTGTAAAGTAGGTGAATTCTGTACATTGCATATTTAAAAAAAAATGCATTGAGGGGGCTTCTTACACGTAATAGATACCAAAAATTTTTTTTTTGAATTTTTTGTCTGTCTGTCTGTCTTTCTGACTGTTTGTTCGAGTTAATCTCAGAATCTACTGGACCGATTTTGATGGGGCTTTTTTTATTTGACTCAGCATCACTTGGAGAGTAAACTAGGATAGAAATAATCACGCCAATAGACTTAGGAGGTAGGCAGAAATTTGAATCTCAGCAACTACTGGACCGATTTTGATGGGACTTTTTTCATTTGACTCAGTGTCACCTGGAAAGTAAACTGAGATATAAATAATCACGCTAATTGACTTAGGGGGTAGCAGCGGCGGTAACCGACATCCACGCGGGCGGAGCCGCGGGCGACCGCTAGTACTACATATACAAGGAAGAAAATTCCTTACTTCGAAACCAACCAGACTATTATTGGTGTGTTATCTGGCGCATAATTTGACGACGCGTTTGGTGTATTGGTTAGCGCTCCTGACTTTTACGCCGCCGGCCGTTGTTCGAATCCCGCAAGGGGCAAATGTTTGTGTGATGAACATGAACGTTTGTACCTAAGTCATAAATGTTAAATGTACTTTAGTATGGGAGACGCGCCCGTCATACTCGTTGTCTGGTACTTCGTAACACAAGGAAGAAAACTCCTTACCACGAAACCAGACAGTTGGTATGTTGTTTGGCGATTATTTATAAATTAGATCTCTATAGCGCCTTATTGTGACCACATTCTCTATTTCCTGCACTTTGATTTGTCTTTTGTTTGAGTGAGTTTTTGTGTCGTGGTGAAGCGACTTTCGTTGAAAAGTGATGAGGCACGAATGACCTCGATTTAACCTAATGTACCTACTTCGTAAAAAGATTGAATGCATCAAACAAACTTGATAACGCTGTGGACTTTGATTTTCCGACTAAATGCAATCATTCCCATTTTCCTCATTCCGATGAAAAGATAAAATAAACCTTTCGCGGAGTTGTAGAGAATTTCTGCATTGATTTGCAAAGCTTTCCTTTTGATGCCAGAAATCTTTGAGTTTGTTCATGTTCGCCTTTTTCGACAACTTTTTAAAAACTTTCGCTCCATTTTGATAATATTTCTGTTTTTATTTATTTTTCTTTTTAAAAAATGCTGCTAAAATTTATCGAAGTAAGATTGAAAGTTGATATATCTATCTTCTATAACATAATTTACAAAGTACCTTAGTGTCTAAATGGGTCTAAGTAGTACTTAGACCCATTTACATAATCAATAGTTAATATAATTAATGGTTAAATGTCGTTACCAGCGCAGCGGATGAATATTAGAAAAAACCCGGCTAAGTGCGAGTCGGACCCGCGCATTGAGGGTTTCGTGCTGAGAATATAAACAGTTTCGTGCCACCCTAAACTGGATTCGGGGTCCACTTGCTTCCACCTAATGAAAATATGGCAATATTTTTGACAGCAAAAATAACTTTGTTTTTCATAGTGTTCGTATGAAAGGCAAATTTATATTTGCGGTTGATTAAAATGTGCAATATCTCAAAAACTGCTAGTTCGATCTCATTCAAACCAATTTTCGTTAAAAGTTTTTATTAAGGTCTACATTGCAAATTTTTTTCAAATTTTTTTATTTTCTTAGTTCAAAAGTTAGATGGGGACGCCCATTTTCCCACTTTGAATGCGTTAGACTTTAGGAACCCCAATGTAATCGTTAATCCACGGCGTTAATCCCATGCCTTCTATTTACCACACGGCACCGCGGCACGGTAAGGATTAAAGGTGCACGCCCAGCTATGCCCAAATTAAATAATGTATATCACGAAAACTAAGCTCAAAACGTGTCGAGTCGACCCGAGGTAACAAACCGGATCATACCGGATGTATGCTTTTATTGGCTGCCTTGCTGTCAATGTCACTTGCTCTTACAAACAACCAATAGTGACAAATCATCCAGGCGGCCATTAGTGTTCTAACAACCAATCGGTGTCTCTAAATTTATGCGATGACATTTGCGTTGTATTAAAAAATTATTAGATAGAGCTGTTAACTAAAAAAATTGGCGTTTGGCTGCCTGGCGTCAATAAACCGAACGAAACTAAAAATCAATAATAAATTAGTTTCTCGTGGGTGATTACTCCTACCATTGACGTGATTTATCTGTACTTAATTATTATGTCCCAAGACAAGAGTGCTTAATGTGATTAGACCGTGGCCGTGCCGTGGTATAAAACCGGCTAGTGACAAAGCTAGTGGTTTGGTTGATACAAATCCCTTCAAATGTCGGAGGAAATCAATGATATCGCTATGACCAGTACTGAAGCTGATTCTTCACAAACGCAAGGTCATGAAGGTAAAACGCAATTATGTGATTTTACTTTGGGACTTCCATTAGATTACATTCAGTGGGATTTCTCAAGTTATATCAGCAGTTTGACTCTACGATGTACTCAATCAGCTGTTTTTGTTCAAACATTTCAAAAAATATTATACTTTACTCAGTGCAAATTCTACATTATTGCTAATTCAGTATGGATGGCATCCTGTTATGATAGCAAAACATGCCATGCTATTAATTTAGCTCATGGTGTTTATTTGGTTTTCCCCGTAATATGGGGAGCTAAGTTATGGATCCCCACATACTTAATTGCATACCTAAAAATACCTATTTACCTCCAAAAAATTGTAATAGCTTATTATACACCCCTAAGTGAGAATACTTTGCACATTATCATTCTTCTTTAAATAAACTGTGTATCAAAACTTCCAGCAACACCAAATCCGGTCACTGATGACACAGCATCGAGCAGCGCTGCCACTCCAGCAGGCAGCGAGGGCCAGGCATCCCGGCAGTCCAACCTTCAACGCATCCAGCAGCGGAAGGAGCAGGTCTTTAACTGGCCGCACAGCAAGAAGCTGCTCAAACTTGCCATTTATTCTGCTTGTCAGGTAAGCCATGTTCTTGTGGCCATACACATGAAAACTTAAATCAGAGATGATTTTGTTCTGGTAAAATAACCAAGGCAGATGCTTGATTAATTACTATAGCTGCACTGTAGTGCAGCCTTGTTGGTGTAGCGGTTAGTTTGCTGGTCACAACATAAGAGGTCCTGGGTTTGAATCCTGGGTCAGGTCTAAATTTGTTTCTGGGTTTTATATCTTGAAAATACTCAGAAACAGCTCAGAATCAGGAAGTTGGTGGTAATGACGGTCCCTGTGCGTCGAAAAGCATGTTAGGCTGTTGGTCCTGCGCTTGATCTCTTCTTGATCAAGTCGGTCCGCCATCTCACTGAATTAAAGAGCTTGAAGGAACAGAGTGCACTTATGAATTGCGCAAACATCTGGGCACTATAACATCTCGTGCAAACCTGGCTTAGTGGACACCATGTAAGGTCTAATAATAGAGTAAATTCAATGCTATAGTAGGTCTAGTTATCTTATAAGATGGTTATGTACATTATCTACCTGGTTACACATTTTAATAACTATTAAATTGTTTGTTGACCATTCTCACAGAATACCTACTACTCATTTAGTTGTGGTCTGTAATATCTGCTAGCTTGGCTATTAATCTTCAGTGTAATAATATGAGAAATTGTATTAACAGACTCCAGACTGTACCTGCAATGGGTGGAAAACACCGGTCACCCAGCAGACACCAAAACCTAGTCCACGTGCGGACGCCCAGCCCATGGCCAGCTTCAATGACCCTTGCAGGAACTGTAACCATGTTCTAGGTCAGTACACTATCCTACTACTATTATAAAGGCGAAAGTTTGTAAGTATGGATGTATGGATGTTTGTTACTCTTTCACGTAAAAACTACTGAATGGATTTGAATGAAACTTTACCACAATATAGCTTATACATCAGAATAACATATAGGCTACAATTTTTGAGGTTTCTAATGTGAGGTCGTAAAAAAACACATTTTTTGCGCTACTAGACGGGACGAACCTGAAGTCCACGCGAACGAAGTCGCGGGCAAAAGCTAGTGTTTTAATAGTTATGTATTTTAAATGAACCTGGCAGTAGAGGAATACTTTATCTAATACAAACTGAAATAGAGAAGAGATGTTTAGAAACATTTATATAGATTGTTACAGAAAAATATACTGCAGATGCAGCAATGAAAAGTGTAAGAGTTTGAGATGTCCAGAGATATAATATTAAACTGTGTAGACATCCTAGAATCATCACTATACAATCTAAGTCAACAAAAAATATTATCTATTTATTTATCAGTGTGGTTGGAGTAGATATATCCATCAATATTTTCAAAACATCAAATTAAATATAAATATGCGCCAGACAACACATCAATTGTCTGGTTTCGTGGTAAGGAATTTTCTTCCTTGTGTTACGAAGTACCAGACAACGATTATGACGGGGGCATCTCCCATATATACTTAAATACATATCCATGACTTAGGTACAAATGTTTGTGCTCATCACAAAAACTGGTCTTCTAGCGGGATTCGATCCAGCAACGGACAGTTATTCCTATGTGTACTGCAAAACCAAATTTGCCTAAAACTTATTGAGCTTTGCTTATGGAGGATTCTCTTGTTTATCTAAAGTTATAGATACTGTACTGTTCCCTTCTTTTATCTCTTTGAATATGGCAAGGATGCAAAGTAACACCGTGTATAATCGTGTGTTTTATTTTCAGAGAAACATGCAACCCATCTCCAGGGTTTGCCAGTGACGGAGGTGAACCGTTTGCTCGGAGCCGTTGTGGATGTTGAGAACATTTTCATGTCCATGCACCGGGAGGATGACCATGACACCAAGCGCGTTTACTACTACTTGTTCAAAGTAAGAAGCACTTCTTTTTAATGCATTTTCAATACCATACGCTCTAGATCCAAGATGGCGCCCAGGCAGTAAAGCACTACTTAATCCCCATGTTGAAGGCGAGGGAGGTAATACAAAATCCTGAGTGTAGCTCTTTCGGACCGGCCGCCAAACTACTGCAAATCTTATTCATCTGATCAAGGATTATAGGTAATTTGGGGGTGTAGATGACCATTTTGACATAATTTTCCACATTTTCCGACGCCATCTTGGAAAAACTTTGTACCAACAATTGTATTAACTCGGACCCTATGCCTCCTACGTACAATTGGTACAGATCTCAATTTCCATACATTTCAGTACATCCATTATTCTCATGTACCTCAAAAAACAATATAAATCGTATCCACTAATGTACATTCGGGGTTCAATTGAGTGTAAGTGTAAATTGTGGCGAATTTATTCATAATTTTTTAACGTCAAGTATCACTCAAGGTATTTTGCGTGGTTTAAAACCTTAAGGGGGGACAAACAACACCCTAAATAGTGGCTTTGCTGGTGAATTTTATGATTTGGTGTAGTAATTGACAAAATGTAATAGTTTGATCACCGCTGCCAGGCTCTGGCTCTGAGAAAGAGCAGAAGAACCTGAAGGGTGCATCAAAAAGAGAGAAATTAAATGATTATTTGTAGTCCAAATTGATTTAGTCGTTATCTACGCTGTCGTTTCCAGAGTGAAACCAAAAATATGATGCAAGAACAGTAAAAATGAATAAATCGACAGAAACTAAAAACATGCATGAGGTAATGTAGGGTCCACTTCAATACAATTGTATCAGTCAAGTTCGTCAAGCCGTTATGCCAAAATGTTTGTTTGCCAAGAGCCACTGTTATCTCATCAAAACATCCTATATTTAACTATTTTTTTAACAATTAACTCGTATAATACTACATTTCCCAAACAAAACAATAGAAGGTTCTTTATTACGCTAAGTCGGGGAGCGCAATTAGTCATGAACTAGACGGGATGAAACTTGTTCACAGACTGCGGTCAGGGTAAAAATTTGCGCGGAGGTCAAAATTTGGTTTCCGCACAATCGAACGATACCGGGCCCGTCCTCGGCCAATGTAAAACGAATGAGCTATAATCGACTTTGTAAACCGCACAATTGTATTGGAGAGTTTCGAAAGGGGTAGCGAGAGATTTAAGTTCGCCTGGGCCGAAGACACTTTTATCCCCGAGTTGAATACTCTGCTTTTCGCTTCACTTTGCGAGGCAACTTATAAGATTATCTTCTACGTTTATACTAATTATAGTTGAACTCACGCGATGCGCTGTAATAATCAGAAGTTACCAATAAATATGTATAAATACTATTCAGTTTTGTAAGTCTATTGAACTGAAAGAAACTGCCCGCCTATTCTTATCTAAATGGCGTGGTCAATAAATCAAAATGATAATACTTAAAAATATCCTTTAAAAAAACCTTTTCCTCACCATAATTAAAGACATTCACAAAGACGAATCATTCATTTTGTGATTAAGATTAACTAATAACCTGTAAACACACTATTTACATATTTTCAAAACAATTACAATTTACTTTTTTTAATACACGGAAAAAATCCAATGAAATATGGTGTGCAGTGTCAGACAGCCAAGTCACTAAGCATTTAGACACTTTTTTATTTTTTTCGGGGCGTGGCCATCTCGATTTTCGAATTATGACCTCTTTTGTGCAACCTCCCGCACTCTGCCGCGTTTACAAGGTCGTGTTCCAAATTCAAACCACGTCATTACACAACATGGGACGTAAAGGATTTTCATACAATTTACGGCCCGTAAGCTGAGATGTGTCATTTTCACTTCAACATTATGTGACGTGTAATCGAACGTTGCGAGCTAGTGAAGCAAAGCTATATTCTGGACCTCACGCGACAGTGGCGCCAACTAGTGAGCACGAAGACGGTAGCCATCATTCAACCGCAACAATTGTTATTAATTCCAGCTCCTCCGCAAATGCATCCTAACCCGGACCCAGCCCCGCATCGAAGGTCCCTTAGGCCAGCCTCCCTTCGAGCGGCCCTCTATAGCCAAGGCCATCACCAATTTCGTGCTGTACAAGTTCCATACGCTGCCGCAGAGGGAGTGGCAGACTATGTACGACTTGGCTAAAATGTTTCTGCACTGCTTCAACCATTGGAACTTTGAGGCGCCTAGTGTTAGGAAGTTGGTGAGTAATTTAAAAATATATGTTTTTTATTATTTAATAAAACAAGAAATATTTTGAACTCTATAGATTTCCTATAGTATCATCATCATTATTATCAGCCAAAGGACATCCACTGCTAAACAGAAGCCTCCCCCACGGCTTTCCACAACGACCGGTTGTGAGCGGTCTGCATCCAGTGCGATCCTGCGATCTTTACAAGGTCGTCTGTCCATCTTGTCGGTGGACGTCCTACGCTGCGTCCTATAGTTTTAAATTCATGTGAATACTTTTTCTTTGCAGCAAGTATCAAATCCTGAAGACATTTCGGCATATCAGATCAACTTTACTAGGTAAGTCTGAACATTTATTTACCAAACAAATGTGTAGCAATACTAAAATGTTGATTATCTTGTAAAAATGGAACTCTAATGATTGAATGCATTTAGGTACACATTTTTCCTGGTTTAAGGTTTCTGCTCGTGTCATGACCGTGCTGGCAACGTGTCAGACAAAAAAAAGAATTCTTTGTATTAAAATACTACGACACTGTTCCCACTAGACCTTTCCGTCACCGACCAACACCGTCGAGTGTCTTGCACGAAGCGTGCCAGCACCGGCAAGCAGATTGAGATTGAAATTTTGCGGGGCGGTCGTGCGCGGGGGGTGGCGAGAGCGCGGTGCGTGAGGGGCGCGGGCGGGGGTATCCGCGCCGTCCGCGCCTCACGCTCTCCCCGCGCAAGGTATTTAGGTAGAAGAGACCGTACATAAATGAATTTATATCTTGTTCTATCATCAGATGGCTGGTGTTCTGCCACGTGCCAGCGTTCTGCGACTCGCTGCCGCACTACGAGACGTCGCTGGTGTTCGGGCGCACGCTGCTCCGCGCGGTGTTCAAGTCGGTCTGCCGCCAGCTCATGGACAAGTGCCACTCGGAGCGCGACCGTATGCCGCCAGAGAAACGGGTCTGTAGCTGTACCAATGATTATTTTAGTTAGCTATTATATAGCTGTTTGTTTTCCAAAAACTAAAATATATAGCTGCTATAAATAACACATTTGACATTTAATTAGACAGATAAGGCTGATTGCATAGCTCTTTCAGCATTAAGGCTAGGCGCGCATTAGTGGCTTTTTGTCACTGTGACGTTTATATATATTTTTATGAAATTACGATTTTACACACTAATGTGGAAAATTGGACTTTTATCTATTTCTCTACAATATAAATGAGAAAAGAAACATGTCACAGTGATAAAATCTCTAGTGCGCGCCTAGCCTTTGGACGCATGTAAAATTTAGGATTACAAACTGGTGTAGCTAGTGTCGTTTTATTTTTCTTATATGGGCAGGTAAGGGGAGATCAATCATCAGATATTATTTTTTTTATAATCTTTTTTTTCTGATTAATAACCGGCCCAGATGTAAATAAGGTCCAAATTATCTCACCATTCACTAGTAGTTGGGGTAAGGTGAACAAATTTTTGAGTTCGTGTGCAATATAAAATAATATTAAGTTATCATTAGATAAAAATATTATTATTGTACTAAATTCATTATTTATGACTGTATCTTACAGGTGCTGGTTCTCACCCACTTCCCCCGTTTCCTGGCGCTGCTAGAGGAGGAGATATTCAGCGGAAACTCGCCCATTTGGGACCCGGAATTCAAACAGATCCCGCCCAACCACCACCTGCAGGCCATATTCGAGAACAAGACCAGTGAGTTTACTAAATACGCGACTGTAGTTAAGGGCCCTTAGTAGGTGAAAACGGCGTGAGCTATAATTGAAAATATTGAATGTTTTTCGCACTGAAATTTCTAATATGTATTACAGAACGTATGTGTGATGGGATAACTGTTTCTAAAACACGATTGGAAAAATTTTGCTCGATAAAAAAATCCTTTAGTTACCTCTAAAATATCATATAAATGCTCATTACAACCGTATTTTACGATAATAATTCGTATGAAATCACAAATACATAGGAATACCTATCTAAAACAGTCAGTGTTTTAGATTTAGAAAATAAATACTAAATATTTTCATTCACTTTTTGATAAAAATGTAAATGGCGCTTCGATTTTTAGTTTCGAGCATGTTGATTACATACTAAACGCGGACACCCACCTCAGGCGCGAATAGCTACGAAATCTGAATTTTCGCTGACCGCCTAACCCCCTTAATTGCCGCTCGTGTGTTAGAGTATTAAGGCTTTCCGTTGCATCAAGTAACTCTAGAGGTTTCTGCCTGCTACACCGTAGCATGCCATGATCGTGCTAGGAACGTCTCAAGCAAAAAAAATATTATTTGTAATAAAAACTATGACACTGTTCCCACTAGACCATTCCGTCACCGACCAACACCGTCGCGTGTCAACACCGGCAAAATACGCTCTCGCTCTCGCTCCACATAACGGGAGACAGAACACTGTCAATCCGTTCAGTGGGCAAAGTAGAGCGTATCAGACACGAAAAGCAACACGATGTTGCTTTTCGTGTCTGATACGCTCCTACGGTTATTGTATGGTACGGGGTAATGGGCCATCACCGACCAAACAATGAAAAAATATTAAATAATGTGTCAGTTATTTAAATTTATTTTAATTGAATAAATGGTTGTATGTATTTTGGTGCAATGGCGCCTTAGAACCTACTCCGTTAAAAATCATTCGTAATGACTTTTTTACCCATCTGTCTTCCTCGCAAGAAATAGAATGCTAGTTTGAGTAATAAGACAGATAGAGTCGAAAATGCAAATGTTTTATTGTATTATATTTATGATTTCAATTATTATTTAGGTGTGCGTTTTCTATCCGCCGCCCGTTTTCTTAATCCAAGATATAGAAAATCCTAAAATTACGTTTTATACACCCATCAGTAGCGTAAAAGTATATAAATAAAATATTTAACATTGGTTGGGAATAAAAAGACGAGCCGAATGAGGTTTTATTAACATACACTCTGATCATTCATACCAATCCATCATACTAACTCATACATAAAATCATCCAGTCATTTCATGCTTCCAAGGTTTGTTACCCCTGGAGGGTAGTCGTGGGAATCGGCTGTGAACGCTTGGTACTTTAATACATCCTTTTTATTTACTGTAGAAAATTAATCACTGATTTGAGAAACCTTTTTTATCAAAATACTTTTTAGTTTTCGTTTTTATATGGTTTGTTTTTTTATGTTATAATGTTAGTTACGTCCTTAATTTTGGTAAAATTTCACTGATTTTTATTCAATCAATCAATCAATCATTTATTGTTTAGTTATAGGTATAAAATAGGTATATTTAGCAGATCTTAAGCTTAAATTAATTGAAATACTATAACCTGCCTTCAAGGCGTACAATAACTAGTTTCAATACTAGTATTTTTTTTTAAATTATTTAATAAAACATAGTATTGTTTTCCTTCAGTACAACATATTCATCTTAATTAACATTTATTTGAAATAGCATATTTCAAAGTATAAGTAATAAATAATAACTATTAGGAACAACATAAACATCTATATAAGTTAACCATTATTGAAGTCTATGTGCCTTCAGACATATCATGATTGTAGTTAGAAAACGGGTCATATGTGTTATATGTTACCTTTGTGCTTTTGTGTACGTCCCTCCTGTTATTTTATGTCCCTTTATTAAACCATATCCATATAATAAACTAAGTGTTACCATTTTATAAATCAAATATATGTGACTTATATGTTTGTAAATATGTTCTGTCTACATCTTATTCAGGATTCCCTGCTACCACTCTCAAATGCACCACAAATAAGAAGGCAAAAATAAAGAAACAATTTTAGTAAACAGTTAATTGTATCATAATCGGGATAAACACTTACAATATTAAGAGGATCGTGAGTGCGCGAGATTTCATACAAAAATTTATAACTTTTTCACCCCTTAAACATTGTCCGATTTTTTTTACATATTTGAGAAATATCAAAAAAATATACCGGCACTACTTAATTTTCAAAAAATATTATACTATGTTTTAGTAAATATAAGCATGTAATATTAACTTTTTTGAAAAAAAAATACTTCAGTATTTCGTCAATTTTGAACAAATAAAGCCATAATTTTTCAATTTCGAATACGTACAAGCGTAATTCAGGATATATGACAACGAATGGGACCAAATTTGTCTCATTCCATAAAGGTTTACGGGTAGGAAAACGTTTTCCCCCGCAAGCATATTTCGACCGTTGGCGTTCGAAATGTATGAAAACTCGCGCTGCGCTACGCCTGCACACGATCCTCTTAAAATTACAAAAAAACTGGCCTTTTTCTAAAAAAAAAAAAACAGAAGAACAACAAGATGTAAAAGAAAATCAGTAGAGAGTGGTGGCGGTGGATGTAATTTATTAATTGACAATTGCTCTATCACGATCACTGTGAACATGTGGTCGCAGCGCATATAGTACAGTGCAGCGTTGTGTGTGTGACAGCGCGCCGCGGCGAGTTCGAGCGCGTGACGCCGAGCGGGGAGAGTAAGGACGGTTTCACCACCGTATCGCTGTCGTCAGGTAATTAGTAGTAATAGAGAAGGACGGTTAAGGTCATCGCTCATCTAACGGTTTGATAAATGTTAGAAATATTTATTGAACTGTAAGCATTTAATATTTCATGAATAGCAGATGCAAATTATATCATATGAAAATCATTATTATCCGGCATAGGTCTCGCAATCCCAACACATTTGACATACAGGTACAGGAATTACACGTAGTATTAATGTGCCGTACGTACAACGAGCTATCCGGCAGTAGCAAAGACATAGATATTTTCAATAGTAACTTTTCTCAATATAAAAAAGCCATATCCAATACTCTTAAGGCAGAAGTGATCTCGCCGTAACATAAATATATATGTTATAATTCAATTAATTTTTTTTTTCTTCTTATTGTGTTAAATTTAATTTTTAATTTAGTAGCGAGTGTCGGTACGAAACACGCATTATTTGCTTACAGTGAAATTCATATTAAATTATAACACTTCGGAAAAAAACATTGGTAATGAAATTTCACATGTGATTTCATATTAAAAAAAAAACATAATTTCATGAAAAAAGTAACAATCATAAGCAATCGGAATAATAGTTTTGAAGACGTTAGGTGAGCGATGACCTTATAATTGCATGATATTTTAAAGTGTGTTATGTAGTTTCGTCGATCCAATATTGGATACTATGCTTATAAGCGAAAGATATAAAAAAGCATATAAAATTAGCTTTATTACGCTTACTATTTGGGTGTATTGAATGCCAAGCGTTCACTGACGAATGTCATTCACAGTGCCATGCTACATGGATGCATGATTCATAAGGGGTTACTACGAGGGCTTGAAATGATGTGCCTGGGTGACGGTGATTAAAAAAAAGAGTTTTTAAAATATATTCGATTTGTAATAATTAAAAAAAAACTAATCTGCTAAAAGGTTATGTTGAAATGTATAAATTTCGGTGATAGAAAGGAGGTATTAATTTCGGTTTCATGCCTGATAAAAAATATACCTGTTTGAGTATTTATGACACAAAAGTTATTCACATTGCGCAGTAGCATTGCCCTGCTTCTGTTTTATTTATAGAGGTCCTAGACCACTCTTAGAGCGCTTTCACATTTAGACGACTTCAGTAGCGCGAATTTCACACATAAATGGCAGCAGCACCGCTGTTTTTAGGGTTCCGTTTTTTGCCATGCCGAATGGCAAAAAACGGAACCCTTATAGTTTCGTCAAGTCTGTCTGTCTATCTGTCTGTCTGTCCGTCCGTATGTCACAGACACTTTATTCTGAAATTATTAGCATAGCAACAAAAACTTTCAACGAAAATTGGTTTGAATCAGATCGAATCAGTAGTTTTTAAGATATTGCACATTTTCATCAACCGCAAATATGATTTAGTCTTTCATATTAACACTATGAAAAACAAAGTTATTTTTTGCGGTCAAAAAATATTGTGATGTTTTCATTAGGTGGAAGTAAGTGGACCCCGAATTCAGTTAAGGGTGGCACGGAACCCTCAGTGCGCGGGTCCGACTCGCACTTAGCCGGTTTTTTATGTAGCTGCTGTCGCCCTAATGTGAAGGCGCACTTACTGTCACCATATTTATTTACTTTACTCTACTTTTATCGCAGGTTCAATAAAACAGGAGAGCGTTCGCGAAGGCAAGCGCGGCGCGGACGGCCGCTCGGTAGACCAGCCCACCGGCGCCAAGAGGCGGCGCGTGGTAGATGAGGCGGGGGATGACGTCAGCGAGCGCACCGTGGCGGACATTGTTGCCACTATATCGGATCCCAACTACATGTGTGGGCCTGATGTGAGTACTGAAGGCCTACTACGAAAAACGAAATCCGTCAAAACGATAATCGTTTTGCGGATCCGAAGCATTTCGTAGTAAGGATTCCATACTAAAAAAAATGTTTTGGATCCAAAAAACAGTAATCGTATTGACGGATTTCATTTTTCGTAATAGACCTTCTGGGTCTGAACGAATAATTTGATGAGAAGACATTAATGTTTAACAATGCTACTAGATGTTGTCAAAGTTGAGCTTAGCGGTTATGGGTTAGACTTTTTTTGTCGAAACCGAACTTATGTTTTATAATTATTATTGTTTTTGGTTTTTTAAAGTGTTTTGTCGCTATAAAAACTTAATATAATAAAAATACACTTGTAAAAAGCAACTAAGATTAAGAGAGCGATCTCGCAACATTGATCAGTTAACGCAGCCTACCCGTTAAAGAAGGAACTTGAAAAATTCAACAAGCTTGCAAATGCAATGTGTCGGTGGCTGAGTGGTATAGGCATGCGCCTGGATAGGACACAGGGTTCGATTCCTTGTCTGACACATTTGTTTTTTCCAAATGCAATTTCTGACTATGCTTTAACCAAAATCAGCCCACATCGATACCAAAGCTTGCTTAATCAAATTAAATCCTGTTTTTTTAAAGCAGCGTTTCCCAACCTGTGATCCGCAGACCCCTGGGGGTCCGCGGTGTCATCTCTGGACCATACATAAATCGCTCATGAACTGCAAAAGGGCCGCAAAACGGCTGTTTATTTTACTAAGGGGGTCTGTGAAAACAGTGCTTCCCTAAGGGTCTGTGGACTGAAAAAGTCTGAGAAACGCTGATTTAAAGTGTAATCAAATAAAATTATGCCACTTATGAATCTAGGCTCTGAAGCTCGTATCTTTCGTGCTCTACTTTTTTTTTAATTAGACCAGTATCAAGTACAGTAGAACTCCAATTATCCGAATTAATGGGGACCGGGACCCATTCGGATAATCAAATATTCGGATAATCGGATTTTTTTAAAAAAAATTGCCATTGGAGAGAATAAAAGCTACGTTTTGATATTGCACTATTTTTTATTGAATTAAATGAAAGAAACATGAAATTTTCACATGTTTTAAATATAAATAAAATGTACTTATGTACAAGTTTAGAAATAAAAATCAGTGTTTTTTAATCATCTCCGATAATGTAAGCTGTTTTGCGGTCTTCAACCGTTTCGTGTCGTTGTGCCTACACTGACTTTTGTGATTCGGATAATCGGCGATTCGGATAGTCGGAGTTCGGATAATTGGAGTTCTACTGTAATAAGAACACTAATATGTTTTAGGCTTTGTTCCAAATGCAAGCGCCTCGCGACGAAGCCGCCAAGCTGGAGGAGCAGCGGAAGATGATCGAGTTCCACGTCATCGGCAACTCGCTCACCGGCGCCGTCAACAAGCAGACCATGCTGTGGCTCATAGGTAATCTCTCTCTCTCTCTCTATCTCTCCCTCCTTCTCTATTGCTTTCTCCTTCCCTCTCCTTCTCCCACTCTCTTTCTCTCTTCTTTCCACCCTCTCTCTCTAGTTCTCTCAAGCCTCTTTCTCCCTCACTCGACGAGAGGACATCTTCCCTAGATGTTTAATAAAATATAAACATAAATTTAATTGATTTACCATGGCCGATCTGGAAGTCCTTAAACAGGCTTCGGACTCAGGTTGGTCGAAGTAAGGAGAACATGGCCAGGTGGGGATTTTCGGCAAGCTCCGATGTGGACTGTGTTTGCGGTGCAGTGCAAACTATGGCACACTTAAAATCGTGTCCGGCGTGACCCAACACCTGCACTCCAGCGGATTTGATGAACTGCAGTCGATCCGTCGACTAAATTTGTTTTTAATGTTGGCAACACTGCCGCTATGTTTTTTATGTTCTTTCATAAAAAAAACAATGTTTTTATTTGTACGCGTGCGTTATAAAAAATACGACTAAGTTTATCGTTATAAAGAGCTCACGCGTTTCAGGAGTCACAGTTAGAACAGTTAACATATTATTATTACGTAGACTAAATACAAACAAGGCCTTTTAAATTATTTTCAGGTCTTCACAATGTTTTCTCACATCAACTACCAGAAATGACCAAAGAATACATCTCGCAATTGGTCTTCGATCCGTAAGTGTCACATATTTATTTACCAATTTAATTACTTTGTTATAGTTTAGGTACTTAAACGTGATATTTGTCGACAGAAAACACAAAACGCTAGCACTTATAAAAGAGGGCCGACCTATTGGAGGTATTTGCTTCAGGACTTTCCATGCACAGGTAATTTTGAACACAGTTTAATAACCTGGTTATCGTAGAAATGGACCTGTCACTGTCACTGCGCGGTGAGAAAAGTTCTCAAAAATGAACTGTTTTGACACTAAATGGACGAACGCGGGTGGGTGACGGGGATGCAAGAGGGGCGTGACATGCATGACAGGTCCATTCTTACGATAACCGGGTATTAATAACTATAAGAGATTAGAGTTGAAAGATTTTGCAACATCGTCCTTAATACAACTGAATAAGACATACTATTAAGTGATGCCATCTTTATCTATTGAAATTTATTTACCTGTCCCTTTTCAATTGTAAGAAAGTAAAAAAGAATGAATGTCGACCCTAAACTGGATATTGGACTTACTGCAGATATTAAAATCCACTGGTTAATGTATAAAATAAATGTGTCATTACACTCATTAGTTTATTTTATTTTTAGGGTTTCAGTGAAATAGTATTCTGCGCGGTGACGTCAAACGAGCAAGTGAAAGGGTACGGAACTCATCTGATGAACCATCTCAAGGATTACCACATCAGGAACAATATATTGCACTTCCTCACTTTCGCGGATGAGTTTGCTATTGGTAAGAATATACAGGGTTACAGGTTAAGTCGACCTAAATCCTTTTAGACGTGGTAACGTCATTCCTGACTGATTTCGACTATGGAACCCCGTATCCCAAAATTTACCGTTCTCAAGTTATAAAAGTAAAAGTTATCTTACGTTTTCTGACTCTGACGTTTGTTTTTAACGCTTCCCGTTTGCAGTTCATCAATGTTTATATCAAAGAATTCTAATAATACCCTAGCTTGTTATAACCTTATCACTTTTTTCGCCCTTTACAGGCTACTTCAAGAAGCAGGGCTTCAGTAAGGACATAAAGTTGCCGCGCGCGATGTACCAGGGCTACATAAAGGACTACGAGGGCGCCACGCTCATGCACTGCGAACTCAACCCTAGGATCGTATACACACAGTTCACTTCCGTCATTAGGAAACAGAAAGAGGTACCTATAAAGGTGAAAGCTAGAACAAGCTATCATAAAAAAAGCTGTTGTAAAAAATAACAGAATGTAGTGGGAAGTCTAGTGGGTTCTCTATTAAAAGATACAATATTCAGTGATGATCCTGTGCCATGGCGAGTAAACGACACCATCAAATAAGTGTTCCCCTGGTGTCGGTTAGCAGCAACATGTTGTAAAAAAAACAGAATGTAGTGGGTAGCCTAGTGGGATGGGGTTCTCTATTAAAAGTGACAATATTCAGTGACGATCCTGTGCCATGGTGAGTTAACGCCGCCGTCAAATAGGCGTTTCCCTGGTGTTGGGTAGCAGCAACATCAGTATTGGCTGAAGGCTGAAGACATAGTATATCGGGAAAGGCTTTTGTCTGGGCATTAAGAGGCTGGAAACGCCCGGTTCTTAAATCGCGGTGTGAAAGGCAAGACGGAAAGCACCACACTATCTTCCCTATTTTGAAGTTTTTATGAAGATAAACGGAAAAAAACTCGGCAGCCAAGAGCCTAGCTCTTCAGAGCTTATCATTTTATGATTATAAAAAAACTTAAAATGAAAATAAAAGAAGGCCAATGCGCTTTTTATCGGTAAACTCCATTCATCTTTGCTAGTCCAACAATGTCAACAATGTTTTTGTAACTTTTAAAATAATAACAGCAGGTAAAGTCATTTAACTATTTAATTTTATAAGATCTCAGTGTTGAACAATGAATTAGCTATGTATATTGTTAGTTTTGTGTTTATCTTGTTTTAAAAAGAATAATTTCGCTAAAAAAGATGTCAAGATTGTTTACAATATTGAACTAGCAAAGATGAATGGACTTTACTTCGTATGTTATAGAATGACGCTATTAACATTAAAGTTTGTTTTACAGATAGTCAAGAAGTTGATTGATATGCGACAAAAGGAAGTACGCAAAATCCATCCAGGTCTTACCTGCTTCAAAGATGGCGTAAGTTATATTTTTTTACACAACAAAAACGTACCTGATGTAAAAGTAACCTTTTATAAATTTAGAGTAAAAAAAACACGACAAACTTTTTTAGTTATTGTTTAAGTTATAATAATGTGCCTTATTGAACTAAAACAGTTTCTAATATCTTCTCCTTAATGTAACAAATACTTTACTGAAAACCGCATCAAAATCGGTCCGGCCAATCGCAAGATAATCGCAGACAAACATACAGGTCGGACCGAAAACCTCCTTTATTTTTGAAGTCTGTTAAAATGGCAACAACTTGCCTCGCTCGAAAATCATGTTTCGAAGTTGTTAGTCATAAATTAAAGTTGGAAACATCTACGAGTACTATATTCTGATTTTTAATAAGATAGGCGAGAATGACAGCTTTAATCGAACTTTTTATTTTTTATTGTTGTTAGCGGAGTACCCATTGTGTTGTAATAATTCAATTGTATGCGATTAATTGAACTTGTGATATGAATTTTCATTAATGTGATTTTTACTAATTAGGATGAATTATACATGTTAAACGTTACATAAAGCTCCAAAAAAAGGTAAAACATAAAACAGTTTTTGTAAGGAGTAAAAAAATCTAGGTTTCTCTTGCAATAGCAATATTCTTGTATGGTTTTACCTATTTTGACTTTTCAATACTTTCAAATTAATTCATTGAAATAATTATGATTTTTGTAGAATTCCTGATTTTTATAAGCAGATTATATTTGAATATTATAAAATCGATTAGCAACAACAATTGAATGAAATTGAAACTTTCGATTATTAAGGACCAACACTATTTTTAAATTACGAAAAAGTGGCCACCCACCGAATGTCATTTTGGTCTATCTAATAAAAAACCGGTTAAGTGCGTGTCGGACCCGCGCACTGAGGGTTCCGTGCCACCCTTAACTAAATTCAGGGTCCACTTACTTTCACTTAACGAAAACATCACAATATATTGCGACAGCAAAAATAACTTTGTTTTTCATAGTGTTTGTATGAAAGACAAAGTTATATTTGCGGTTGATAAAAATGTGCAATATCTCAAAAACTACTGGTTCGATCTCCTTCAAACCAATTTTCGTTGCAAGTTTTTGTTGAGATCTACATCATATATTTATTTCAAAATTTTCACTTTCTTAGTTCAAAAGTTAGATGGGGGGGGACGCCCATTTTACCACTTTGGAAGCGTCTATATCTCAAACCTTACACTTTTAGAAAAAATGATTTTAGAAACCTCAACATCATTTTAAAAGACCTATCCATAGACACCCCACAAGCATAGGTTGGAGTAAAAAAAAATTTTTAGGTTTTAGTTTCATGTAGGGAGCCCCCCCTTAAATATTATTTTTTCTAACTTTTTGTATCTGAATCGGAAAGCGGTAAACAAAATACACCTACCTACCAAGTTTCAGCTATGTGATGCTTATAGTTTCAGAATAAAGTGGCTGTGACATACGGACGGACAGACAGACAGACAGACAGACTTGACGAAACTATAAGGGTTCCGTTTTTTGCCATTCGGCTACGGAACCCTAAAAATCAGAGTATACTTATATCATCGCTATGTCGTCCCAGGTGCGGTCCATCCCGGTGGAGTGCGTCCCCGGGCTGCGCGAGACCGGCTGGCGCGCGCCGCCGCGGCCCGCCGCCGCCGACCCCGACCCCGACGCGGACTTCGCGCCGCTGAGGAATATACTGCATCAGGTGAGCACGACTACGGGAGACCGAGCCTGCGGGGCGCGGGGCGTGGGCGCCTCCCCCCGCACCCCGCCACCCCGCAGGCGAGATCTCAATGAAGCGGTCCATCTACAGGGTGATTTGAAAACATTGACAATATTTTAAACTAAGAACCTACTCATGACTCATAGTCCCTTTCACATATTAAAATGAAAATCAATTGTTATAAACTATCATTTGATGAAACCGAGAAAAATCATATAAAATACTTTAGAAATGATGATTGCTTCAAATTAAACTAATAAATTAGTTTAAGATTTTCTAAAATAGACAAATAATATTAAATTAACAAAAAAATTACTCCGTCTAAACGGATCCTGGAAATCGGAGTGAAACTTTTTTTATTTTATTTGATCAAGTAAATTGATTTTCATTTTATTATGTGGAAGGGACTTTAAATCATGAGTAGGTTCTTAGTTTTAAATATTGCCAATGTTTTCAAAGTCACCCTGTATAAGCGCTTCTCATCAACATTCATGATGCGCACGCTAAAGGATTGGAACTCGCTGCCCGCGTCGGTTTCCTAGTGATTACAATCCGAATCTATTGAAAGTTAGAGTGAACAGGCTTCTTCTGGGCGAGCTCGTTCCATCTTCGACCCCCGTCTTAGTCGCACTCGGCTTAATTTGGAGTCGAGAACAAACCCATACTAAAAAAAAGGTAAAGGCTTATCCGCCAAATTAACATCGCCAAGAAGAATGAAACTTCTCAATACCAAAAAAACTACCCTATGAATAAAATAAAATAAAATTGAACACCGAACACATGCGATTGCTTTGACCCCAAAGTAAGTACCTGTTGCACTATAGAGCTATATACGAGTGAGCAAATGAACGTTGTGTTTAAAGCGAGGAAAGGGCTGTGAAAGCGACGCGAATTTAGCGGACTAAAAGTTAGCTCTTATACGTTGATAACATGAACACCTAATATAAATTGCACTTGTAAAAAGCAACTGTATCAAACAAGGAATAGAACCCTGTGTCTTTCGCTATCCGGGCGCATGCCTATTAACACTCCGCCACCGACACATTGGCAAGCAACATTTGTGAGGTCACGAGCTTACGCGTTAAAGAAATCACTTGCAAAATTCAACAGGCTTGCTAGCATGGATAGATAGAGGTTATAGTGTTATTAATTTAAGCTTAAGATCTGCTAAATGTACCTATTTCATACCTATAACTACACAATAAATGATTGATTATATATTGTTTTAAACTTTCATGGTCACTAACATTAGAATAGTTAGATACGGGACTGCTACCATGTACCTTATTATTTATGAGCTTCCGATATTTCGGCACTGTTGCAAGCGCCATGATCACACACAGTACAGTAACAGTTACTCCGTGATCATGGCGCTTGCAACAGTGCCGAAATATCGGAAGCTCATAAATAATAAGGTACATGGTAGCAATCCCGTATCTAACAATTCAAATGATTGATTGATTGATAGACACAGGGCAATTATCTGTTCGTCTAATGTAAAAAGTAAAAATTTTTTGCTCAACACTACTTCTGATATTTACAGGTGAAAAACCACGCGGCTGCTTGGCCATTCCTGAAGCCAGTCGACAAAGCAGAAGTACCAGACTACTATGACCATATCAAGTATCCTATGGGTAAGTAAATACACTTATATGAATATTTATTTATTTATTGTATTAAGGTATAAGATATGGTCTATGCTTAATATAAAGGAAACGGTCGACCCGCCATACATTGCTTGCCCCAAAAGTAAAAATCCATGCGTCACGACCAAAACTAATTTTATGGGTTCGTTTCTTCGCCTTTTAAAATAATATAAAGTAATATAAGCCGTAAATAGCGGGGTTTTCACATAAAACGAAAAAAAATGTGTGGGGTCAATCTCTTGCACAGGTCTTTCTAGATCATAGCGCCATCTGTGTCGAAAACCCGCAATCTAGGCCACCAAAACTAAAACATAGAAAACTGCCCCGCTAGGGTGCGTAACGCGTGAAAATTACGATGACGCAAACAATAGCCAACGAAAAGAAGTTCCTTGTCACAGTTTTTTTTCAAGTTTTAGGAAGAGGTTGGTAGGTTTAAAGGTTAGTACCTATGGGAGGCAAACGTCATTTTCCTTCTTAAAATAGCGATTGCGAGCGCTTACTTATTTAACTAACTGTCAGTTCTATGACACAGTATGATACAATATGCCATTTCGTTAAGCGGTCGTCAGTTTGCTTATAGTGCTCGAAACCGCTATTTTCTGCCAAACACAACAATTGTTGGGGACAGGAAATTGTATTCAATCGTTGTCCTATTTTTTTTTGTAGATTTATATGCCGCTAGATAAAAGCAAAGTAAATTAACAATATTGTATTAAAAATTCAATATATTTTTTGCAAAATGATATAGTCAAGTCTCTTAATGCTTTTCTTTAATCAAACATAAAACGACTCTGGGGCAATTTACGACTGTGTCCTTTAAAACTAAAATACCTAACTGGACCCTAATACACATACATCATAATACCATACCGTAAATGCGTCAACAAGTTTTGTAAATAAAAAACATTTAGATTCGCTAGTTTATTGTTATCATTTATGCGATTATTATTGGGCGAATAGAAAAATCACATCAAATATTGAACATCACACACTTTCCTTTGAGTTGCTTGAATGGATTTCTAATTAAAATTTTCATCTATCTAGTATTCCATCCATCTCGGAAACAATGACTAAATTCTCTTTTTACCAAAGACGCAGCGTAGGACGTCCACCGACAAGATGGACAGACGATCTTGTAAGGATCGCAGGATCAAACTGGATGCAGACCGCTAATGATCCGTCGCTGTGGAAAGCCATGGGGGAGGCCTATGTTCAGCAGTGGACGTCATTTGGCTGATAATGACGAAAAAATTCCACTTTTACCCCAAAACGTTTTAAAGGGAGGATGATAATCTAAATTTTGGGGTTATCACTATAGTAGTATGAATGTATAGATTGTAAATTTGAGAGAACAATGGGCTTTTGGGTCAAGTGGCATAAGCCCTTTTTTTCATGGTAAATAAGTCGATTATAAAAACAATAAGTGCTTACCTCATTTATATATTTCTCCTTAGACCTGCGCACGATGGGCGAGCGGCTGAAGTCTCGCTACTACGTGGCCAAGCGGCTGTTCATCGCGGACATGACCCGCATCTTCACCAACTGCCGCCTCTACAACTCGCCCGACACCGACTACTACAGGTGTGTAGCTTTATTGTTATTTTTATGAGTTCACGCTATTTGTAACGGGATAAGGGGCTTGTTCTTATACAAACAGTGTGTCCATGGATAAAGTGCAATCCCGATAAGAGATGGAAGTAGACCGAAAACGGTACACAAAAGATAAGCATTTTTAAAAAATCATTATCTTAGTTTATTTTGAGGAATCAAATTTTTATTTTGTGGTGTGGACACTATGTGCAGAAAGGAGATTTCTCTTGTAATTGCTGGTGATTTCGGCGAAATAAAAAAAGATGACAGGTGAAATACATGATAATGAACTTAAACTTTGCTTTTTGTATCATAATAAAAATAAAAGTTTTTACAAACTCAAAATTACTTATAAATGATGAGTGCGATGAGCACTATCGGATAGAGCTGGCAGGCAAATGGACTGTCAGTCAGTCTGCGCGGGATTTTTATAAAGAGAGGAGTAGTGGGATAGCTGTAGTATTTTTGTTTGGAATTTCACTACTAGTAAAATAAAAATATGTTTATAATTTTCATAAACGGTCGAGGGTCAACTCCGTCTTACTACTTAAAAAAAAAACGCTTGCACACACGTCACAAAAATGATTCAAGCGATAAGTTCAAGCGATTTTGGTTCTTAAACAGGAAAAGCGGCGGTGCTCTCGATTGTATCTACTCCTAAAGCTAATTCAAATATGTTTCTTCTTTACTTTTATTCCAAAATAAGTAACGTTTTTTCCACTGTCATCTTCCAGGTGTGCCAACACACTCGAGAAGTACTTCCAGGGCAAGATGAAAGAGGCGGGCCTGTGGGACAAATGATGGCACGCCTCGCGCGCCTCCACGCCCAGCGACACCTCCAACTACACCATGTAGAGGGGGGGGGGGGGAGGCGACGCTAGCCGGAGTGACGCGAAGATACCAATAAGACCAGATTAATGTAAGCTCTAATTTTATAATGATGCGGTTGAAAATCACGTGCCAAAGGCTGTTCACCTTACGTTGCGGTGGCAGCGGTTTTTATTAGGGAATGCATGAAAAATTATATAGAATTTGGTGCAAAAATTTACTAGTTATAACAATTAATTGTTCATCGTCTGTTTCCGTCTTGAAAAATAGCTTTTTGTGCGGCAGTTCTATGGATATCGACGTCATGTGACGTCCCGCGACATATCGGACCAACAACTTTAGAACGTTACATCGTGTGGAAACCACCTATATTTTTCATTTATTGCATTTTGTTGATCTGAGTCAACTTTAATTCCAGAAATGGAATAATTAAAAAACGTGATTCTGATTACCGCGGTGGCGCCGTGAGTAAGCACTCATACCGACTGTCACAAATTCTACTTGACAGCCGAGGTGGAAACGTTCTGCCACCGTGGCGTATTATGTAAACAGCCAACGAGTTTGACCATTCAAATTTCGACCGTATATCATTAAACTTAGGTTCATTAAAAACTGTTATCTCTTTGGTATTTTCTCTGAGTCGTACCGGGTATGCAACTGGTCTGGAGGGCGATAAGGAAACGCGATCTACTTTTAGTAAATATAGTACGGTCAGTGTTGCTAGATTGAGGGACGAACGTGATTGTACATTTTGTACCTAGAGTAAAAAAATACGGTACACATTGTATTAGTAGCTGGTAAGATAAATGTAGAGAAAAGATATATCAGGGTTGTGATAAGCTTCAATCTAGCAACACCGATTAGAAAGCCCACTGACTGACTTTGCTAAGCATTGCAGTCACGTGGCAAGACATTTATTATATCATATTATACGAAATGTGTAGTCAAATATTTGTTAGTGTAATGATAATTAAGTCCGTTTATCTTTGCTTGTTTAATATTGTTAACAATCTTGACATTTCTTTTCTACGAAATAATTTATTTAAAAATAAAATAACCACAAAAATCACAACCTGCTTAGGTAATTCATCTTTAAACACTGAGATATTTTTAAATCAAAATTTTAACTAATTTTATTGACTGATATTATATTAAAAGTTAGAAAAAAGATTGTTAACAATATTCGACTAGCAAAGAAAATCGTACTATTTACATATTTCGTCGTATGTAAGACCAAAATAAACAACTCAATGTGCAAACGCAGGACAGTGCATGCACCAATAACGTTTACTCGTTGTACCGTGGTACGTTTCACAGTTTAAACTTTTAACACTTTAGTGGACAGTGAAGAAGAGTCTAGTCTGTCTAGTTTACTGTCCACAAAATTTTTAACCTCCTTATTTATAATAACTCAAACGGTCTTATAAACCTTTTTTAGCTATTACACTGTTTTGTCTCGTTCTTTCTTGGCGCTATCACCATTTGACAGAAAGTGTCAAAACAGTGTAATAGCTAAAATAGGTTTATTTGACTGTTTGAATTATTATGAATAAGGGGGTTAGACTTTTGTTAGCGCGTAAAATATTATAAGCAAAAGTTTTCTTTACACTTCTGTGTTATGTTTTTTACACTAGTATTTTTTCCAAGCTATACGTGGGTAGGTTTATTTTTTAAGATTTGTTAAGAAAATTGTGTGACATCGATTTGTCATTGTGTTTAGCAATGTTTTTTTTACAAGACTGCATTTTTATTATAATTTATTTATTGTGTTCCTTACTTCTGATTAATAAAATAATAAAAACCATAGAATTTGATGTTAGGTTGTAACTAAAATTATTGAGTAAAGAAATCTTATTTATCTATCCCTCGCACGAAGCGCAGGCAAGAGATAGATGAACTCATCCCGTACATAATCATGTAGTGGGTAGTTCTGACGGAATATACTTGAGCTGTTTATAGGATAATGTGTCTATCTATAATAGATAACAAAAGTATTTGTGTATAAAAAATACTCGATTTGATTACCTTGTGTGATACCGAGTTATTTTTCCTAAGATTTCGTTAATAGCAAAATTATATTACTCGTCCCAGCTGAGTCTGTATATTAGTATGCAATGAAATTACTATTTTTTTTTGTAGTTATATTGATATGTACACTAACATGAAAAAGAAATTGTAATTTTCTAAAATTGTTTAAAGTTGATGGTGAATCTATTGATTTTGTGATAAGTATTGTAACAGAAGATGAATTTGAGATACTTCTCCGAAAATAGCAGCGTTTAACCTTAGTAAAACGCTTATTGAATACTTACCGTATTTGAATGTTACTATTGTATTGTTATAGTTTGTTGATGTCGTTTTACTGTAACAAATATTATTGTCAATGAAATAAAAATAAAGTTCATCTAATTGATTCAATATTTTTCATTTATATCAAACAACAAAAACAAAAGAATATAGAACCTTTGCCTTACTTTTCGAATAGCCATTATTTTAATAACTATGGAAAATAGCCGTTAACAAAAGTAGATAATCAATGCCTTACATTAATTTACAAATTAATAAAGTAACTTTTATTATGTCTATAAAAATGCCTATAAATAAGTAATAGGAAATATAGTTAATTATTGACCCCCTCTTTTTGAAAGACTAAGCGAGATCTCTGGTCCTCAAATCACAAGAACTAACAAGAAGAGGTGACAGGTTAGTACCTACTCTCATCTTTAATCCCAATTTTCTCTTAAAAAAAACGGATAAAATTTTGCGAACCCTTATTGGGGTACACCCCCGGCAGGACCAACGGCTGCGCCTGATCTCTCTCCGGTCGTGACAGATTGCTGTCCCTTCGGGCTATGAGAGTGAAAGGAATAGAGAGTGCACCTGTGTTTGCGCACACACTTGTGTACTATAATATATTCCGCGCAGTCGGTGAGTCGTTGTGACTGGCCACCGAAGTCCAAAATCGGCTAGGGAGACTATTATTATTGTTTTTTTTATTCTGTGATTACACCCCCGGCAACCCACCCGGGCCCAATACATTTGACCTCAAATATGGTCCTTGGATCAATTATTATCTGACCTTAATTGTACATTCCAAGGTGAAGACGAGTGGTCCTACGCCTGAACGACCTAACCATTAAAAGCCGTTACTAATAGATGCCGGTCGCTGCTGTAACTGCTGTAATATGAATTGAGCCCTATTACGGTCAGAAAATAATTATTGACCCTTTGTTTGACCATTTTTGAGGTCAAATTGTAAGAGTCCTGGGTGGGTTTCATGGGATATTTTCCAATAGGGGGGTTCGAAAATTTCATTATTTTTTTGATACGACGCACCGTTTTCGAGATAATTGAGATTTAAGATCTAGGATAGGAGAATTAAAACCTTTTGATTTTTGTACTCCTATTTGTTGACGGATTCGAACCTTGTTGAGGTCAGATAATAAATATTGACCCTTTGACCATTTTTGAGGTCAAATTGTAATAGACCCGGGTGGGTTTCAGGGGGTGTATCCCAAGGGGGTTCGAAAATTCCATTATTTTTTTGATATGACGCACCGTTTTCGAGATAATTGAGATTTAATATCTAGGATAGGAGAATTAAAACCTTTCGATTTTTGTTCCTCTATTTGTTGCCGGATTCGAACCTTGTAGAGGTCAGATAATAAATATTGACCCTTTGACCATTTTTGAGGTCAAATTGTAATAGACCAGGGTGGGTTTCAGGGGGTGTATCCCAATAGGGGGGTTCGAAAATTTCATTATTATTTTTATACGACGCACCGTTTTCGAGATAATTGAGATTTAAGATCTAGGATAGGAGAATTAAAACCTTTTGATTTTTGTACTCCTACTTGTTGACGGATTCGAACCTTGTTGAGGTCAGATAATTAATATTGACCCTTTGACCATTTTTAAGGTCAAATTGTAGTAGACCAGGGTGGGTTCCAGGTGGTGTATCCCAATAGGGGGGTTCGAAAATTTCATTATTTTTTTGATACGACGCACCGTTTTCGAGATAATTGAGATTTAAGATCTAGGATAGGAGAATTAAAACCTTTTGATTTTTGTACTCCTACTTGTTGACGGATTCGAACCTTGTTGAGGTCAGATAATTAATATTGACCCTTTGACCATTTTCAAGGTCAAATTGTAGTAGACCAGGGTGGGTTTCAGGTGGTGTATCCCAATAGTGGGGTTCGAAAATTTCATTATTTTTTTGATACGACGCACCGTTTTCGAGATAATTGAGATTTAATATCTAGGATAGGAGAATTAAAACCGTTTGATTTTTGTACTCCTACTTGTTAAGGGATTCGAACCTTGTTGAGGTCAGATAATAAATATTGACCCTTTGACCATTTTTGAGGTCAAATTGTAATAGACCCGGGTGGGTTTCAGGGGGTGTATTCCAATAGGGGGGTTCAAAAATATCTTTTTTTTGATACGACGCTCCGTTTCTTAGTTAAATTTAATTAGTAATTAATTAAATAATTCTTAGTTGATTTAAAAGAACTAGGATTAAAGAGTTAAACCCTTCATGGTTTATGTAATTTGAGGGCTGAGACCTCGTTAGACTCTAGCTCACCTATTTGGGTGCCTTTATGGTGTACCACGGCTCAATAAGTGTTTACTGTACCTTCTTACCATGTTTTTTAATCAATTAGGACTGCGAAGGATTACGGATGTTAATGAAAGACAAATACACAATACTGTTTTGGTTTTTATTTTAACGCTTGATGTCCACTCATGGGGGTACGTAGAATATTTTCAAAAGGGGAATGTAAACATCTTTACACATTTAACTGTTATTAAAAGTACATACCAGTCTCCTTGTTAATATAAAATCCGAGGGATTATTTTAAGTGTACTGTGTAAGTAAGTAATAACTTAAATGCTCACTTAAAATACTAAAATATATATTAACTTAAAAATAAAGTTTGAATGGTTGCGATCGCTTTTAAACGCAACTCCGATAGCCATTTCAGAAATTAAAAATATTTCATACATATAACTAATTGCATTTAAAAGCGACACAACTTCAGACTAGAATTTATAACTACCGTGTTCTCTGAGTCACGAAATTAGTGTTAGTTTATTAAGACTGAACACAAAGATAAGTTTATGTTACAAGTCATCGAAAAACATTGCCTTTGTGAACATTGATATAAGTATTAGTTGTTGTATATTTATAGATAAACTTAACCAAAGCAAAACATTAATTTGGACAGTAAAATCCATTACATATTATTTATTTGATCTGTTATTGTATTTGTATTGTTAATTATTTTATTAGTTGGTATTTCATCAATGAACTAGCGATATAGATAGACTGGCTCTACATCATTCTAAGATGCATACAAAAACATTGATTTAAACTATGAAAATTCGGCTGTTATATGGCCCCATATTTTCAATGCTTTTGCCAAACAATTGAAAGTGAAGTACATTTTATTGAACATGGAATAAAGTTAAATTCATCAGTTGAAAAGTGTGAATTGGAAGTTTTCTGAACACATTCAAATGAACAGGTATAAAACACATTATCATGGACGGATCTTTCACACATTTCACTTGGTTATTTATCATATTAAACAACATAACATTTTACAAAATCTTAAGCACATGCAATATTTCAGTTCATTTTTGTTTTACATCGTTAATTAATAATAATGGATGAACAACATTCAAGAAAACATTTTGATCCTCTTTTAAAGTGTCTTATTTTATTACTAATAAATTGGCCAATGTTTATGTTAGAACAACCTACATTCTTACTAAGTATAGTACAACAATCTAAGTTATATTGCGAAGTATTAGTACTTTTTACAAATCTGGGCCATGTCAAGAACATAAACGATACAATTAAGAATTAAGTTTTTAGGATACATTATGAGATCATGAACCAAAACATGTTTTAAGTACAGTGGCTCCACTATTCATTAATTTTAATTGGCAGTTTTTTGTTACTTCCTGAATTTTAAATATAAAATTTATTTGAATAAAAAGTTCATTTCATCTATAAAAACTGCTACTTTGAACACAGAAACTCCCATATAGTCGTATTTTTATCAGTTTTGTATATATTTTCTTACAAAAACGTTAACTTACAATGTTATGCCACTGTGTATTTGGTTTTATTATCTTTTATCGATGGTTATTACATAGTCAATTGGTTACAACAAGTACATAGTCACCATATTAGGTAGCCCGTTTAGAGATGGAAACTCGATTTAACTGAAGCCAGAGTTATATTGCAATAGAAGCGCTCAATAACTAAGTTTAATGCCATGTCTAAAACAATGTATCTGCAGTTCAGTTGTTGTGATACTCAGATCCAATTTCTCCAGGCGTTTCGTCGTTGTTATTATTGTCGAAGCATTACAGTGTCAGTATCAAAAGCTTCTTATTGCCTAACTTGATTGAATAAAAAGGAATAATCGGTACAGCGAGTACCTATGTAAAAATAAAAGCTTTCGTCCCAAACGTGCTACCAAATCGGCGATAGTACCACCGCAGGGTAGACAAAGAACACTATTTCGTTGACTAGGCGGAGTAGCGGATTCCTACCTATCTAAAACTATACTTAAACAAAATATCACTTGTCATCCACATTTCACTGGAAGTTCGACACAAAAATGTTTGGAAAAATATTTTTTTGAGTATTTTTTTGTTTTTTGAACACATCACTTCACGGGCACCCACACACTGACTCGCGCTCGGTGTAGGTGATGTTTGGCACGGGGGCGGGGCGAGGCGGGGCGGGGCGGGGCTTAGGGCTGCGCCGGAGTGGGCGCGGGTGCCGCGTCGGCCGCGTGGGAAGGCTCGCCGCGAGAGCCTGAAGGAGACGATGCGCAGGACCTGAAAGTCAACGGGTTAAGTTTTAGTAGAAGTATTATTTTGGTTATGTGGATGGTCAGTTTTTAAAACCTCATAACTATGATTGTGGGTACCTTCCCAGGCTAAGCTACCTAGCTTAGACTCACTTATTTTACAACCTATGAGGCTAGGCTAGGGATAATCTATGAAGCTAGGCTAGGCTAGAGTTATTTATAAGGCTAGGCTAGGGACTAAATCTAGGCACATGGCGCTATGAGTTTGGAATCGTTACTGTCATCTTTATGGCTACACTAGCAGTTGTTATCTATGAAGCTAGGATCTGTTAGACTGTACTAAGTAGGTAAGGGGCCGATACATACAATTCTTTAATCATTTTAATCATTGAGGCTTTTCTAGGTACAATTGCAAACAAGCACAATGTTAGGAAAGGTTAGCAATATAAGACTAAACTAGGTTAGGGACTATTATCAATAAGGCTAGATTGAGAGTTGTCATTCATAAGACTAGGTTAAATTAAAGGCTAGTTTTAGCAATGAAGTTAGGAAGGTTAGAGGTTATCTAGGTTAGACTAGAAGCTATTATCTACGAGGCTAGGCTAGGTTAAGGGCCAATATCTATAAGGCTAGGTTAGTCCCTAACCCCTGTTATTTATGAGGACAGTACCTAGGCCAATGCGCTAGGAGCTAGGAGACCGACCTGGCGAGCGAGGGCACCAGCTCGTCGGGCGACGACGCGCGGCTGCTGCGTGAGCTGCCTGCCTCCGAGTACGAGTTGTCGCTCGTTAGCTGGAAATAATTTTATTTATTATTTTATTTTTTTATTTGAGGACAACCAACAAAGCATACACTTCACAATTATACAAGACAAGAAATTACAACATAGTTATAGTGTTGCCTTAATTAAAGGCTGCCACGACATGCGTAATAAACATTGAAGTCAGTAACAAACTGTAGTAACCTGCACTACACGAGTAAAAACAAATTGAAACAGTATTTACTTTCTTAGACTTTAGAAAATAATTTCGGAACAGTCGATTTAAAATTACGAAGTGAGTATGACATGTCAATCTCTGTGGCATTTAAACGAGATAATTCACTGAAATGTGACTGGATCCTGTTAATAGTTGAGAAATGGCGTAGGTTAGTCCTGAAACTATTTGCCTTAAACGGCAAATATCTGGATAGCCGAGCCAGCTTGTACGGAACATTGTAATTAATCTGTGCTAGGAGATCGGAGCAGTCAATATGACTGTTAATTGTTTTATACAAAAACATAAAATCCAAATAATTCCTGCGGTTTTCCAGCGAAGTGACTTTAAAGTATTCCAAGCGTGAGTTGTAGGAAGGAAGCCGTTTAGCCAATTTGCACTGATATGACAGATGCCAAAGAAATCTCTTTTGAATAGATTCCAACAGACGCTTGTGGACCGCGTAAATATAAATTGAATATAAAATCTGACACCTAGTTCAGTAAACTCAAAAGCATCTATCGCAGAAGTCTTGTGCTGTTGCGTGTAGTGTTTTCTAGGTATGCAGCACCTGTGTGTTTGTGCACACTATATTTGCATGACAATATTGTTAAACATGAGAACATGCACTAAAATAACATCTGTTTTGAGCAAAGAATTAATTTTTAATTTCATTTTTAATTTATACAATATTATATGATTTATTGAGCAGTGTATATCTTTGTGTGATAACTTATTATATTTAGTATATGTGGTAGAACAAATGTGCGTGTTCAGTTTTTATCCAGTTATATGAGTGGCGTGAGTATTGTGTGCAACCATGCGACTTTTGTCGCGTGTGCATCGATAGTTACTGTGTAGCGTGTGTATCATGACTGACTTGTGTGAATGAATGAATGATTATTTATTTGCATTAAAACATGGTCAGTACATATATCAGGTCATATATCAGGTCAGGTATCATAAGTAATAGTGAACAATCATGTTTCATCGATATAACGATAGGCAAACATTTCGTCGTCATGCAACATTAACTAATAAGCAACAATACAATAATAAAAATATGTATGTCCAGCATTGAGATTGGTAAGTTTTAAATTTAAATATTCGATAAAATTAAAATATTAATAATAAAATAACGTAAATGTCATAAAATTATACGTATGTCAAGTTGAAAAAATAAAATAAAAATAGTAATAGAGAACATTTCAGGTATTAGTTGATAACAATTCGTTTAAGATGGCCATCACGACAGAATTTTGTGAATTCATCAATGTCATAAAAACAGTTCTCAACCAGCACTTTAAAAATAATTCTTTTAAAAATATTAAATGTCAAATTTTGAATGTGGTTCGGTAGCAAATTAAATAGACGAACGCACATACTGTGGTCGAATGTAACTTATGTAGCGTGTGTATCTTGCACGTACCAGCGTGAGCGGGTGCCTGTTGCGCGCAGGGCTGAGCGCGCGGCTGCGGGCCTCTTCCACTTCAAGTTGCAAAATGCTTTCTTGGCTGCCCGTGTACTGAAAAAAAAACATTTATATGTCAGGGTGTTTGGAATGATCTCGATATTATTAGAATTGATAGAGGGCATCTTCCCAATTAATTTAATGAGGATGGACCAAGTCTGACCAGTAATAGCCTACTAGTATTTTCTTTAACATTTTTACTACACAATTAAAAAAAAATGTATGTACTCACCACAAAGCCGTAGTACTTGAGTATGTCCATCTTGCACATGGGGCAGGTGCGGTGCTCCAGCAGCCACGGATCTATGCAGTTCTTGTGGAATTCGTGTCTGGAACGAAACATGTCATTAAATAAATAAATTAACATTTAACAATATTCATGACATACAACCAAAACAAAGGTAGCTATAGTATTTATCAGTGAAATCAGAAACAACGATGCCGCTATGGTGTCACATAACACATTCCAGACCCATCAAGACGATATTATAGAAATTAAGATTTCTATACCTATTGATCCGACCGGGTTTCAAACCCGAGAATAACGCAGCTAATGCGTGCTATCCGCTCAACCATGGAGGTCATCAACACTTTAAGTAAATGCTTGAAAATATACATGCATATTAATATTTTTTGATGTGATATCAATCTCACCTAGCGCTAAAATATCGGTTACGACAAGATTATTTAAACAATTTGCCATTTAAAAATTATTTGAAGGCTTTCGAGTTCTGCTGCAGGAGAAATCGTAGAGACAGTAGTGACATTATGTTCCGGAAGCAAAATATAGGAACCGGTAGTAAGTAGATAAATTAAGACTGGACTCACCTACAAGGAAGAGATCTAAGTGTTTCTGATACTTTGTAAGGTTCTATGCAGATGGCGCAGCATTCGCCATCACCCTGTACTTCCTGAAAACACAAGTTTTTAAATTAATATCTTATTACCCTAGCAACATGATGGTAGTGATAAGGATATTTTAATAAGATAACTTACTCTATCTTCAGTCTTCAAACTCTTAACAGGTATCTTGGAAAGTGCTTTCTTCGCAGCACAGCATAAACGTTTCTAGAAATAAGAAAAGACAGTAATTTAGATCTCTTTTAAACTCATTAGCCCTAGTAACCAGCAGGACATATCAACATTTATCATTCGTTTCCCTTCCCACCTTGTATCTAAGAATTAAATGCAAATGGAGGATATTATACTCATTCCTACCGCCTTAAAGTCTTCACATATGGGATTACTATCAATAGCTTTTGTTAGAAGTGTACGCCCGTTTTTGATGGAGCCCCCAAGGGAGGCGCAATCGTGGTCGCCCCAAACAAACTTGGCGGCGCACTATTGCAGACGAGGCGAAGAGAATAGGCAAGACGTGGAGTGAAATCAAGCGCGAAGCTCAAGACCGAACGCGATGGAGGACTGTTGTGGACGCCCTCTGCCCCATCTAGGGGACATAGGACCATAAGTCAAGTTGATCCGTTTGTACAAATTATTTGTGTTTGAAAGTGGTAAGCGGTGTTTCCAACCGTAACTGGCTATACTCGTATGTACTTACAGACAGCCTATCTTTTGCGTGTATGTATCTGAAGCGCTGGATGTAGTAGAACACGAGCCACGCCAGCGAGATCACCATCAGCACGATGAACGATATCGACACGAACAACACTGAAGTCCTGGAAATTAAAAATGTATAAGTGTATTATGAAGAAGATGAAGATTATACAGAATAATAATTACATCTAAAAATTGTTTAGAGACTGCACCCCTTAACAATTTTTATTATTATTATAAATGAATATTTATTATAATTATTATTATTACCTAGAACTATTATAACACATTGACGACGTTCTATTTATTCTCAAGCAATACTTTTCATTCAAAAAGTTTTACTTAAGTACTCAACATTTCGCAAAAGATTGAAAGTGCGTGAGTTGTTGGAACCTAACTTCCTAAAGGCCTCCTAAAACAGGATGTGGTTAACTAATACATAACATAATACAGCATCTGGAATTTTGTGCTAGCTAAATATCGGCAGAAATTAAGCTCACAACACAATGTCATTACAGCTTATACCAGAGAATATTTAATAGATTGTAAATTTTGTAAACAATGACACTACAAACCATCTTATACTTAGGTACTGTAACTTCAAAAAATTGTATAAGATTGCCGCAGTGCCGGTAACACGAAGTTTGCATGACTGTTACGTGCCATACGACAGGTGATGACAACATTACACATTTAGCAAATCTTTTTATCTGAAACTAAATCTAAATCTAAAAATATTACTATCGAGTGGCTTGAGATTATCGAGACACTTGTGAGTAACACGCGGTTTACATGAAACTTACGCACCGAAATAATAACAAAACAGTGCAACATCATACTTTTGTTTACAGTTTATCTGAGGCTTTGCAACAGGAAAACACGCAGTAACGAGTGATTTACAAGTACCGATTTTTAGATAGCGTGAAGGAAATTTTGCTTTTCAAAAGTTGCAAGCTCACGCTAAAGGGTGAGGTATAACACATGGGATTTCCAATTTCAAGTCTAGCTCTGAGCTCTCACTAAACCTACGTACTAATTATGTCCTTCGAGTCAACAGTATTTAAAAGTTTTCAAAGGAATCGGATCCGAATCGGGGTGACATAATCCCTTTGGCCACGCGGCGCCAACTACGGTTGATCAAGACAGATGCACAATTCTGTAATATAATGGCCGTATTCTGCATGGCGTGGCCTTGCGAGTGTTAAGGATGGCTCTACTAAGTATCCGAACCGAGTGACAGGGACCTTTGGAAAAGCCTTACTACAGGTCGTGTTCAACCAAGACTCACAACCCTTGTCGCAACTCTTATAGTTGTTACTCACTTGTTGATGTTGTTGCTCACATTGGCGAACGTCCGGCCCTTAATGATGCCGATGACCACGCGAGTGCCGTTGTCAATCAGCCTCGTGATCTCCTCGCCCTTCCATTTGTATGTAAACACCGCGGATATGTTGCCTGCAAATAATAGAAAATAATAATATTAATAAATATGCGCCAAACAACACACCAATTGTCTTGGTTTCAAACCAAGGATTTTTTTCCTTTTGTTTTAAAATACCAGACAACGGTCTCCCATAAATACGTGAATACTCGTGTAGTACTTAGTATAATATAACATCCATGACTTAGGTACAAATTCTTGTGCTTATCACACAAACTCTTTCCCCTTGCAGAATTCAAACCCTCGACTATTACACTAAGTGTCATCATGATACTAGCTTAGGGACTGTTATCTATGAGGCTAGGTTAGATTAGGGACTGTTATCTATAAGGCTGTATCTTTAACTCCGCCATAGACGGTCCCAAGCCCGTTTGAGAAAGGAGGAGGGTTGGCATGTTAACAGCGTTTATCCTACACCACCCAGGATAATGACAGCCGTAAAAACACGCCAACGCCGAGTAGTAGGCGGCGGTGAAATAACCTACCAATACATTGGGCCTCAGAAGCCCTGGGGATTAAATACCCCCTAAAAATGCCGACGTAGAAGGCAATGGGAAACCACTACGATTACACTCCCAAGAGAACTCCATGATGGTCAACGACAGAAATGCTAGTAAGTCGTGCTATCCGGCTGACCCCCGGCGCTCTCCAACACCCGGGTTGGCGAGTGGGAAATATGCGACCGAAGAATCCTCTTTGGTGTGTCCTCAGGCTAAGGAGACGGTTAATGCTACTGATGACAACAAGAAGACACTTAACATGCGGTCTAAGCACCGTATTGGAACTTGGAATATGAGAGGATTGCTGCAACTAGGAAAGCTTGAGATTGTAGAAAGGGAGATGAAAGAACATCAGCTGTCAATACTGGGCTTATGCGAAACCCATATACAAGGAAAAGGCCATTTCACTACACCATACGGAAACACCGTCTTCTTTTCAGGTCACGAGTCCGAAAGCAAGAATGGCATAGGTTTCATAGTGCCGCAAAAGCTGTTAAAATTCGTCACTGGATATAACACCGTAAATGATAGAATAATGACCATCCGTATAAATTGTACACCGCTGCCTCTGAACATTGTACAAGTCTATGCACCAACAGCCAAATCAACAGAGAAGGACATTTTTATTCAAACCTGCAGGTGGCTTTGGAGAGCATCTCTAAGCGTGAGATACTAATAGTTCAGGGTGATTGGAATGCGAAGGTCGGGAGCACTCAATTTGATGATCACTTACGCCATATAGTTGGAAAGTATGGTCTCGGCACGAGAAATGATAGGGGCGAAAAGTTCTTAGACTTCTGTGTAAGCCATAATTTAACAATAACCAACACCTGCTTTAAACACCATAAGCGAAGGCTATACACATGGATATCCCCTGGTGACCGATATCGTAATCAAATAGACTTTATCACCATTGCAAATAGATGGAAGTCGTCCGTAACGAACACTAGGACCTTTCCGGGCGCAGATTGCGGCTCCGATCACCAATTGTTAGTTGCAGATCTAAGAGTTCGTTTAAAATCTTGTCGTAAGAGAACACAACGCATACCAAGACTAACCCCACAGGAGTACGAATTATTCCAAGAGATGACTGAACCGGAACTGCTAAAACTGTACCCAGATATGGCACAGTGGAGCCCGGAGGAACAATGGAATCAGTTTAAGTCAAGGATCATCGATACACTTAAGGGTATGGCCAAGAAACCCGAACACAGGAAGGATTGGATGTCGGATGAGGTTTGGCAAAATATAAAATCACG
The DNA here is from genome assembly GCA_963584085.1 of Pyrausta aurata. Classification (NCBI taxonomy): domain Eukaryota; kingdom Metazoa; phylum Arthropoda; class Insecta; order Lepidoptera; family Crambidae; genus Pyrausta; species Pyrausta aurata. Next base: position 7,918,054 of record OY757267.1, on the reverse strand, counting down.
AAAAAACTTAAGAATTGGCGTGAGATCTGAAAATTTTTTGGAAGAATACTCTCAGCTGAATAAAACAATTCAAAGACAGTGCAGGAGAGACAAAAACCAATACCTAGTGAATATTTGCACTGAGATCGAAAATCATGCAGAGAAGTACCAGACTGCCGATCTTTTCAGAAAAGTCAAACAAATAACACGGAAGGTCAAACCCACCTCATGGACTATAGATGACAAGGATGGCAAGCCAATACACGAAGTTGCTGATGTTGCGGAAAGATGGAGACAGTACTGTGAAGAGCTTTATCACGATCAAACAACGCAGTCTACCCTGCAAGCTGAAGTCACAATGGATAAAGAACCTGACATACTCTTGGCAGAAGTGGAAGATGCGATCCGCAAGCTGAAGAGGAATAAAGCACCAGGTCCTGACTTGATTACAGCGGAAGCCTTGAAAGGATTAGGCCCAAATGGAATTGAGTGAATGGAGCCGCATTACATGCGATCTGCAATAAGATTTGGCATACCGGTCAATGGCCAACTGACTGGACACACTCCTCTATTCTTCCTCTCCATAAAAAAGGATCGGTACGTAATTGCAACAACTACAGAACCTTGGCTCTAATATCGCATGCGAGTAAAATTCTACTCTACATAATCAATGCGAGACTGCGATCCTTCCTGAACTGGCAAATACCTCAAGAACAGGCGGGTTTTGTCAAGGGTAGAGGAACAAGAGAACAAATACTAAACGTACGGCACATCGTGGAGAAATGCTACGAATATAACACCCCTATCTTTATGTGTTTCGTAGATTACCAGAAGGCCTTCGACTGTGTTAAGTGGGAGAAACTGTGGCAAGTACTAATTGAGACTGGTGTTCCGAGCCACCTTGTGATACTGATCCGCAGTTTATATGAGTCGGGATATGGCACAGTCACTGTAGGAGAAGTGGAATCAAGCCGTTTCAAGTTTCAGAAGGGTGTTCGACAGGGATGCGTGATCTCCCCGATTCTCTTCAACATATATGGAGAATACATAATGCGCCAAACCTGAGATTACTGGAATGGTGGAGTCAAGATAGGCGGAGTCCAAATATCCAACCTGCGTTACGCAGATGACACAACTCTTCTGGCTTCATCCGAGACAGAGATGGCTGAGTTACTGAATCGGCTGGAAACGATCAGTTTAAGCATAGGGCTTGCTATTAATAGATCCAAGACAAACATTTTGGTGATTGACCGTTTCGCGACATTCCAGCGCTCTGACCTCCTGCGTGATTATGAGACAGTAGACCAATTTCAGTGCCTCGGCTCGGTGATCACGAACAAGGGCAACAGCGAGACAGAGATACGCAGACGAATTGGCATGGCAAAGACAGCAATGACCCAACTGAGCAAAGTGTGGAGAGATAGAAACATATCTAATCGGACTAAGATACACCTCGTCCGCACACTTGTCTTTTCCATCGCTTTATATGCCTCAGAGACATGGACACTCAAGGCCGCCGACAGGCAAAGACTGGACGCCTTTGAAATGTGGTGTTGGCGCCGTATGCTGCGAATTCCTTGGACGGCCTTTCGCACAAATGTCGAGAATGCTCAGCGCTTGTCAACAACCTGCCTGCAGCGTATAGTGCGATACTTCGGCCACATTGCGAGGAGAGATGGGGATAATTTGGAACGTCTGATGGTGACAGGCAAGTGGAGGGAAAAAGACCGAGAGGCCGCAGTCCAAAACGATGGTCGGATCAGATCTCCGAGCGATTGGAAACACCGATCAACGACGCACTGCACCAAGCGACAGATCGCAGCCGATGGAAACTGTTGGTTGACAGAATACGGAGTCACGATACTCAGCAATGAGTGACCGATTAAGAAGAGAGAAGAGAGATCTATAAGGCTAGGCTGTATTAGGGACTATTATATACGAGGCTAGGTAGATTAGGGACTATTATGTAATTTTTATTGCTTATGTGTAAAAAAAACACCAAGATATTTTCAAGCCTTTCACTGATGGTAGTAGCAATATAAGCCAGCTATTTTCAAAACAAACGTGACGGAGGCGTGAATGAAATGAAGAACCCTCGTGTTGATTTTGGACATCTGTCTGCAGATTCATCACTTCAATCTTAGATAACATCTATTGAATGTAACAACATCATGTACCTTTTAATCCTACGTATGTTTCAGTTTATTGCAATAACCATTACTTGCAAAGAATATACAAACAATTCAACCTGTCAAGTGCATTAAATAAGACCAAAACGTTCGAAGATTACATAAAAGGGTGATGGAGTCATGTCATGGCGGAAAGTTCTTTTATTAGGGTTCCGTAGCCGAATGCTAAAAACGGAACCCATAAAAATTTGCCTTATAGTGTGTAAAACTAATATTTTTCCTGTTTATTTCTACTTATTTTTAAAGTAGCGCTACTAACTGAATACATGTATGACATCATTCCACCCGGAGGTAATCCTGCTATCAAGGGGCATTATCATCAGCCCAAAGTATGTGTGCAGAGATTATTTGATGTGTTGTGTTCCTGTTGCCTTGTTTGTCAGTGTTTCATGTTTGTACAGTAAATTCCGGGTGTCATGAATAATATCTCAAGAAAGAAGTCCCACCAACTTCTACTACTTATCAAGAAATATTTACCGAGTTGTAATCGCAATTCGCAAATAGAAGAAATTTATCAGAAACTAAAATTACTTTGTATGTACTCGTGAATAAATCCGTTATTCGTGTTACTAACATGATTCTAATATGTGAGCTACATGGATAAGTACTTCAAATCAGACAAGGCTGCGCTTAAGATTAGAGGAAAATATTCCAAATCCCTTTCTATCAGTCACGGTGTCATAGCACCTATGATTTTAGATAAAGACAGATTGCTTGGCAGTAAAACGCAAAAAAACCTTTAGTAACTATGAGCATATTCACTAAAAATTAAGTTTGATCATAGCTTGTGAATTGAAACCATAAACAAAATTATAATTTCATCTCACAACAACAGCTAAATTGCTGTGTAATGCTCACTAAGCTTTTTCTGTTATTGCGTGTTAAGATTTAATAAAAGCAATCGCAAAAATCTAGGGGCTTTCATTGGGAATCGTATTTAACTAAGCCTTTTCGTAATCTTGAAGCTTACGGAGGATTATCATAGAGTAGACAGTTTGCAGATGCGTCACAAAAATAATGGAGGACACTTGAGTGCAGTAGTAGGTAATGAGATTGTACCGGTCGGGTTTCATTGTCAAGGCCCGATCACTTACGAGGAATATTATATATAAATATGAGATTATACGCATAGAAATAGATGCTCTACTTGTCTTTGGATGACTCAATTCGCAACATTGTATTCTATTTTTAAGATTTGTAAGTAAGTACATATTAAGCTTTGAAACGCAAAAAAAGAAAGTAATTTTCTACGACTGAAATATGACTGCATAAACTGATTTCCAATCGATGCCATAATGAAAATTGACGTTAAATTACGGATTGCTTCTAGAAATAATGACGTTGCTGAATTATTAAAACCTAACTACTTATGTATGACTTCAGACTCCAAGCAAAAATAGGCTTAGTTTAATGTTTGAAAAGATTACACACTCGTTCACTTGTTGATCACCTACTTAAAGTTGTACTTTTAACTGTCACGTCCAAATTTTCAACATTAATTAACTATTTTTATCACAAAGGGCAAATATATACTCGTACATAGGTACATATGTAGGTACATCTTTTAATTAATTTCCGCATTACTTCACAAAGGGCTGTCTTATTTTGAAGTCTCATTTAGGTAAGTACATAACTGTTATGCACATAGCAGGAATTTAATAACATCGCAAACCTGTTTGCAAAAACACATAGTGCATACAGTATTTACCTATTTACCATTCATTAGTTGGTAACCTCACCGGCTTTTATTAACCTATCACTGACACTTCCTACATGATATGCATATCACGATGCCCGCAAAAGTGTTCATACTCGGCGGCCTCGGTGCATTGGTCACGTACTTACCTCGGTTCAATTCTTGGTTGGGGCAGTTAATAAAATACTTGCAGATATCATTTTGGATAAGAAATGCCATTTTGGGAGGTGGATGGAAAAACCGATAAATTAGACTTACGGTTTACAATGTCCTAATAAATTTTGGTTAGAATTGTCTGTTCGATGCTTCGCACAAAATCACAATATATATTTGAATTATTAGTTGATTAGTGCTTATTTGTCGATGATGAAACCGGCCAATTACCTTGACAAATTGGACGAATTTTAGAAACATTTATATGCCTCCCTCACATTATATCCAAAATCAGAAAAATAAAAAAGAAACAAAGTAAATTATCTACTACCACATGGTACTCTTCTACTATCTAATCCACATCAAACGCTAAATTTGTAAAGCTTATACCTCTGCGATAAGTTAAACACGATATCTACCATGCGGGTATTTTAAAAATACGTTTGCTATCGACCCAACAATCGTGCAAGTAAAGGGTCCGCCCTAACAAAGCAAGCGTTGGCCTTCGATGCGCCGTAAACGGCTGTGCGCACGCACCGCATGCGTGTCGCGTATAAAATGGGACTGCGCATGGTAAATCAATGTGGTTTTCTTTTTAAGAATCCGAATACTAGTTTGGGATGGTGAATTCATGTTCTTAAACCATGTAGCATAGCATGTAGTTCTTGTATAGATAGTGCCATCCACGAAGGCGCGCGCCTACTCTCGTTCTAATCGTTGTAAGTACATGTGTGCAAGTTTTTGCTTATATTTGATGATTCTATAATGAATGTAATTATAACATATTTATTATATGATATAAAAACATTTGCCACACACCCCGCACCCCGCGTTTTCCTTAATCAAAAACAAACGGCGCGCGCCTTCGTGGATGGCACTATCTATAGATGGAGATAACGTTCCTTGTGGGCTCTGAGAACCTAAAGGAGCCGCTAAAGAGTATAGTTGTAGAATGACAACTTAGGTTACTAAATTAAAGTACTCCCAAGGGCCAGACCAGGCGCTAGAATAGCATTTGGCTTGGTCTGGATTCAAGGGCAACCCATGAAAGAAAAGAAAATAAATTAATAACTGATTCTTATAGTAGACAAAGTAACTTTGAGAACCTATTGTCATTTAAGAAATAAGGAAAAGGAGGTTTCGGGCTTTTAAAACCTTATAGACTCTAGACGATTGTTCAATGTTGGAAGTTAAATGAACACTTGACCACGTTATGACCACAGTACAATGATATTTAAAAAGTAACACAGTAGTAATGTGTTAGACGATAACGTCTATCGTAATTCGATCGTTATGTGTGTATAATATACATCATGATCGCATTCTACTTATCCTTATCGTATTGATCTTTTGCTTAGGTACCTTACAAGCATGATTGAAATTTTAAGATAGCCGAGACTTGACGTCACAACAACATCAAGCTTCGAAAATAACATCACAACAAATTAATTGAGTAACAAATGTTGTTGTACACCGAACCCTTTAGTTAAGTAAGTACCTAACGTTTATAAATATGCCTACTGGCAATAAATAAGTTCTCAGTCGTTAAAAAAATAATTGCCGAAGTGAAAGAATACACGCACAATCTATAAATAATGAAAGTAATTTATGATAACCTATAGTCAGCCGTCGACTGAACCGGCATTCACCTTGGGATGAAAACAAAAGTATAATACAGCAAATGTAATAACGTATCTGCGTGGGCTATTAGTCATATTAATATATCTCAGTTGGGTGTCGACAATAGTTATCGAGGAAACTATATTAAGACGGATGTGAAACAAACACAGGTCGTTGTTAGGACCGTCCACACCAAGGCTAATGAAATCATGGTGCTTAAAATGGCTGCGATGCAATGGCATCCAAAAAGAATTTGTTCGTCTAAAATGTAGACATTTCTTTCAAATAGTAAATCATTTATTTGAGACTTTTGTCGAATTGAGAACCTCCCCTTTTTGAAGTCGCTAAAAATATGCAGGAGTGGTATTTTTATACAGAGACAGATTAAAAAGCTACTCAAGACTTGTTGACTAGTTGGAGAGTTTAATATTAGAAATCAGTGATTGAAATGAGGTGAAAAGGGGAAATCAATTTTTGTTAAGTTTTGGGCTATGTGGGTAACCTGTGATTAGGAGAAAGAACTGGTTTTGAAATCATTTTACCTATAGAAAGCTACATTCCTTTTCTGTGTTTTTGTTTTAATAAAGAACAGTGTATATTTTTGACTTACGTCCATTATCAGTGGACAGCTTCATCTTCTCCAGAAGTGTGGTGTCCCTGTCGTTGTACACGAGAACAGCAGTCGCGTTCGCCTTCCACGCGTTTTGCACCTGAAAAGATAACAAATAATCGGTTAATATAACTGCTGCTACCCTAAAACTGGGTAAAGACTTTTTCACAACACCTGCTCGGCAACGTTCAATACACATCACATAAGGTTGACTCAAAGTGACTCTCGACATCTCGGCGTTTCATGCCGAAATATTGTATGAAAATCCATTAGGGTCCATGAGCTGTAATGAGTTTCAATTTGGAAGACGAGCTCGTTTGCACGTGGTAGTGTGCGCGACATCAAAGTGTTCATGCGGTCATTTCTCTTCCAGAAGAGAAAAAAAGAAAAAAGTGCGTAAACACAATGATATGGTTGTATGGCACCATAAGTAATTGTATAGATTTATACAGTGTACCTATACAAGTATGTAATGTAATGTATTAAACGACTTAACAAGCGTTATAATAAATGATATAAAGCACTATAGAACCTCGATTTACTTTTCACAAAGAAAACTAAAACGCTGCATAAGTATTTTCTTTTCATAGATTCTTTTGTATAAGGCTTTTCTAAGGCATCTGCAAATGCTTGGACTCTTTTGAAGTATTTTTTTCCATTTCAATATCAATTTCACAGGGCCTTTTTTGAAGGATTTCAGAATAATACCTTTATAAAAGCAATTTTGCTATTGAAGTGTAGACGATAAAACGAGCTTCCAAATGCCTAAGCGCGGTTCGTGTACTTTTGACGACATTTACTTTTATAACTGGTAATACTCGTAGATTCCTATTTAATTTCCAATTTTCGTAAAGTTTCAAGCTGATTTCAAAGCATGAACTTTAATCAAAAGATTTTATTCTTGTAAATAATTTAGTTAGAATTGTATGAATATTGAATAAAGTAAATTAATAGTAAAATGAAACATTGTGAAATTTTAATATCATGTCACAGAATATATAATAACAGTATCATGTTAGAGGTAGATAGTGCCGTGCCATCCACGACGCGCGCGCCAACTTTCGTTCTAATCGTTTTAAGTACATGTGTGCAAGTGTTTACCTACCTATTTGATGATGCTATAATTAATTGAATTATTACATATTTATTATATGATATAAAAATATTTGCTTCACACTCCGCGCTTTCCTTAATCAAAAATAAACGGGGCGCGCGCCTTCGTGGATGGCACTATCTATTTTATGTTCTTTCTAACGATTGATCTTAATATATCAGAACAGCGATAACTAAAGCAAATATATAATCATATTTTTCAGGAACACACTAAATATTGCGTTACAAGTGGTGTAGAAATAGTGAGATCAGGTATGCATGTACAATATTTACTCCAACAGTCGCATTATTTTTCTTACGAGACTTGTTAAGAAATATTAGTACCTACTTACAAATCTAATGGATAAAGGTGGTTGTAAGTAGAAGGCTTCGTACTAATAAGGCTGATCAAAACTACTAAGTTTTTAAGAGGATAGTGTGCGCGCAAGCTTCCATACAAAAAAAAAATTAAAAAAAAACATACAGTCGAATTGACAACCTCCTCCTTTTTTGAAGTCGGTAAAAAAAAACGTTTTCCACACCTTAAACGTTGTCTGATTTTGTAAATTTTTCACATGTTTAGAGATATTTTGAAAAACTATGCTCGTACGTTATTTTTTTTAAATATTGTATGTTTCAGAAAATATAAGGACCTAAACATTCACTTTTTTGACTGAAAAATCTATTCGGAATTTTGTCAATTTTTTACTAGTCTTCGATTTTTTATATAGAGGCTTACATAAAAAATCGAAGACGTACAAGCGTGTTCAGGATGTATGAAAACGAATGAGACCAAAGTATCATTCCATAAAGGTTTACGGGTAGGAAAACGTTTTCACCCGCAAGCAAATTTCGACCGTTGGCGTTCGAAATGTATGAAAACTCGCACTGCGCTAAAGTACGCCTGCACACGATCCACGTCCACAGAGACGAAAACATTACAAGTTGACGTTTTAACCCCAAGTTAAATTACAGCTTTGTTTTACGAAAGTATGCCTTTAAACCCTCACGGATGTTTTTATCAACATTCTTTTGTCATTAAGTATTTTGTTTACGCGACCACCGGCAGCCTATCGATTCCAGAGTATTTAAACTTTAATATGCTTTCAATACAAAACGTTTTGTTGAAAGTGCATTAGCATAAAAATGTGCTACAGCCGCTGAACCAACAAGATCAGTTATTATTTCATGTGACAATATATTACGTAACTCCCGTGAAATTAGAAATAATAAATCATGATGATTGTATTATTTACATTGTTGTCTAGCATTTTTTTTCTCTGTGTACTCTAGATTTTAAGTACCTAAATTATTATCGGTAGAGCGGATATCGCCATGTGACACTTGGATTAACAATTCCTAAGTTATTAAATATTTTATTTATCTATAAGGCTATCGTAATGCTGAGCAATGTACATTTTACATAAATAAATATAATACATATCATCCAAACAATCCCTACAAAAAAGTAAAAAGTAACAAAACAAGTATGCCAACATTCAATTACTTAATCATGTTAACACGTTCCGGGACAGTGCCCGCCTACAGGCGTGAAAACAATAAAACATCTATTGTGTCTGGAGTAGTGTCCCGGAACGTGTTAAAGTCAAATACAACCTGAAATTCTTTCTATCTCCTTCTTTTATCAGACAACCTTCTTCTTTTATCAGACAACATCTCCCAAAAGGGCAACTTTAAAATATATTCTTAAGAAAATATTGGTTGTTTTTAAAGGTTAAAGTTCGTATAATCCTAGTAATCCGTCATCCATTGTGCTCACTGGCAACCTGCCAGTATCGCCATCTTTTGTTACGCCATACTTTATTAAAGCCTACGAGAAAGTTGTCTAGAATAAAATGAAACGCTTCGTCATACGGCCCTCTCTCGTTTACTTAGATTGTACTTACTTTATGGCGCAATTTCATGGACCACCGGTAGCATAAAAACGGGGGGTAAAAACGCCATCGCTTCTTTTTATCGATATAAACTTTGCAAATAAACTGACAGCAACAAAAATATAATTTAAGTCAGAGTTACTTTTACTCTTTGATATCATGAAATTGAGGAAAAGTAGTTTAAATTCTGATGTTGGCTGCAGCAAGCCTAGAAAATTGTTGTCGCGCATATTTTCTGCATCTTCGCTTCTGCGTACTAGCATTGCAGCGCAAATTTTCAGGCCATCATCATCATCATAATTATCAGCCAAAAGACGTCCACTGCTGAATATAGGCCTTCCCAACAGATTTCCACATCGACCGATCACAAGCGGTCCGCATCCAGTGTGATCCTGCGATCTATACATGGACAGACGACCATCTTTAGGTAAAGACAGATAACTTGTAAAGGTTACCAGCCTAGATATGAAGTAATAATTACTAAGTATCAGTCTCGCTAATACAACTGGCATTTTGCCAGGTCCCTGCCCATTGCGTTACACCTTCGTAAATTAAAATGCCGACGCCTTCTTCGTATTCTGAAAGGTGTTTTTGTGTCTTGTTGGTTTTCTTTGTAGGTACTTCATATAACCAACACAATTATCAATAAAGGAAATATTATAAATTATGTCTGGGTTCGTATTTTGTATAGTCCACTCAGCAGATTAGCGTGGGACAGCACTACCATGAGTGAGTGAAGTGGATATAGTTTTTTCGCATTCGTTTGCATCGCAATGCTAATTTGGCGACTCAACTAGTTAGGTGGAAGTTGAACTGCCTGCAACTTGAACGGATCGCAATACGTGCTTGTAGGATTTTTAACATCATAACATAGTAGTATTGGAATAATCAAATCTATTTTGGAACAATAGAGAATCAGCTAAGTGTGAGGTATAAATTAACGGATTTCCATACATTAAAAACGAATAATGTTGTTGTAGATCCATAACATATGACATTTACGTTACAAAAAATAATATGCTACATAATAACATACAACCAGTTATTGCCATGGCCACATCCTGTTACCTTACTACTACAAAAACATCAAGAGTTCGGTAAACCTGATTGTTTTTGAAAAAGGTGGATAAATATTGTTCCACATACAAAAAAATATGATGTCGGTGACTTTTACCTATTTATTTGCAGATTTAAATCGTTAAAGCCTTGAATTATTAATCAATTAGAACTTAAAAGTTTTCCATGACCATGCCAACAAGTGTAACAAATTAAAACTAATTTTAAGTCCAACCAAACTATCAATTATAATCAATTTTCTATTATATAAATAGAAGAGGTAATTCAGAGGTCATATTTAATTGCACTACAAAACAATACCGATAAGACAATTCCGTAGTATTGAAATGATCTGAGTCCATTATTAATCAACAGTATCTAACTCAAACTATACTACTTCTTCTTCTTTAAGGGTGCTTTTCCACCAGAGATGTGCGAGGATGTGTAGCGAGAGATATGTTTGTAAAGAACAAATACAATCGCTTCATTTACCATGCCTCGGTTAGCACAGCTCTGGCGAAAAACGGCTCAGCGGAGCTAGATTTTTGCACATACAAAACAAGCGAGAGATAAGTATGTACGATGGATGTGTACGAGGGATGTGCGCGAGGGATTTTTACGAGGGATAGGTGTGGGATGTGTTGCGAGGAATGTGTGTTAAGAAGGTTTGCGCATACACCGCACCCCCACATTTCATAGCTTCGCAAAGCGTCCTCGCACCACACATTGATGCGCATTTACACAGCTCTGCTACACATCCTCGTAGGCACATTTTCATCGCACAGGTTTGGTGGAAACACCCACACATTTTCACAGCACAGCTAGACATCCTGGTACCCTTGTTGGCTAGCTTATGGTGGCCATTAAGGCTGAGTTTCCAGCTCTGGTGGAAACTCTCAAAAATTAAGGCTGAGTTTCCACCAGAGCTGGAAACTCAGCCTTAATGGCCACCATAAGCTAGCCAACAAGGGTTCGCTGTCACTCAAGCTCTGCGAAGTAGATGATGGGGGAACCCGAATCGATGACAGCGCTCGCAGTGACAAAAAAAAACAACTATGGCGGACGTCTGTCACCAGCAATTTTAGTGTACTTGTGCACTATAATATGTCCCGCGCAGTCGGTTAGTCGTTGTGACTGGCCACCGTAGTCGAAATCGGCTAAGGGGACTATTTATTTAGGGCCTCAAAACTCAGTTGATAAACAGCTGGCTATAGCATGCTATCTAAGCATAGCGATTAGAGAAAGATAGCTATATTCGAAACATACGAACATCTACATAGTAGGACCATGAATATCGTAGTTCGTGATAACTTCAGAGTTCATGGTGCTTCGATTGTGGAACGGAGGTCAGCCCTACGGCTACGGTATAGCTGATGGTATCGCAAGGTTAAAAGAGATCTATCTACGTAACGTTGACCGAGGGCAGGATTTTGTAGTGGGTGGAGGAACGGGGGGCGATAAACTGATAGTAACTATTTCTATCTACTTTTCTATTGAGCTTATTTATATGACTGTACTATGTAACGTAACTATGACTATGTAACGTAGAAACGTTGCATAGGTTTTGTAGCACAGCCGTTGTTGCTGATTTTCGTGAAATAAGCACCTTAGCTACTTATGCCGCAGCAATGTAATGTGATGTTGTATACTTTCCGTTATTTATATTGCACGACTTTTACAGTTCGACACTGACTTCTGAACCCTAAGGTACACAATATACAGAAGCAATTCAACAAAGGTTTTGTTTTTATTACAAAACAAAGGACGGTTCACATTTTAGATATCCAGAGAAGATATTAGTACGCTGACCTACAATAAAGCCTACAATGTATTGACTTGACAGACAATGACCTGGAAAGGCCGACCACAATGTGTAGTCTACCCGTACCTATCACTCATCAGGTCAATGCACAGAACAAAATATAAGGTAAGAAGGGCCATCATGCCTGTTATTTCTCCGAAATACGAGAAATCGAGACAAGATAGGTACTAGTCGCGGGTAAAAATATCAGTATGTGCAAAGCAACTGCTCGACGTTGTAAAGCAACACGAAAGTTTATGATTATGATTATATTCGAGTAAAATGATTTCTCTCCTAGGAGGTACGAGTAAAATGAACTGAAACGCACGGGACTCAGCCAAATGAGCTATACGGCACGTATTTAAAATTGCCGCTTTTTGTAAAATAATGTAAGTTGCGGGATGGATCTTAAGTGTTTAGAGGCTTTTGTGCAAATCTTGGTACGACGCCGGTTGTTGATACTACGATTGAGACGATTTTTACAGTTGTGACTTTCCATTGTTATTATTTCTATTGCGAGTTCCCTGTATTTGGCCAGATTTTCTGATTGATTGACTGAATTTACTTTTTAACGTAAACAGAAACCCACAATTTGAGCCTTCAGAAATGCTGTGATTTGATAGATTTGATTATATGAGATGCGATGTGTAAATGCGATGCACCAGTTACGCTGACATCACCTTTCCACCCTTCTTTATCTCTTCCGTGGGTAAATGTCCTGTTAATCATATTGTTATCTCTAAGGGCAAGGCTTACGTCGCTATTCGGAAGGCTCTTGTTACATTGACCTGAGCAACGGAAGCCGACGCCATCTGATCGCCAGAGGCAACGACCGGTAAAGGCCGCCCCTATCAGCCACTCAGGGTTGTAAGGTAGATGTTCTCATTACGAACTACCAGCCCATTAATTTTATCTGTGAAATCTGATGCTTGAAATGACCAACACATCATAAGCAATTGATTGATGGAAGTAAATTAATAATGATAGTACAGAATAGGCCCACAACCATTCGCTGTTTTAAGTCCTAATTGGAATGCAGATGTGGCTTTTGTCAAACAAGGTATGGAGGACATGACGATGACGAAAACGTCATCATGAAAACTTAGGTTAGGAGAACTAACGTGTCTTGCATATAGCCATTGGCCATAGAATAGATTTAAACCGATTAGGTAAGACTAATGCATTCCAGCAAATGCAACAAGTCTTTGGCAACAACATAACGGTATCTGTATGCATTTTAGCTTTAGTTGCACTAAGCTTTTCGTTTACAGTCGCAACAATGGAAGAGTACAAATGTTGAACGTTGGTGTCCCACAGGGGTGCTGTTTCTCACCTTAATCTCAAAGTTGCAGCTCCCGCGCTTGATGACGGCGACCCACGGCTCGGTGGGCAGCGGTTCGTTGGGCGCGGCAGATGAGAGCAAAGGCCAAGTGCACCCCGTGTGGTCGCGCTCGCCATCCGGGCCCTTCGCTCTGATGTGGACTGCCACACCTCGAGATGAACCGATGAAGCCCTCGCCGTATTTTCCTGACTGTGGACAAAAAATTAAAACTGTTAATCAATTGGTAATATCGAGGACACTGCCTTACCAGTTTAAAATCACATTTGCACGCTCATGCATTTGACGACGCGTTTGGTGTAGTGGTTAGCGCTCCTGACTACTTTGCTTGATATCGCGGGTTTGAATACCGCAGGGGGCAGATGTAAAAGGGGCAAAAGGGGCAAAAGGGGCAGTGAACATTTGAACCTAAGTCATGGATGTTTTGTATGTATTTCATTATTTATGGGAGACGCACCCGTCATAATCACTGTCTGGTATTCGTAACACGAGGATGAAAATTCCTAACTTCGAAACTAGACAATTGGTGTGTTTTCTGGCACATATTTATTAAGTCATCACGTTAGAAGAAGTGACGCTCGCTCTGGCTCTTCTCACGTGAGTGTGAGCCAACGAATTTTGTTACAAAGAGATACAACGTTGGAAAACTGTGAGGAACATTTAGTGGGGCTAATTAATGGGTTATGCAGTAAATAAATTAATATGTATAATTTCCGGAGCTTTATAAGCATATCATTATAGTGCTAAAGATGCACCAGTAAAAACATACAAATAGTAGGTAGCTTCAGGCTAACTTCAGAAGGCATAACATGGAAAAAACGTTATCTGAATGAAAGTCATGTCTACGGTTCGCACGTTCGCAACTCACACTTGTCTAAATATTTAAATTATATTTTATACTAATGTTGAAGACAATAGCTGTGATAGCTGTCCCAAATTCAAATTCAAATTCAAAATCTTTATTTCAATTTAGGTCATGAAATGACACTTATGAACGTCAAATATAAAAATTAAAATAAATGTGCGAAACATGTCTCCTATCTTTTGGGCCCTACCAGCGCTTCGAGACAGAACACAGACAATTAGGCAAGTGCTGAGAAGAAACGCCGGAACAAACTCAGTCACCACTAGCTGCCGTAAAATCAAAATCATCAAAGGTAAGTACATCAGTTGGTGCAGGCTGGACGGACCACACATTCGTGTCGTTTAGATAGTCTTGAACCTCATAATAGCCTTTAGACATAAGCGTGTTTTTAACGTGTTTCTTAAATTTATCAACCGGCAATTCGACAAGATTGTGTGGTATATTATTAAAGAATTTTATACAATTTCCCATGAACGAGTTACTAGTTTTAACTAATCTGAAGTTAGGAACGACAAGCTTGTGTTTATTTCTTGTGTTATATGGGTGAATGTCGCTTTTCTTCATGAAATTATCTAAATTTTTACGAACGTACATTATATTGTCAAAAATGTATTGAGAAGCCACAGTTAATATGTTGATTTTCTTAAAGACCTCTCTCAGGGAGTCACGAGGACTAAGTTTATAAATAGCACGAATGGCTCTTTTCTGCAAAATAAATATGGTTTCAATGTCTGAAGCAGAACCCCACAAGAGAAGACCGTAAGACATAATACTGTGGAAGTAACTAAAATATACAAGCCTCGCCGTTTCAACATCAGTCAGATACCTAATTTTTCTAACTGCAAAGGCAGCTGAGCTTAGCCTCCCAGTTAGGGCTTCAATATGAGGTCCCCACTGTAATTTTGAGTCAAGTGTAATGCCCAGAAATACAGTGGAGTCCATTAAGACTAGATTATTACCATTTAGTACAATATTTGGTGTAAGTTGCTTTACATTAGGCAAAGTGAATTTTATACATTTAGTTTTACTAGCATTTAGTAACAAGTTATTAGTGGTGAACCAATTCAATACTTTGGAGAGAGTATTGTTTACTTCGTCAAAATTTTCTTCATGTCTTTTTATTTTAAAAATCAAAGAAGTATCATCAGCAAACAAAACTATCTCACAAAGATTTTTGGAATGAAATGGTAGGTCGTTTACATATATTAGGAAGAGTAAGGGCCCCAATATTGAGCCCTGGGGCACCCCCATTTGAAGGGGGGCACCGGAAGAGTAGGTACCATTTATGTTAACAGATTGTATTCTACCTGATAGGTATGAACTTAACAACCTAGATGAGTTTTCCGAGACACCATAGTGTTCCAACTTAATGAGCAGTGTTTGATGGTCTACACAATCAAACGCCTTTGATAAATCACAGAATACACCTACAGCATCATGTTTGTCTTCAAAAGCATCAAGAATGTGTCTGATGAGTGCTACCTCAGCATCAGTTGTATTTCTACCTTTAGAGAACCCAAACTGTTTTTCGTGTAGTAAATTATTAAGTTTAAAATGGGAAAGTAATTGATTAAAAATGAGTTTTTCAAAAATTTTACTTATTGTGGGTAATATTGAAATTGGCCTAAAATTGCTGGGGTCACTTTTGTCTCCTGATTTAAATAAAGGTACAACCTTACTATGTTTCAATAAATTTGGAAACTGATTTTGATCAATACATTCATTAAAGATATAAGATAAGTAAGGAGCTATTAGAGGTATAATGGGTTTTATTGTGTCTATTGATATACCCGATTTATCCTCTGTTTTCTTTTGTTTTAGTTCTTTGAATGTTTTTATTATGTCTAAAGGACCGATGTGTCTGAATTTAAAAGAGGATTCGCACCTATCAACACTCGAAACTAGTAATGATTTCGCCTGAAGTGAGCAAGAACTCAACTGTTTAGTCGTCTCTATAGGAATATTACAGAAATAATCCTCAAAAGCGTTTGCTACCTCATCATCAGATTTAATAAGTTTGTTATTTACTTTTAGACTAAATTTGTTATCATGAGATTTAGTTTTACATGTTTCTTTATTTATAATATTCCAAGTTTCTTTGATCTTATTACTAGACTTTTTAATTTTATCGCGTATGTAATTTGACTTAGCTACATAGCAAACTCTTTTGAAAATTTTAGAGTACCTCTTAACGTACTCATGAAACGATGGATCCTTTCTATATGCTTTTTTGTTATACAATTCAAACATTTTTTTCCTACTTGTATAAATTCCTTGAGTAGCCCAGTCACTGAATTTCGGTTTACAGTTATTAATAAGAGGATAGAACCACTACGTTTAGCTGTCCAATAGCTTTTTTTTGTATTTTTGTTCCTTAAGGAACAGGCTAAGGTCTTAGGACCATGCTGCCTTGTCATAGGTTAGTTTAACTGTCCAATAGCTGTGCTGAGCCACATGTCAGGTGTCAGTAGTGTTTATGTAATGCCAACGTTTCTTTTCACGTGTTTCACACAGGATGTTTTTTTTTACTTTTAGAGTAACATCTAAGGTTATTGACATCTCCTAACTAAGATAAAGGTATCGCAAAATTTTCCTACGCGTTATAAATTTCCCTCGGGGATTGCTGAATAACTCTTTCCTACTTTTAAGCTCTTGATAGATAGACGTAACTACGCCGCGGCAGGCAATTGAATATTCAACTTTTGCACAGCTTTAGTCTGCTAGAAATACTATTCGATTTTTATTAATCCACGAAGGCCAGATAAAAATAAAAACACACACTAAGCACGTGACTAGGTTAAGCACAAAAACTTTATAGGGTAGACAAGTGAGTTAATGTTATTTTTTTCACTTGTTTACATACTCGTCATGGCACAGGATTGACAAACTGACCATACAACGACGTTCTGACTTACTGACAATCTGATGAATTCCTTCAAAATTATTGTTCATCATTCTGGGATGAGACGCCAGACTTATAATGAACCTTTGCCCAAGAAAAAGCTCTTTAAAATTACTCGAAAAAGATACTAATATACAAGGTACTTATACTTATACCTATACATATATCAATTTCTTCGATATCGAAAAAAATGTATTTAGACATTATGTCAATGACTTTGCCAACATAGAAAAAGTTGGTATGAGAAAAGTTGGCTATGAAAACGATTATTTATATGTGATTGCCATAATTGTTTATCATGTAGTTGTAATAAATGTTGACAGACATTTGACTCTCACAAAAGTAGTTTTCACGTTATCACGAAGACGGAAGAATGACTGTCTGAAGATTGACACGAAACCATTTAATTATCATCAATTTATTGACTCGCCTGTATGAATCAGTCATAGAAAGTAGTATAGTATAGAATGACAAACGCGGATTTTCAGCGTAACCAAAAAGTTACTTTACATGTGTGCGTTCAATAGTGATGTGTATCTTATGGTGGTCCAAGTTTTATCGACGAGGTTACGATAAATCATGTAAATTGAAACAAAAATAATTAAATTAATGCACTTTTACTTACATAATACTTTTTATTTGATAAACAAGACAACCTCATTTTTGTTAAATTACATATTTATTTATTTATGTATGAAGACTTGCTAGAAGCACTTATACACGTTCCAACATAGACCTTACCAAAGCACAGCTTCGGGCCAGTTGTGTGGGCCAGTGCTGAGAAGAAGCTGTGCAAGAATTACGGTTACCTAAAAAAATCAGTCAAAAAATTTATCGATACTGATGACGTCATCATTTAGTCAAGCCCTAGTGTAAAGAAACGGTTTCTTATTTTACTGAAAATATCTGAATTAATCTATTGGAAACTTTGATATATGGCTGCAAATCACAAAGGAAGTCCTAAATTTACTGTACAATTTGGCATCGGAGTCGATTTCATACACAAATTTTATAAAATTTGGAATTAAAATTTTTATCAATGATTCATATTTACTGGTGGAAAGTATGATTTTCGGGATTGTATCCTCGGCGCACTTCACAGTCGCTGAAAGCACAAGTCATTTCATCTGAAATTGTTATACAAAACTTAAATTAAAATTATATCCATTCATAATTTTTCAAAAATTCCAACGACGGAAACTTGACGTATCCACTAAATCCATTATTTCTTAGAAAACGGTATCGCTGTCATATGGTCTTTCGCTGTCAAATCCTATAGAATTTCACTAAGTAGCACGCTCTTTATAAAGCGAAGATTTTTTCTTTCTCTATGGAATCAGTTCATTGTGAACGACATTAATATTTAATTTCTATTTGTGGTAACTGTACGCATAAATAGTTAAGTACCTACTCGATAAAATAACAAGACAAAAGTTGGTATTAATATGCAATAAAATTCACTACTTAATTTATTTGTAATTTTCCTCACTTAATGAACTAATGATAAGTATGTCTATAATAATCTTGTTATTATTAGTTGAAGTTGTCATTGAAATCATTTGGCGACCTTCCCCAAACAATAGTCTGTTGAAATTTTACGCAAACACCTTTAATTAAGTTCAATGTAACAGAAAACGTTTCTAAATCCATTTCCATGCATACAAGAAACGCGATTGTTTTTGTATCATAGTGTTTCATTGAATGTGGGGGCCAGAGGGGCACAGTCAATTTCATCAAAACTATAGCAAAAAAAATATATATTTAACACCTTCAAAAAACTGTTTATTAAATAAAGCTTAAAATAACGCATTTGTCTTCTATTCAGGATAAAAAATATATTTTTAAGTCGTTGCATAATGTCAAGCTTACGTACATAGTTTGTTTCTCTTAAATAGAAGAATGCGGTATTTCAAGCTTTTTAGATAGCTTTTTTAAAGGAGGCTTAATTTTTTTTTATTACTCATCCTCAAAAACTACTTGCCCGATTTTGATGAAACTTACCCTTCACCCGAATGTTGAATACTTATACCGTATATCGTATTTTAAAGAGAAACGAAGAGCGTTAAGCAGAATATAATGGAAAATAAGTTCGAAGTGTCGTGGTAAATCCAGTAATACCTAAACTTAGATTATAAAGTCTACGTATTTTTTTTTTCTAAAACAATGTGCTTACGTTATGTATTTACTGGATATGATTAATTATACTTAGGCACCAGCGCAAACAAAATCATTCCCGTACAGGAAAATGTGCGTGGTCTAATTAATTAATATTAACCATACAATAACAAAAACAAATCTTTATGTTTATTATTGGGGAATATTATTGTGCTGTAAAGTTTTTTTTTAATGTGACGCGTAGTTTTACTACGTATATTTAATTGAGGTTACACTAATTTATTTCAAGAAACGTTAGTTACGTAGATTTTCTCGCTTCTTTCGGTAGAATGAAAAAATAAATAAAAAAATTTGCTCTGTGAAGTCTAAGAATTAATATCTTATTCTATAAATATACTTACTCTAATGACAATTTCAAGGTGACTCAGCTCGGCGAAAGGGAGAAATATTTCAGAAAATATTAAATTTCGACTGAGTGTAATGTAATAATCATCATTAATTGTATGCTCACAAGATGCCAGGACACTTTAATTTGTTTATTATTATGGTTGTTACTGCGCGCGTAGTAACCAAGCAGATCCTGGCCATATTTGTAACAAAGGAACTGACATTTGGTTGAGATATTTTTCTTAAGCACACACAGTCGTAAATATTCTACCGCTGGTAACGACATTTCACCATAATATCGGGCCTAAAACATGGAAGTTATGTATCCACTAGTGGCCCGCCCGCGACTTCGTTCGCGTGGACTTCAGGTTCGTCCCGTCTAGTAGCGCAAAAAATGTGTTTTTTTACGACCTCACATTAGAAACCTCAAAAATTGTAGCCTATATGTTATTCTGATGTATAAGCTATATTGTGGTAAAGTTTCATTCAAATCCATTCAGTAGTTTTTACGTGAAAGAGTAACAAACATCCATACATCCATACAAACTTTCGCCTTTATAATAGTAGTAGGATGTACGTACGTACGTACCATGTATTTGGCAATCAATACGAGAAATTTAACATCATTATTTCGATTCTTCCATCGTTAAAACAAAATAAGGCGTGAGAAAATGGATATTTTTTTGTGCGTGCAAAACATTAAATGGTTCACGAATCACGATAGTTACAAAGTCATGTTCATGTCCAAAGCCAATTGTTACCTATATTTTTTATGTTGTCTTGATGGCATATTCGATAAGCGTCGAAGGTCTTGGACTCTTGCGTCTAATGTTTATGCAGCACGCCTTCCGCCCGCCTGTCTATCCACTGCCTTATAAATAACACATCAAGCCGGATCAAATACAAAACGATTCGCAATGACACAGACAAAGTAATCTAGTTTTGCGAAATATGGAAGGTCAAATAAATTACACTACTTTCAGTTGAGTCGTCATCAATGATGGAACGAACTGGAATTAAGAAGAAGCAGCCCTGTCTCAATGAACTCGACGCCAAAAGTCATGCTAGAAAGACACGCCCTAAGGTCTCCTACAACTACACCTACAACACAAGTGGACAGTTGCAGTGCAGTCTATGCAGTCGCACGTTCAAGTCCAAGTTCGGGTTTTGCAAGTCACCTCCGAGCTCATGCCAGAAACTGACAAGGTGTCGCCGTCGACGGACACATCATCATCATCATCAGCAGAAGTTATCTGCCCTCTACTTACAATCCCTAAATTAAAACCCTTTGAAATCGAAAAATCTACAAGCTGAAATCATACTACAACTACAATACAACCAATGTGAACAGATTTACATAATTTACTAAACTGTATAACTATAATACTTACCACAAATGTAAAGATTGATTTATATGACCGTGCGTGATTTGATTTTAATGGATATTTTAATGAACACTGTAATAAATAAGTTAACAATAATAACTTTTATAAAATAATACAGTAAAGTTAATACGGATTTGATAAACTTAACTGGAAACCTATCATAATTCCCCCGGAAAGGAAGTCCATTGTTATTATTTCAAACAATGCCAAGAAGGAAGGAATAAACAAACTCGTGTTTTAGTCATTCACTATCAATAGTTTCGGTATATTTAACGTAATTTGCCATATAATTTAGAAGTCGAAGCTGCCTTGAAACCGATGACTGACTGACATCAACAGAATTACTAAGACAAAAACAATACGTTAATAAAGCCAACGACACATCAACCCAAGGCATGTTTAAATAATACATTGTCAACATAAACACATTGGTACAAATAAGTAACTTATTTTTCAAAACTTGGAGTGGTGTAACTAAAATCACTTGAATGTCTTTGAAAGGGTAGGTTAACAAATTATTCGCAGAAATCTTTTCCCATGCACCTATATTCTATGATTGGAATTACTCAAAGGTGCCTGGACTGATTTAGAAAATTAAATTTTTTTTTAAGGGTATACGTCCCAGATGACCTCAAACTCAATAGGACAGAATCGGATGATGAAATGGAAGATCGAGAGAATGCTTCGTTAGAAGTGAAAATAAATACATATCTAAAATAATTTGCATACGGTACTGAAATAAGACATTATACATTAGGTACTATGGAAATTAGTGAAAGCGTTACTTCGAAAGGTCAATCTCCTCTGACATTTAGTTAGTACTGACAAACAATTCAATTAGAGCAAATGACGGGAGAGATGGCTGAACAACATTATTATAATAAGTAAATAATATAATAAATATGCGCCAGACAACACACCATTGAGTTTCGCGGTAAGAAATTTTCTTCTAAAGAATCTTTAATATTATCTTTAATAATAATCTTTAGTAAAGATTATATGACGGGGGCGTCTCCCATAAATACTTAACACGTTCCGGGACACTATTCCAGACACAATAGATGTTTCATTGTTTTCACGCCTGTAGGCGTTCACTGTCCCGGAACGTGTTAAATATAATTGAACAATAACAATTAATTATTATAATTGAACATTTTATTGCTAAAAGTAATAGGTAATCAAAATTGGAAAACAACATAAATATCGTTGTGCCGTGACCCTGTCAAAAAGCACAGAAAAATTCTTGAAATGCGTCTAGCTAGACAAAGCTGACTATCTGTGTTCTGTTCATGTAAAAAAAGAAAAAATATATGAATTATGTAAGGCCTATTGACGTAGTAGCATCTGAACTAGGCTGATGGTGACAGAACCTCAAACTGTTTAGTATGACGGTCCCGCGCACGCGCCGTGATTCTAATTCCTAACGCAGATTAGTAAACTGTGCTTCCGCTTCCTTCTTTAAACAAAGACGTCAAATTACAATGGATTTCGTCAATACGAACACTACTTTTTGTGAAGCAGTTTAATTATTTTATTTTAGTTAGCAAAAATATAGAGAATGGTTTTTTCATGTCTGTATACCTACATAACAACAATCTTTAGCACTTTAGCTGGCAGTGAATTCCATTCAACGTTTGAATAAAAAGTCAGAAAATATGTACGGTAAATTATTTTCTTTCGATCTTCGAATTACTAATTTTACCATTCTTAAAAATTTATAAATTAGAAATGAGGAGTGGCTCTTTTCAATTGTCACGATGATTCTAGAACGTATCTTTATTTAATCAATTCGGAATGTTACTATTATCTAACAGTGATTCATGTTTACCGGTATGATTGTGCGTTGAATCAACTGAATGTATGTGTTTGTTTGATCTCTCACTAATATCGCTATCAGTGTCTAAACATGCACAAGAATCACAACTAAATGAATCAGGGTAACACAGTAGACGTTTCATGGAATTCAAAGACACATTCATGCGAGGTCAATTCTCTGAACTAGGATAAAGAAAATGAAAACAAATTAACATCGATTCGATGATGATATAATAGTCCTAGACTTCCAAATGATATCACGATCTGGACTCCTCATTCTAAGTTGAGACCCGTTGATGTCTTCTACCGTAGAATACATTCAGAGTTCAACCCCAGACAAAATCTAGGGTGAATTTCCCAACAGCAAATTTTACGCGGCATGAGTGAAATCGGCAGTGCAGAGTGATACAATGAGGCTTATTTATTTTTTTATTTATAGAAGGCGTTATCCCGTATACGAGACCATAAATATTTTTTGATTAGGACTACGTTAAATTCGGAATAAAAAATGATAAAGCACCATATTTTTCATTTCGGTTGCGCGGTCAAATCCATTTTTCTGTTTAATTTCCCTTATATAGTAAAAACTTTTGGTTATTTAGTATTATAGCTTATTTCATTTAAATCGTGAATAGTTATAGTACTATCACATAATAATTTTATAATTTAATCTATTTAATTAAATGACTTATAAGTAAAAATGCATGTGGTCAAATAAGACTTTTCATATCGGTGAATTTTAGTTTGTCGAGAATATTTTTGCGTGGGACAACTCTAGCTCCTTGCCCCCGCGCTAAAACGCTACATACCAGTGCCGCCTCAATGCCTAAAGTAAATAGACGTGCGCCGCTTGCTCCGTGTTCCCGCCAAAAAAGTAAGTAGTTGGTTTCGGTGACATGGGACATTTTATTTTTCATTTCCGCAGGTTGGAATATATTGTCATCCAATTCTCCATAAAATGTATGAAATATTTATTGGTATCCTTCCCAAACTACGTTTATTAGTGTGGTATTATTAACGTTGTGACTTTAAAACTTTTATTGTTATGTTAAATTTTGTCGTTGATTTTAATATCGGTGTTTTCATTTCGGTTTTGACCACCGAAATGAAACAAATTTCACCGAAATGATAAAAAATATCATTTCGGTGAATTTTATTAATTCCGGTGCGTAAATTGTTCATATCGGTGATTGTTTTTCTCATTTCGATGGCTTCATTATATCATTCCGGTGAAATCTATACTATATTATACAGCTGAAGAGTTTGTTTGTTTGTTTTTTATTTGAACGCGGTAATCTCAGGAACTACTGGTTCAATTTGAAAAAATATTTTTGTTTTGCCTTCCTTTTTAGGATTCCGTACCTTGAAAGGTAAAAAACGGAACCCTTATAGGATCACTTCGTTGTTCGTCCGTTTGTCTGTCCCTACCCTTTTTCTCAGGAACACGTGGAGATATCAAGCTAAAATTTAATCAAAAGCTCTGCGGTCCCTTAAAACTGTAAAAAAATCAAACTTCTAAGCCAACACAATAAAAAGATACAGCCGTTATATCAGCAAATTTCCGCAAATTTTCAACACTCGAAAAGGAATCAGAACCTACCTACAGGGTACTTCCCGTGAACTTAGAATCTTGAAATTTGGTACAAAGCAATGTCATTTATAGTACAGATACAGGAATAATTGCGAAAACTGTATTTTTTTGTTATATCATATTAAAACAAAACTTACTGCCCCTTTCTTCATGAACGCGTTAAAGTGTTAAATGAAAATTACAATGACATACATAATTAGCTTTAATTAAGATACCAATTATTAATTCAGCGAAAAGCGTCGTCATTTTATTATAAAATGTCACAGAAAAAAAAGACGCTTTAAATTTTCATATAACTACTATTGATTCCCACTCTACGCTCTGACCGATCCAAAGGTTCCCATTATGCTAGCAGCATTGCCTCGTTGAATAGCAATGGAAACCTGTTGAACCAGCCAGAGTGGGGATCATTACCCTTATCCCTCAGTCGTTGTCCCAACTCTTTGGAAAGCTCGCGTGCCTCATCTCCCCAGGGCCCAGCCGTCTCCACAGCGATTGGAACAAAATCATACTCAGACTTTAGCTCAGCATACTTGGTATGTTTTAACTTGGCAGCATTTTCCCCCGTGAACCTGCTGAAGTAACAGGCATACTGTAACTTCAACAGGTTCAGTAAATGTGTCTAACGCATGTTGCGTCCCATAAGAGGCTACGCCCTCTTCGCCATGGAACCAACGTTAGGCCATCTGGTCTCTTACAATCCATGCGGGACAAGCCTGGTGGCTCTAGGACGCAAGGAATATTTACGGAAACCGTGGCCCGACGCACAAATTCATTAATAGAATGGTATAAATTGCACTTGTAAAAAGCAACTGTGAACCTGTGACAGACGAGGAATTGAACTCCGTGTCTTACGCAATCCGGGCAATTAAGTTTGTATGGTGACGAAACACTATAAAAACAAAAATAAATTATAATAGAATGGTGCTTCGGGAACCGCCCCGCACATCTTTGGCAACTCAGTCCATGGTGGCCGTTTTCATCTACCATCACACCACAAATACAGCGATGAGGTTCACAAACTTTGCTGCCCAGTCTTAAAGCTACTGCAATTCTTAAGGAATTGTTGTCGAGAAACGTACCCAACTGTGGAGACGGCAAAGCATGCAGCCAAGCACCAGATTCAGGTTTTGCAACTGCTTTAAGGCATGCCAACATCACGCTGGAACCTACGGGAACGGAGTAAAGGCAAAACGCACAGAAAATGTCGAAGAGGACCGCTAGTAGTGTTGTTAAGCTAAAAAGTTTTTTTAATATGATATGGGTTTACTTTTGTCTCTAGACTATACCAGACGAGGCACAGACAGGGACAACGATGAAGCCACAAAGAGCTCACAAAGAAGAAGCCTGTTCACTCTTTTTCTGAAAATAACAGGGTTGTAGACCGATGGAAACACATATGCGGGTAGAGAGTTCCACTCTTTTGCTGTGCGCATTATGAAAGTTGACGAGAAGCGCTTAGTTCGAAAACTTTTTAAACGCGCTAATCTCAGGAACTAATGCTCCGATAAAAAAGGGTTAGATAGCTCATTTATCGGAAAAGGTTATTGGCTATACTTGGTGTCCTTTAAATAGAGGTCCAGCCTAAAATAGGTGATAGGCTAGACAATGACAGTCATTAGAAAATATATAAAAAAATGTAAGTTATGTCCTTTTCAAGTTGTGTACATTGGAATATCTACCAAATTGTCATCTAGTGATGGGTTTTCGACTACTGTTACAGTAGTCACAGTAGTCTAGCTTATTACCCGTATTGTGTGCAGCGCACGGCGCTTAAATTTCGCGGGGAGAATTG
Source organism: Pyrausta aurata (assembly GCA_963584085.1). Lineage (NCBI taxonomy): Eukaryota > Metazoa > Arthropoda > Insecta > Lepidoptera > Crambidae > Pyrausta > Pyrausta aurata. The sequence goes on along the minus strand of OY757267.1, from coordinate 7,891,769 downwards.
CTGTTTTTCCGTTATAATAATATATGAGTCCTGAAAGAAGGTTAACTTCTACATACGGGATACTGTAAAACATCACGCTACGACCTACGGGAATGGAGTGAAATCAAAACGCACGGATGCAGTCACGACGAACCACGTGTTTTAGTGTATAGAAGTAATTTTGTTAAAGGTTTTCGGTGGGTGGATAAGTTTTGTCATTTCGGTGGGCGAGTTATTTCATTTCGATGAATCGTTTTTTCATTTCGGTGGCATCAAAACTTTGAAGTAATGTATCTTTTTAGTTTATCAAGATATTTTGATGGCGTTACGTATTGATCTAAACAACATCAAGAAGTATCATAAACCATAGTTTGAATTCGAAAAATGTTAAAAATAAAAAAGTTCACCGAAGTGATAAAAAAATCGACTTTGTTGAAATTGACCCCTAATCTACTATGTGTAATATCCTTATAAAAGAGATGGAAACCTTTGTAATTTATTATTTTGAATCGTATATTTTTGAACTCGTGACTAAACGAAGATATAAAAGATTGTATCATTGTGTAGACTCGCACACCTCTCGCCACGTTTAGCAAATTCCTAGTGGAAAAGCAGCCTTACTTTTACTTATTAAAATTCTATAAATATGAATTTCAGAATAGATAGATAAGTCATATATTTGGAATCTTGATTTACATAGGTACGACATTGCTTGGTTTTTCAGTTAAGAAGTGTACCTCCTACCAATCATAGTCTTGTTGGTTTCAAGAAAAATACTTTTCACATTACAGATTATGTCTAGAAAATGCTATGTGGCATTTTATACCAGATAACCTACCTCTGGGCTAAGCAGAAACGAAATAATAAAAAGGGATGCGTCCGAATAGCCTTGTCTGACACAGTTGCTTTTTACAAGTGCAATTTAATTATTTAGTTTTTATAGTAATAAAACACTAACAATTAAAATATAATTAGAAATGGAATGGTGTCCTTTCTATATAGGTTATCGCATTGAATGTTTATCTTAGCAACTAGTTTTCAATAATTTCACAATGCCGACCCGACCTTCATAAGGTGCTAACCAAACTTGACACAAATGTGACGAATTTATACACAAAAATAAATAATAGGATATCTTCAACACATTTTCAATGTTATGACACCTAAATAGAGGTGGATCAGTCTTACCAAACAAATCATATTAACGGATACCTCAATTAAATAGTATAAACGGACTCAGACGGACGGACTGCGAATCAGTAAGCTCAAGTGGCAATGGGCAGGGCTAATCATAACGCGAAGAACTGATGTCCGTTGGGGCAGAAAAGTTCTAGATAGGAGACCCTTCGACCAAAGGCGTAGCGTAGGATGTCCACCTATAAGATGGACAGACGACCTTGTAAATATCGCAGGATCACACTGGATGCAGACCACTCACAACCGGTCGCTGTGGAAAACCGTGGGAAGGGCCTATGTTCAGCAGTGGACGTCCTTTGGCTGATAATGATGATGATGATGAACTACTTATTTCGTACCATTCTTAAAACTTACTCTCAAGTATTGTAGATCTTTCAGTTTATTTTATGTGGGCTCTTTAAATGTTTCTTTCGTGAATTAGCGGTTTTTAGAGCTATGTGGTTGTGGGAAACCGGAATAAAATTTAAGAGTAAAAATAGATCAATATAATTAGAGCTAAACTACCTAACGTGACGTTATATCATGATATGATAATGTTATTGTAAACATAAAATCATAAGTAGAATAACATAAGTTTAATAAATCAAGCTAATTCCATATTCATTTGTTATCTCAAGAAATCAATCGATGAAGCATTTATCATCGTAGTCAGCTGATTGACCGATCAATTATATTATACAAGCTTACATAACAGCTACAATTAATACATCATGTGATAATTTTATCGCTCATGAATAGTGTTTTCCAACGACAAAGAATCATAATTGTATAATCTTAAAAACATGGTAATATGACAGATTGGCTTCAGTCTGTTCCACAAGTCTAATCAGAATGATATCTGACCTACACGGATTGTCAGACTGAAGAAAATGAAAGTTTCAAGCATATCTATCCACTCGTAAAGGGAACAAACAGGCATCAACCATACGGATTACGGAAGCATGTTATAAAGGGATCAGCGACGCCGCGGCATCGGATCGACTACGGATAGCGGACGCCTCGACGGATCGCGTTTGCTACAACTTATGACAGTTCTACTTGTGAACGACCATTTGACAGGGTGGACTGATAGTCGACGAACATCGGACGACTATCCTTAAGCGCGTGACAACTCATGCACCGCTCGTTGAGAGTGGGTCCCTAGTTGATCTCGATCTCAGGGAGACGCTACGAATTTGATAGGTATTCGTTCAAGTTGGGGTATCATACAAAGAATACTGAACGTCTCAAGTTGATACGATGCTGTTTCCTTTACGGGTGGTTAGTTCATCTGCTACCTTGAACCGTATAAAACTGTCTATCATTATGGTTTCAGTCCAGACTGATGGGCTGGACTGATGTCAGAATAAACGTGTAACCTTTGCCTAAAATTCAGTATGTAGCATTTTCAAGCAAATCTACATTTGAGCTTTAATAGAGACCAGATTTCAAAAGCTCTTTGGCTGCATTTCATCTGGCTGCATCTGCATTGACGATTGATTGATTAAAGCTATGCCAAGCAAAAAATGTGTCGCAAAAACGACGACAAGACTGTGACGTATTCCATGAAATATGAATTTCGAATATGAAACCGTTTGTGCGAGTTGATGGCAAGTGGCGTCAATTCATGTGGCACGAAATTTTTTCATGGTTTCAGTTCCATACGCTAGTAAGAGTAGTTCAATGTTTAGCTGTCACTATTTTTCATTGCACATGACTTCTTAAATTGTGTTAATCAATGGTAACAGCTTAATGGCTTTCTCAATTGTTTGAGTAACAATTTAAGTGTTCATGGCGTGAAGTCAATAAATTGTCAGCAATTACTAACTGGACCTAGCTCCTACGATTGTTGCAATTACTATTAAATTACTCGTAACCCGACACTTATCTCCTACGTGGTAGACGTTAAATTAAAAATCTAGTCAAGTTAAATAAAAAATAAGGTTATCTAATAAATAAGTAGGTATACAATGCGCAAAGACATGCAGATATTCTGCTTTTGCTTTAACGATGTCATCACATAAAATTTAAACCTAAATAAAGACACTTATCATTGAATCTTTTAAACTGAAGATAAGATGAACTTAAAAGGATAGTTTGCGCACAAGCTTCCATACAAATAGTGATTGTATGGAAGCGTACGCACGCAAGCGTGAAAAACGTTAGATACGTTTTTCACGCTTGCGGGCAAGCATATTTCGACCGCAAATGTAGGCAATTTCACTGGGCCGGCGCTACATTCCGCTTGCTCACGATAATCCTAAAGATACCTAACAGATTTGCCAAAAGGTCAGACAAAACCACAGTGCGTGTTCACAATCGTTATCACAGATTATGCAATCAGATTTTAACGCTTACCTATCGCAAAAAGTACATTTCCAGTCATTGTTCGTCACCGACCTGAAAATGATTCACGTTGTTTAAGACCTTTTGTGCTTTAACTACAAAGACGTTTACTGAGGCATGACCGAATGTTGACTTAAAATGCGGACACCAAAGTATGATACTGATGATTGTTGTGCAATCTATGCCACTGTCAAACTCTACATTTCATTTAATTTAAAATTGGGTTGTTCTTGATTCTAGATTAGACCTAATTGGGCTTAGACAGAGTCGATGATGGAGCGAGCTCACCCAGACGAAGCCTGTTCACTCTGACTTTTAAGGTCTTGGGTTTGCCATCATCATCATCAGCCGAAGGACGTCTACTGCTGAAAATAGGCCTCCTCGCGGTTTTCCACAGCGGCTGATTGCAAGCGGCCTGCATCCAGTGTGATCCTGAGATCTTTACAAAGTAGTCGATTCATTTGACGCCCTAGACTGCGCCTTCGGTCGATGAGTCTCCAATCTAGAACTTTTCTGCTAACGGCCATCAGTTCTTCGCGCTATGTGCCCATTGTGACTGGATCTTATTGATTCTCAGGACTATGTCCGTTACCTTAGTTTTTCTACGTATCTCCTCATTTCTTATTCGATGTCGTAGAGAAATACCGAGGATCGCCCTCTCCATAGCTCGTTGTGTGAATTTGAACTTCTTTAAAAGGCTTCTTTAAAAGTTGTATCTCTTTGGAAACACTGATGCGGGTAGAAAGTTCCACTCTTTTGCTGTGCGCGTTATCTCTACGAACTAAGTGCTTCTCGTAGTCATTCACTACTAGAAGCACTTAGTTCGTAGACTGAAAAAGATAAGAAAAGTTTGAGGCTTTCTCTTGATTTCAACAAGGCACCTTACAACACTCGTATTATTCAAGTTGAGTCGAGGGATCTACTCGTATTCAGTAAAAGTTCCAACCAAAGAATAATATAAGCACACATAAACGGAACGCCCCTATCAGGCAACTAAAGTAGAATATCAGTCATCTAGTGATAGCCAAAATAATTGACAACATATTAAACGCAATCGATAATGATAATGTTAGTCGTTTCATGTCGATAAGTATCATAGCCATCAGATAAACGTGTGGCAATCCCTCGCCATTACAAATGCGATTTTTTTTTAATGTTTTCAATTTTCACGTTAAAACTGCTGAACCAATCTATCTATCTAGTCTATTTATTATAACATAAATAGAGTATAGCACATGGAGATGGACATAGGACAGCTTTAATATCAAAATTCATCCCCAAAAAAGGTGAAAATGAGAATGAAAAAGTTCATTGATGCTTGCTTGGTCGAACTAGCTGAAAGTGAACGACCCGAGCTATTGGAAGCCGCGAAAATATCCGTTGGAACTTAGAACCACTGAAGCGGAACCAACATGGAATCCCAACAAGGTCTGATACGGAAATATAATAAAGATGGGTAGATAATTGTCTATGAACAAGATGACTGAACTTAATAGGCTTTATCCATTTATGGTATTGATTAATTTATCCATCTCTATGCAGGGTGTAGGATTCTAATATCATATTTATGGCTTAGTATCGTCTCACTATTACAGGAAAATAGAAAACGAATTCAATTTTTTGGTCAATACCCCCAGGTATGCTGTGCTCATGTATATGTAGTACAGACAGACGCTCTTGAAAAGGTGCTCTCCTCTACGTTTATCAAAGGCACATGTTATTTCAGTAGCATCATGTTACATGAGAGTTAAGATATAACAGATACCTAAGTAGCAAATCGGACGCACTAACCTACATTCGAGGAGTGAATGGCACGCGGCCAGTGAGCCGAATTGATTTGATAAGGTCGCTGATCCCGCTCCTTTATAAATAATCCAAAATAACGCAAAAATGTTAGAAGGGAATGACCGGCACGTTTTTTAGTCACCGGCCATTTTTCGCTTTTGTTTCGTAACTAAATTAAGGGAAATTTACTTTAAATTCGTAGTATTTTTACTGAAACCAGAAACAGCATAGGTTTATTTTAAGTGTAATGTCGAAAATCTACCATACAAAGTAGACAGATTGGGAATTAAACATACTCCTAGGTAAATAACTTTAACAGACAATTGTCGTTCAAATACCTTACTAAAAAGTAATATACGACGAGTAGGTACAATGAACTTGTTATACTTATGATTATGTACATATGACTAATGTTTTCAGTGATCGCATAATAATATTATCTTCTAAAGGCAATATTAACTAAAATATTCTTATATGACTTTGCGTGTTAACTGTGACATGCATTCTTAAAAACGAGTAATAAACAACAAAAATATGTCATTTACATATTCAATGTCACAAAAATCTTGAGAATATGATGTTATTTAGTCACATCACACTCAAAAGTATTCCAAAAAAATTAAATTTATCGATTACATTCTTCGCGCTCACCCGCCCTTCGATACAAAAAACAAATAGGATTGGTATAATATCCAAAAAATATAATTACAATACAATGTTGCTATGTTAAGATATCACTTTTTTATCATAGTGACGTTTATTTTTGTTTTGTTATTAAAAATAAAAGAAAGTCTCATATACGGCGAAAGTGTTTTGCATGACTTGGTTTGTTGTAACGTGACATGCCGCAGCCTCAAATTGGGATAAATTTTGTTGTAAAGTTAGAAGAAAATACATACACAGGTTCTTATTTATCATCAGAAACTTTAAACTACTGAAGTATTCTCTCTCTTTACATAACACTATGAATATAGGCATGTCCAGTCAAACATGATCCATTCCCGCGCCTTGGCGACGTCATCAGTTACCATGTGCTTATCAGGTGAGATGGTGGTCCAATGCCTGGCTATCCCAATAACCAATGATGCCCCAATTACGCACCATCCTAAGGCCTGAAGGAATGTTCTAAATAATATCACTATTCGGTTTTGGCAGCAATGATGCCTCCACCGCGTTCATTGAGGCATAACTTTGGCTGCACGCCTTCTCTTTGGCTAACCGCTGCCAAACTACGAAATCAAATAAGAAATTTATGTTATTTACTCTTGTGGATAAAAAAAACAATTTAAACAACTTGGTACTCACTCAAATTAATACGCTGTTAGATTTCAAAAAATTTAAATACGCAAGTGTATATGTACAGTGGAGATCCCTCGCGGCTTAGCACTTTTTAACAAAAATTGCTTGCAAACACGACAAAAAAAACGAGCGTCACTTTAAATCAAACAAAAGACGACGCGAGGCGAAAGCGATTTCGGCTCGTTATTATTTTTATTCATCCAAGATTTTTACGCTGAATCAGGCCACCCGATCTGGTGAATTTTAACGTACGAGTTCAGCAACAATCATAAGATGGTTTAATTCAGACATCAGCTAATCAATCATTTATTGTTAGGAAGCCCTATGGAAGGAAGCGAGAAGGGGGATGAAAGTTTGTATGAGAAATCTGCTATTTGCGCGGACAATGCCGCGGTAGACTGCTACGACGTCATCTTACTCACTCTTACTTATCACTAGTTATGCCAAATTGACAAACGTCATACGTAACTTTAGGATTCGGCTCGACGTAGTTAACTAAAAGTAGTAAATATTTATAAATTCATGCCGAATACCATTGTTTTGCAATTAGTAAATGGGATCAATTAACCGTTAGTTCACCGTATTTTCTTATAACATGAAGTTTGTTCTAAACATATGGCGGTAATCACATGTATCTATGCCGTGGGTGCCATATGGCACGGTTATGGAGAACATTAAGCCATAGCTTAAAATTGAACCTTATTTTAAGCGCGGTTAAATATTTCTCAGGTTGGCGTTACAAAAGTACGAATCAACACACTTTTGGAGTTGATTCGGCTTATAAAGTATGTACTAACTAGTGTGGACTAATAGCAAAACAGGGTTATATATTATTCTTAACATATTTTTTTTAATTTACAATTAACATCCAGCCTAGTATACGAATATTATTTTCAATCGTAAAATAGGTATGACAATGATGCAACATAAATGTAATACATAATTATTTCAGCTACTGCATTGTCATATTTTATCTCATTACAAGGGGAATCACTGGTTTTAACAAACTAGTCGTATAAACGTAAATACCCATTTTAACTTCAAATCATGAAAGAGCATTTTATAAAAACAAGTTTTTCATTAGAAATATGAAGATTTCAGTTAGGTTTTTCACGGTCGTAAAAATATAATTACAATTTCAGCACACACGAACTACATTACTATGCCTAACATTACAAAGTAATAGTAATTTTAAGAGATTTGTTATCATCGCTGTAACGTGTACTAAATTAGAAAAGAAATAATGTCATCAGGCCAAGACTTTATCTGTGTTGCCAACATGAACAGCATAACGCTTGGCATTTAACAGATAGATATGTAAACACATAACAAACGAAATGATAGATATGGTAACAATACTTTACTTTTGCATGACATCCAAGAATACGCAGTTAATACTTAATCGGAGTAATAATTAAAGGATCTTGACCAAAACTCTATAGTAACTGGGCCCACTTTTGCATTAGCATGCGTCTTTACAAAATGATCGGATAAAATATACAGGGTGTTATTGCAGGGGGGTGCCAAATTTTTGGAGGTGAATGAGACCGTCAATATGAACAACTTTTACTATGGGGTCATGGTCAAAATCTGAAATAAAATTTCAGGTTCCCCATACAAAATCAGTCACCTACATTGACAATAATGTATGGAGAGGCAGAAAATAAAATTATTAATTGAACGATGGTCCCATAGTAAAAGTTGTTCATATTGATGGTCCCTTTCATCTTCAAAAATTTGGCACCCCCTTGCAATAACACCCTGTATAAATATTTGAAAAAAAACACATTTTTTTTGTTAAATAATTACTAGGGGCTTCCGAGGAATTCAATGGCAGATTTAAGCATTTTGAGGTTATGTTTTGTGATTGCAGAGTTAATGTTAATAATTTATAAGTCACCTAAACTATTTAAGTGTTACTTTTAAACCCCTATTCGTTAGATTATTTCCAAAAATACTAGATCAATTATGACAAACAAGGATTTTGAAATTAAAACTACAAAGACGCTATTTGGCCCCGGCTTTGGTCAATATCCTTTGTATTTTTTATCTCAATAGTGACCTCACACACCAATCCACTAGCCGCTGGATTGATAAACACAGAAAATCTCAAAAAGGCACAAAAGATACTATATTTTATAAGTCGGATGACGAGACACTTGTCTCGTGTACTGCTCCCCGGCCATATCTATCAAAAAATCCGCTTATTGTCTGGCGACTGATTGAGTTCTCCCATGGATAGCCAGGGGAAAAAACCAAAAAACTCAAGGGGATGGGGCATGAAGTCAGTTGATGTAACATCAAACATGTGGGTGCGTTATACTTCTAGTTTATCATGCTTTAGCAAGTAGTTTCAGCGTATCATCAAATCAAAGACAAACTTTGGAAGGCACTACGCAAACAACTGACTGATACAACTTGCGAAGTTTCTAGTTTCTGTTCCCACATATGTTGATGACGTTTGGCATCGCACACGTTACTCCTACCTAAACTAAGGGCCTTTCACCAAAGGACGATTTCGTAACGGGCGACCTAGTTTAGATCCAGTTTTGATGAAGGGCAGTGCCGTAGATACAAATGTTCAACTTTAAATCGTTAGAGATTAGTTCCCGTTAGAGATTGTGTAATACGAATACGACTGTCGAATTAGATGTTTTTGCCAATCCCGATTCGTATAGATTGTAGGATCGACAACATTTAGTCATACACATGATTTGTTATAAAAAACAATGTTTGTATGATTAGTAGATATAAGGAACACGTGAAACTGCATTTTTAAGAGCTGTGCATTTTGTTGTAATAAATAATCATCGATTATGACTTTCGTTTCGTCCATCAAACACTATGGCCTGATTTTTCAATGGCCAGATGAGAAATATTCGCCAAATAAAATACAATATGGCAAGAAAACTTAACCTAATTGTTAGCAATCATTTACTTATGTAAATGTCATTTTAAAATGGGTCAATATATACTTATTCAGATTAATAAGTTTTATCTGACGTTTGAAACATCGGCCCTTAGACGGGTTACAAATGAATTATATTGCACTATCTTTTTTATGTTAAGTTTTTTTAAGAAACATATAACTATACTTATAGTTTTTTTTGTTTTTATAGTGTTTTGTCACCATACAAACTTAATAATATAAATTGCACTTGTAAAAAGACAACTGTGAACCTGTGACAGACGAGGAATTTAACCCCGTGTCTTACGCTATCCGATATAGGCATACGCCCGGATAGCGTAAGACACGGGGTTCAATTCCTCGTCTGTCACAGGTTCACAGTTGTCTTTTTACAAGTGCAATTTATATAACTATACTTGCTTTAACACCAATGAATACGAGTATTAAACATAGTGACATTGATGATGAATGACTCATAACCTCCATTTACAAATTCGAAGTTTGTCTTCTTTCAAATAATAACCCAACACTATTTTTGACGTTACAAAACAAAATGCAAATTCTGTGTTTGTTTCGTAGTCTTTGTTCACGGCGGAATGGGGTCTTCAGTTTGAATCAAATTGTAATATTTTCGTTCAATTTGTAATGGATGTTTCATTGCCTAATTTTTCATATATTACATTGAACTGTGATCTTCAACTTGTCAGCAGGGAACACAATCAATATCTAAAATTGATATTCAGTAAAGCGTTTATTTTTAAGTTATCGCACGGCCAGCGACATTAATTTTATTGATCACCGCACGTCACGCATTCATTAGCCGGTGTATAAAACATTACGAATTAAACCGGAATGTGTCGAATCGTCGAGAGTTAAACATGTATTGTAATATGATTATCAATTCTCACCTCAGATATCTCTGTATACATCACTCCGTGCTCGTCTTCGTACGTGATGTTGATGTTCGCGACCGTGAAGGTGTCGAAGGTAGTTCGATCGTCCGCCGCAGCTGGTCCATATTTCACCGTCTCCAACTCGCTGCCCGGCGCGTGGCATCCCACCAACGCGATCCACCCCAACGCCGCTATACTACACCACAACTCTTCCGAACGCATTTTCAAACTACTCCAACACACATTTGATACTCAAAAAACCAAGCAACACTACACAATGTAGCTGTGCACCGCTCAAAACACACTCGCACGGTCCAAATGTTTCTAAACATTTAATATCAGCTGTAGAAACGCACTCGCGCGCCGCTGTGTGACGCTCGCTCGAAATCGACTTATCAACTGCGCTATCGGTTAACGAAAACAGACGCAATGGATTTAGTTGGGCGCGATAATTTTATCGTTATCGTTCGCGAAGTTTCACATCTATTTGCACAACACTAGAGAACGGAACACTCGTCGATATGCTGATTGAACTCAAAATGTTAAAAAGCAGTCTTGAAGTAGCGGAGGGAGGTTTTCGTCATGACGTCATGGACGCAGCCTCGGTGTGTTGGTTGTGTTTCAAAGCTGTGGCTGCGTAGTCGACAGCCGCCCCATAACCGTCGAGGAACCGAGCTGCAGTAGGCGACTGAAACAATAGAAAAATGACGTCAGAATTGCCGGTACCGTGTATTGAATTGCCGGCACGCAGTCACGTAGGCCGTATGATACCGCGCAAATTGATGTGTAGGTGTGTTCAAGTGATTCGAGTTGTTGCCACTACCTCAACGCTCAATTGTTGACACACTCCATCAAGGAGACGCCAGACACCAGAGTCTTAACAAATAGTCTTGTAATTCAAATAACTTTGGCATCTTCCACCCTAATTATTGATTCCTAGTGCGCCTGCACGTACACCTACTTCTAGAAAGTTGACAATAACACGCTCGTTAGACTTAGAACTACTTAACCGTCATTATGAATTCCAAACAAAATGCATTTAATAAAGATAACCAAGTAAATAAATGTCAATTACAATAGATAAATGTGGATAAATGACTGGTTAAGACAAAGTGATAAGAACTTAAGCTGATAGCAGGCTAACGAGGCGTTGTTTGTTTATAAAAAGTAAGAATATTATTAGGGTCAATGACCTAGGGTCGGTGAACCTATAATTCTAATGCATAATATGACGCATATTCTCGGGAGCAGGTGTCAAATATTCAATATGATGCCAAACATCTAGATTGGGCAACCACGACCGTCAAACTGATAATAAACCTAACCTACAAACTTGAAATAAATATTTTGACTGTTTATTGTTGCCACAACAAAAAGGAAGGGACATATTATCCATAACAGCAAAGGTTGAGCACACCCTTCAATGCTCATTAGTAGCCAGAATGAGCAAAACAAGGTCATAATAAGGTAATCCACAAAAAGAAAACAAATAATAACAAGCTACATGGTAAAAGGAAACTACTTTTTAAAAACAAAACATCTAAATGTCTTCAAGACCGTTAGACACCATGCCAAATCAAATAAATAAAGCTTTTAATCACTTCTAGAGTTATTAATAACGAAATAGAATAAGCAAGCAACATTGTTAGGTTTGTCAACTTAATAACTGGTAACGAGTTTGTTCTAATAACCTAATTGGATTGGAACCGGCTTGAACCAATGAGTTATATAATTTGTAGCATTTCATTTAAATGTTAATTATTATAAATATTAAGAAATTTACAAAGCAATATATTTGATTAGGTCAGAATATTTAAATAAAGTTAAAATAGTCACGTTTCGAAAATAAGAAAAATGCAAAAATCTTTGCTGTTGTAAAACTGGCTGGTCGAAAGCTACTGCCGTCAATAATGGGTGTGGAATATGAATTTTTAAAGCTTGAAGTAGGTATTATTGTCGCGCAACATTTGACAGAAATAATGATGTTGACTATCATTTTTTGTGGGCTATGGCATCAACTCACGGGCCGCACTCTTATTATACTTTCACCATTACTTTTCGGGCACTCTTTTATTTTTATCAACAATACTATATTAGAAGAAAGCTGCAACGATTTTTATGTTCCTTTATGTATCAACTAGCTTTTGCCCGCGACTTCGTCCGCGTGAAATAGTGACTTCTTTCTCCCGTTTTTTACACATTTACCACTATATCTTTGCTCCTATTGGTCGTAGCGTGATGTTATATAGCCTATAGCCTTCCTCGATAACTGGACTATCCAACACAAAAAGAATTATTCAATTCGAACCAGTAGTTTCGGAGATTAGCGCGTTCAAACAAACAAACAAACAAACAAACTCTTCAGCTTTATAATATTAGTATAGATTAGTATAGATGAATGTTCTGACGTCTTGAAATAATACCGCTTTTGGTAGTTAAATGTTGTACAATAGGCCCGTTACTTGAACCTTATCGGTGGAAGTAGCACGGAAACTGGGCTCGGAACACAATAACGATGTTTGTGGAAATCAACCGCCATAAAACAGTAAGTAACATTTCGTAAAGTAACGTTGGATATTGGTTCGCTAGCACCTACAACGACGTCTAGGTAAAATTCAAACTAATAGTATTTCACACGGGTCAGGAAGTAGGGGCAAATTCGATCTTTTAAAAGACGCATGCATTTCTGTCGGTAATCATACGTGTGGGTTCATCATCAAAAAAACGTACAGCAGCACAAATTAAATTAAATTAAATGATGATTCAGCCCCTAACTACGCCAATTCTGATTGCGCAAGTCAAAATAATTAAATTTTATAAAAATTGGTGATGCCTTTATGAATTAGTTTTCCTTTTACTTAGCGACTACTAAATAAAATGACGATAGCAATGTAAAGAATAAATATTATATGAATATAACAATTTTTTTAAATCAGATATGATTAGACACATTTGAATCGGGACTAATACTATTCGATAAGGTGTTATGTCAAGACGAGGCTGGTGAGGCAATGTTAGCCGCAACACATTTCGTATTACAGAATATCGAAATATTTATAAATAAAACCGATTACATAAATCGAATCAATCATTATGGAATAACATGAACACATTATATGGACGACCTTATGACACGTCGTAACCATGTAAAGGGAATCCATAAAATTAACACAAACAGAAATAAGCATTGTGAGCTGTAATATCAAAGATAATGAAGATTATAAATATAACAATGAACATACTTTCTGACTCAATTTGAACATAAAAATGGCACTTATAGGCAAAAAAGAAGAAGTGTAAGACGTTCTTAAAACGATACAAAATAAAAACTTAGAAAAGTCTTTGAACTAGAGAAACCGAACAATATGATTCCACAGAAAATAATGGGCAGCTTTTCCCCTTAACCGTCACCTGGTAGGAGTGTGGTCACGCATGCATGCATGTGCACTATGCATGGCTTATGCGTGCTTGTATGCAATCGGACTAATTATCAATCATCTGACGTGAACATAGCGGAATGTCGAGCATAGTTAGACAATTCGTTGATGCTTCTAATACAATAATTTCATTGGCCCAGCAGGAACTTGAACTTGATGTTCCGTACGGTTGAACTCAATAGGTCACAAGTCTAACTAAATACTTAATTAATTGGTTATTCTAAGGTATAATTAATGTAGGTAAAATATACTCAATCTTACTTGTTTGTATAACTGCACAGTTTTTACTAATTCATTTTAATGAGATTATTGTTTATCATTAATTACTTAATGTTTTATTTCAACAGACCTAAATACCTGACGAAAGTAAAAGATTCATGTCAAATATGTGTACCCTAATACCTAGGAAATAAGAACGTAAATCACTTCTGGTTTTAACTAACACGTCCGTAGTGACTTCCTATAGATAAGATATGAACCTCGAAAATAGGTTATGTAATACTTATCTTTGTTATCAGGTATTCAAATAAAAGTCAAATTAAATAATACTTAACTCTCGGAAGACGATAAGACTTTCGCAAGATGGGGCATGATGAAAGAGCTATGTGATAATGCACATAATAAAAAAATATTCATAACAGATGTCATCACGCTTCATGATGGAGAGTCTGCATTTACCCCCATCAAAGGCAACAGATCAATCAAGGTTTTAAAAAAATATATATCTGCCTTTTTTTTTCAATAAGCTAGTTTTGACCAGATATTGAATAGTCAGTAATACTGTTTGCTAAAAATTCTGCCTAAAGAGCAAGCGTTTCTTTTTTATTTTGGTAATAATATGAGGCCCATAATAGCACCTTGCGGGAGGCCTCTCCCTACATAAAAAACTACTTCGATCAAAAAGATGATGGACAAAAGTACGCATATCTATTTAATAAAGCAACACGTCCATCGGTAGTCAATAATAAATACAACAAAGTATGTTTTTGGGACGATAGCATAGTGAACCGAATGTGATAATAGGCCGCACATGAGTTACTCTTAATTAATTTGTTTACTACAAATCTGTCGTGTATTCACCCGCGTACCCGCGTAGGTCGGTATCAGTCGCAAAAGCAACGTCTTATGTCCATATTAATAAACAATAATAATACTCTGTAGTTGTTATGTAATAAAATTACTTCTTAAACCGGTTAAAAAAAGCCTTTTGTTTAAATTAAACGCGCATTAGCTATGATTTTGCGGGATTTTGCATTTCTAAACTGAGTTTGAAATTAACCATCAGAAGAAGCAAAGCTACGCATCAAGACTTTTTTTCATAAAATATAGTACTCGTGCACCAAATGCAATTGTTTGTTTCGCAACGTGTTCCTCATGACAAAACAGTTTCATGTCAACAGCAGACCGCACTGAATATTAATGCTGCATAAAAACAATCTTATTTGACAGCTATATTTAGAATCAGCTTGTGTTAAGTACCTACTGAATACCAATACCAAGTCCAAACATCGAGCCGATACCTACGTTCTGTAGCAGCTTTTTAGGGTTCCGTAGCCGAATGGCAAAAAACATTTTTATCAACAGCAAATATAACTTTGTCTTTCATACAAACACTATGAAAAACAAAGTTATTTTTGCTGTCGCAATATATTGTGATGTTTTCGTTAAGTGAAAGTAAGTGGACCCTGAATTCAGTTAAGGGTGGCACGGAACCCTCAGTGCGCGGGTCCGACACGCACTTAACCGGTTTTTGGTCAGATTTACGTCAATTCCTAAGTGACGATGATTTTGACGTCCGTATTTCAATGTCCGTTTATTCAGTTGGGAAGAAAATTTAAATCATTTTGTAAAGAATAAATTTTATTTTTATTACTAAACCGTGTCCCAGGGGTAAGTTTGTAGCAAGATCCTTTCAAGTATCTGTTAAATTTCGATATGTATTTTGAAATTATAATCCGAATTCCCAAGAACTAAAAAAATGATAATTCCAGACTGGTCGAAATCTGAAAGTTTATACTAGAGATTAAGTAAATTATGCCTCAGCAAATTACACATTAGAAAGTAAAAAAATATAGTCAAAGAGAATGCGGAAATCATTACCACCATTTTGGTGTTAGGCATGAAGAAACCAAGTAAGTTGAATGAAGATAACAATTTTACAAACAGCTCTATTGGGCGCGAACGCGATATCTTTAGAGTTAATTTAGGTTAACATTAGCATGCAATAGGTATTGTTGTTATCTTGTATATAACTCTCTCGACTTGGTGTGGAAAGTTCTTAAACAAATAAATAAACGGAATAAAGATCACATGCGGCTATCAACGAATAATATTTAATTTACCTGGTACTGTGCCCAGCTACATATAACTTCTATTACAGTGCTCGTATTTAGGTAGAATACCTATGTTTTTGATAAAAACATGTAGATTAATTCTTATTGGTTCGATTTAAAAGACAACTATTAAACTTGCGCTACCTAAGTTTATATCACTTTGTTAATGTGAATTTCACATAGGTAGTTATGGTGCTATACGTACACTATTTAGGCATGGTACCAATGATAGTTACCTACATGTATGTTGAAAATATTATACTATTGTCACAATTTGTATGATAAGATTAGTTAGAATTAATAATAGCACAAGTAGATAATCTTATTATCACTAACTGTGATGACGACTGTTTGTAGGTGCCCAATTCCAAATTGTAAAATTAAATTAAAAACCACATGCTTTCACCATTCTCTTGGTAACAATTATTAACAAACGCGGCATTGGTTTCCGACTGAGGGTTACGAACGACAAACTATCGACATTAGTCAAAGGGTGCCATGACAGATATTTTAGGTGGAAGGTCAGGGACCCGCGGCCATGACTGTTCGTCCTCCAAACCTTACAAGGTTAACTGCATTGCGTTAACATAAGGTACCTATCACCCAAAAGGGTGTGACCTACCTGAACGAAGAATGTCACATTGTCCTAAAACCTTACATTACCCATACTGAGCACACAAAAAGGCAAAATTGGTGGAACAACTCAAAGTATATTGAGATTTTAAGGCCTGACACTCTCATCCGAATACTGATGAGTAATAAATAAATCTGGACGTAATAATTGGCACGTTTTTATAGTGAAAAAACATAGGTACACGTGGTCTGATGGTCAAAACCACATCTATGAAATAAGACGCCCTTTTCGGAATGGTTTGACGACAGCTGTAGCCGCTATTATACATTCAGAATTTCATGATTAAGGTTACGATATAAGTATCCAAAGCTATTCCACGAATTTTCCGGATTGTCGTGAAACATTTAGGTAGGAAACAAACCGATAATGATAGGGTGAAAGGGGACTGAGGCCGCGGCCGTGACTGCACGCTCGTCCTTCATCAATGGTCTGCGCATGAAGTTTCACCATTAATTTATTGCTGGGGTAAAACCTTTTGTCGATATCGATGTAAGTGGTTATCGTAATATTTTTGGAAGGGTCAACCTTAACCACCAACTTTACAGTCGTTTTCTTGTCTTGATCAAATTTAAGAGCTAGGCTCTTGTCGGAGGAGGTTATTTCCAAATATCTAAATTAGAGAAGATAGTGTGGTGGTTTCCGTTTCACTTGAAGAACCGGGGGTTTACCGCTTCTTAATTGCTCATTAAAAAGTCTTACTACCGAATCTTGTATTATCTTACTGCCAAATAACTCATTTTAAATGTGACAATGATTTTAAGAAGGTTCTGTAACCCGTTTAATATCGCAAGAAATCAAAGCGTACAAATTTAACAACGCAGAATATTAAGCGCTACGTCAACCCTTTTCCAATGATAAATAACATTTATCACACACACATAATATCCTGCGTTAATAAAGTAGCGTAGCGTATAGATAAAGTGACTTTAGAGTTGCTTGTTCGAAAAGGGATCTTTATTTTTCAATTACATTTTCTAATTCTACTGAATAGATTAATTAATAGTAAAAGATTAAGAACTCCTTGGGTACAACCTACCCCAAGCTGCGGCTATTACATTGCACACAGCCTTTTTAACAATATTTCCAAGTGCCTCATAAACAGGCCATAAGCACGACCGTTACCGTTGAAACACCCCATCACTACTCCCCAGGGGTTGATTAGGGGCGTCGCGTGACTTCTGTAGACTCGTCGAAGGCTGCGAACTTGGACTTAACGATGTCGTGGCAATGGCACTGGCAGTGGCACGAAGCTTCGTGCTTTATGAAGTTGACCATCAAACAGGGCTGTTTTCCCAACGGACAAGAAAGGAAAACGGCTTTTAAATTCACGTTAGCAGAATGTTTTTTGTTTTTATAGTGTTTTGTTACTATACAAACTTTATAATATAAATTGCACTTGTAAAAAGCAACTGTGTCAGACATGGAATCTATCCCTGTGTCTTACGCTATTTGGGCGCATAGGCATGCGCACATGGCTATGTGTAGCCAAAAAATAAGCTTAAAAAACATTAATTACATGGCTATGTAATTAATGTATTTTCTAAATAAAGTCACAGATATTGCCAGTGTCTCTACAAATTGACAACTACCATAGAGTCTGACTTATGAAAGATGACCACAGAAAAGAGCGGCAATTTCAAAAAAAGAAAAGTTTACTCTGTATTTCTTAGACAAAAATGCTTTATATACCTAAAAGAGAATTGCAAATCTTTTTTAACAATATTGTGCAGTTTTCTTTTAGGTATTTAAGGCCGTCTTATTCCGTCAAATTATCTCATAAGCCCCGCCCCCTTGTTAAAAGTGCGGGGCGCTTCCCCCACCAGCACCCCCGCACAAAACTTTTTCTGTCAACTTTGTCTTACAAATCTCGTGTATAATTAAGCCATCTAGTGTTTATTTAAGGAACAAAATTTTCTTGAATAAGATACTTCATGCGCTTTTGTAAGTAACATACCCACGCCATCTAGCAGAACCCCTAAGAACTTTTACAAAATGGTTTCTTTAGTACACCATACATGCTTTTTAGTCTAAACGTTTATCGAAAGAACAAGGAACGCAAAGAGTGGCATTTCATTCTCACACGACTGGTCAGCACTTTATGCCAGCAACCTGTAACCATTATAAAAACAAGAGAGAATATCCGATAACATTTATTATATTCTTTATTGCACTTATAAGATGTACAGAAAATAGGTACAAGAAGTCACAATGTGAACAAAGGTGGGCTTATCCCTAAAAGATACCTCTTCCAGCCAACCCATAGGTGTAGGAAATGTAATGTAATAACATTTAGGTGGTTTATAATAAGATCCTGTTTGTCGACACAGTTATAGTCTCACTACTATCTTCCATCAGTCTTCCAATTGATGATGACTGAAGACCATTACAGATATGGCACTTCAAATTTAGGGTTCCGTACAAACCAGTAGGTATATAAGTCAAAGTTCACCCATCACGAGAATTTTGTCATGGTTTTTTTTTACACACTGAAATTCATAACATTTCAAATCATCATCATCATTCTCTTGCCCTGTTCCCAGTTTATCTAGGGTCTGCGCAGTATGTTTCACGCTTCCGTTTAACATTACAAATATGGAAAGCTAAATTAAAGACAAAGGTTTCTTTATCGTTTTAGTAATCCTTTAATAATATCAAAGTTTTTTATTTACTAGTCGTCTCCCGCGACGTCGCCCGCGTATATTTTGGATGTCCCGTGAAATGGTTCAAGTAAATTAATGGTTTAAAGTAATTACTATCGAGGTCACCCACACCACGCTTAAAATACTCGCATAATATCAGCCTGAACTATAAAAATGACTTGACTATCATGTGTTAGAAAGTAAGAAAATAGTAAGGCAAAAGTAGTTAGTAGTAATCTCTCATTTAGATGCAATACTTTTTTCGGCGAAGTTCACTATCAAATATACTGAGCATTGAACTTGGCTATCATTTTTCACATTGATGTTTTTGTTGGGATATCATAACTTTTTATAGAAATATTTATTTGCTTATTCATAAATCATTAATACATATTTTGTGCAAGCTTCCATCCACTTAATTATAACGGTTTCAGACGCTACAATTAAAAAACTTTCTTTTGTTTTCAGATTTTTTCCTTCGCTTACACATTATTACCTACCTAGCTAGATGCCATATTTCAACTGTCTAGGTTTGTTAATTAGAGCACCGCACCCACACAATTACTTTGATAAACCATATATGGTTTTGCCATGTTTGACTTTTTGTAGTCTAGCTTATAGACCTTTTTTACTATAAAACTGTAATTTGGCATGGGTTTCTTTATATCCTAATCACACCGCCTAAAATATGTATTTTAAAATATTTTTGAGACACCTCCCTACAAGGAATGAATTATGATGAGCATGAGTTCCTACACCGAAAGGGCAACACCAGGGTTTATCTCATGAATCGTGATAGTAAGACAGTTGAAATTTTCAGGAAGGATGTATTCATGTTGCCGTTGAAAAAACAAAAACTTAAAAAACAGTTTTTTTTTCAGGTTGCTCTCATACAACTTATCTACTCTGATAAAGATAATAATGAGGGGCTGCCCCATTATTAGGACTTCATATCTTTTGTATGGGACTCCCTGACAACAGATATGATGTTTATGCCATTTTCATAGATAATGGTACGGAACCCTTCGTGACCCCGAAGCGCCATTTGGCGCTAACTACAAGATTAATAGAATTATTATGTGTCACAAACACTAAAGTTGTTTTGGATATTCAGTAACAGCAATTTGAGGAACGGTTATAAAAATAAAATTAAGACAGTCTCCACACATTTTCGACAGAACAAAATTGAAAAAAATATTCAGATTTGACATTTCTGAATGCAAATATAATTGGATTATACTGAGTAATCTCCATGTTCGTCGCTCAAGTCCATGTCACCAAATAAGAGATAGATAGTCAATGCATTATTACTACACGATTCAGAAAATGTGTACGTACGTACGTAAATAACATGGAAACCTGAGTTCCATACACGAAAAGAGCTAGACCGACCTTAACTTAACCTCCAATGTTTGTATTTTGTCACAGGAGTCTAGATGTAAATAAATAAATAAAATTAATATAGACCTATCACCTAATAATTTTCTCCCTCCCTCAAATTCATATAATATTTTCTCGTCTCCAATATACTAGAGTCACCAGGGCACAGCTTTAGCATTTGAGATTACTGCTACACCTACAGTTATGGTTTAGCTCTGATTTTTCCAAATAGAGAAAATGTTCAAAACTACAATAATTTGACATGAGTGTTTTATGCTTTTTGTTTATATTGTTACTATAGAAACGGATTCATCTCTACGATTGGTACAAAAATATAGTTCATTTATTCACAACAATTATATATGTCGCTACAGCCTTTCTCTTTTTATTTTGCTTAACACGTAGAGGTTGGGGGTTCCATCCTCATGGCATTGAGGAGATTTATCCGCATGGTGATGATGTTTTTGATACTAATTTTCTTTTTGAAATTTATTTTCATTGTTATGTAGTTTTTTTAATAGGATTTGCTACTTTAAAAAAAACCTAAAAATTTAATTAGTTTTTTTTTTTTTTTTTTTTTTAAATGTTGCAATGTCCAAAAATTAAAATAAATACTTATTTCGTTTTCTAAAAAAATATTGTGACTATGTAGAAAAATATTCATGATACCCCCGATTTGAACTCGCGACCTTTGATTAGTATAAGACTGGTGCTGATCCAACTGAGCGTGACGCGGCGCGGCGAAATTAGCTATTATTAGTTCTTAGGTGTTTTACGTAATTAAGTACGCAAATAAAATTGCAAAAATTGACATAGGTCCAGCGTTCGCAGTGGCGTCAAGGGGAATGAGGAAATGGTATCTCGTGCTTGTCATTTGAATAAAAAGATAGCGCTATTTCTGCTTGCATGTATAGAACAGAGATGACACGACGATCAACTGTTGCGTCAAAGTCGTTGCGCGAATCACCATCGTCACAAGTGTGAGAATCACTAAATCAGTGTTTTATGAATGAAAATGTTAATAAAACTGGAAAAAAACGATTGGACGCCCTAAACATCTTTGGTGTCTAAAGTAATCTTAAAAAGACAATTGGAAGAATTTGCTGCTTGTAAGAAAGAATACAGACTAATGAAAAAAATGGACCTTTCTTTGCCTGAACATAACACCGATAAAAACTAAAAAAAAATCATTTGATTCATAGCTGAGATCTCACTTATGTGGTCAAAATGTATATTCTTATAATCCTCTGTTCCTCACATCTGTGTAGCTTGAGCAAATCAAGATCAAAAAAGTCGAAATAGGTCAAATAAAGTGTTTTTAGATATTTCGTTATTCTGATCTAAATAACAAACATTTTGAAATCATTTTAACATGTATATGTGTAGAATGGAATTACCTACTAAAATATGTGATTTTCATAAATATAAGTCCAATAATTTGAAAACTACATAGAAAATACGAAAAAAATGGGGCCCACTTCTGAGGCAATTATTATCGAGCAAAGTAATTACAATCGTGTTTCCAACCACAATCCAGCTTTCTAGTAATCTTCTTCTATAACATATATAGATTCGAGATTTAAATAATTAGTGTTTCCATGTTTAAACTCAATCGAAACATCGTAAAAATGGAATATCTAAGCCTTAAAGCATTTTTGTCTATGAAATAAAGAGTTAACTTTTCTTTTTAATTGCCTCCTTTTCTATGGTCAGTTTTCATTAGTCAGACTCTAAGAGATAGTGCGTCATTTGCTTTTTTCTTGAAAATTAATCATAGTGTTTAACATCATGTTTTTTTAACACTTCAGTCGGCCGAAAATCGATGCAAGGCCGACCCGCTCTTCGCAGACAAATCCAAACAACGCAAAAAATAACAAAGGAAAGGTCCATTAAGTTTGCTTGATTAACCTCAAAACCAAGTGTCACAAGAAAGTGGGTAACTGCACGAACTGCACAACCGACTGTCTCGTCATTTGTCTGGCTGGTCATTACTCAATTAGGCAGAGACTGGTCTGCCATAATCTGCGCCATCACTCAGTCAGAACGAGACAACTTCCTGATGGTTTTTGCTCCGACCAATCAGCTCAGGAAATGGAGCGGATCGCCGTTAATTGAGAACTTTTTGCTGAGTGGATGGATGAGTTCCGTATTCAAATGTAATGAATCTTTTATTAACGCCGACGATAGATCTACTCATAATAATGATGCCTGATAGTATCAATAGGTTTTGATAATCCTTTATCGCCAAATGTGTTGGCGGTTGGTCGATAGATTCGCAAGCTGGTACTTATTTGATAACGGTGGTTTTAACACAATAGTTAATTTACTCACATGCTGAACACATTTAGAATTGCAGACGTTAGTTGAAATTGAATAGTAAATTAAATACTTACATCATTTCTACTTTTCGGACCCATAATGATTAAATACTAGAATCATTAACAATACATTTAGAAAATCATTTTTGATCAGAACAACTCAATGTGAATGGGTTGCTTACGATTCCACTTATCCAGCTGATACAAATTGAAGTCATCAAGTTGTAAGTAATTGAACAACTTCTAACAAGCCTCGAGGTCTCAGACATTCTCAGATAAGAAATTAGATATAGGAAACCCCAAAGGACGATGTCTCATTATAAGTCGAAGGAGTTATTAGCGCCGTTGATTGAGTTTAGTGTCCATCACGAAGTCGAACCAGGCGTGATTACTAATTAATGAAGTTATGAACTTTGATTCTATTAGCAAGTCATGTGATCACGGTCATGGAACATTTTGAGAAAAATATGGGTGATGCTATAGGGAAAAATTTGATCAATTCGAAAAGAACACAAGCCAATACAAATAAACTAGAAACAATACTTTTCATAGCTATTGAGGCCATCCAATATGGACGAAGCGAAGTGTTACGAGAAATGCAACTGACAAAAGAAAAGAAGGCTTAGGAATTTGTATTATGTACGGACAACAGGCAAGTCAAGGTTAACACTGCGGCATCTTATATACATAGTTGTAATAAGGGTTAGTTTGCAACAAAAGTGGGTAACCTGATGTGCTGGCGACTGTACATAGTTGTAAGCATAGGCGTGAGTTTCATCGGTCGGTTTAACTCTAAAATCGGTACTGTGAGCACGGAATACATAATTACTGTCACGATTGCAACGGCAATAAACTTTCTTGAGTTAATTTATTTACCTGTGCAAGCTACGGAGATGATTTTGGGATATAAAAAATAAGCTATGTCCTCTAAATGTGCCCATGTATGTAGCGTGGAAAAGGGAACACATACTTGGTCATGCAAACTTGTACACTTTTCCTTTTGGTGAGTAAATCTTAATTAATTAAAATTTTCTTATTTAGAATATTTCATAGACGTAGTTCAGACATGCGTCTAGTGCTAAGATGTCGTCGAATAATTATATTAGCTGAACCGATAGAGCAAACATAAATAGTTAGGCTTCGGAGAAATTGGATTATTGGCAAACGCTCCCGCAAATAGAGTCGCATGTATCGTACTATTCTATACATGGATACTTCTCATCGTGACGAGACATGGCCCTAATAATATAGGTAGAATATTGCTTCAGTATTTTTTGCCAGTTTTGCCTTTGCGTGTGTGTCTTAAAACCTTTCTTATAACTCGAAAACCAATTTTGACATAATTTTATAGCAACATATGAAAAATAGAAATAGTTGCTGTTTCCTTTTTCCTTTATTTTGCTAAGGATCGATTTTTCGAACAACATATAAAACATAATCGAGTGGTAAAGTATTAAGCAAAATGGGATTATTGTGCATTTAGTAAAATCCGATTTATAAAGTTTTGTAGATGAGTACACTGACAGGTGCACTTACGTTTTTTAATACGATTCGTTGAAGCCAATATTCCAAGTCTTATGGTTCTCAAGCCAGACAGGCAACTTTTATCAATTACACGAAACTGTTGCATAATCACAGCATTATTATTTTAATTACACAATAATTATTGGGATTCGCATATTGACACCAAAATTACCATAATTGATTCTAATGTTGACAACAATACTTCAAATCAAGAAACAAGCTTGAGTTTATTGAGATATTTTAATATCGACGTTGCACGAAGTAAGTAAAATGTAGGTACCTACTCCAAAATCGCTGAAAAGTAAATTAATAATTACTTGTAGCATGTGTGGGGTACCACTGAGGTCACCGCCGCTTAACCACCTTAAAATCCAAAATAACTTGCACCTCGCGTCTTCTTTTGTTTAAAGCCCTTCAACGCCGGTTTTTGTGTCGTGTATGTATGCGACAGAGACCTTGACCATACCTACAATCTACATAATTATGCTGCCCTTGCCATCTTATTTTCGAATAGAAAATAACACCGTCTTAATATTGTATTGACGCGATCATTCGCAAACTCGGGCTCCGGCGCGGTCCAAGGAAAATATTTGCATAGGATTCGCGTCGCTTCGGGCAAAAGAAGATCAAACGGCAACAATGCATGCATTGAAATAAGCTTGAAGGCTGAAAAGTGAAAAGTAGTAGAGTTAATACGTATTATATTATTCGTCTGCGGTTGATAGAAAGAACACTTAGCATATATGTCTCTAATAAAGTACTAACTATTTAGTTCTTTCGGGACATATTTAACTAGAAACACCATAGTTAGGTAAGTAGTAGTAGGTAACGGACATAGCTCTGAGAATCAGTAAGCTCAAATGGCAATGCGCAGGGCACATAGTGCGTAGAACTGATAGCCATTGGGGCAGAACAGTTCTAGATTGAAGACTCTTTTACCGTAGCGCAGCGTAGGACGTCCACCGACAAGGAGAACAGACCAGAACAGACGACCTTGCAAAGATCGTAGGATCACACTGGATGCAGGTGTTCGGTCGATGTGGAAAACCGTGGGGGAGGCCTATGTTCAGCAGTGGACGTCCTTTGGCTGATGATAATGATGAGGTAGCATTGTTTTTCGTATGAGAGTTTGATATTATTAACCTTAGATGCTTTTTCTAGTCTTATAAATGTTCGTTATTAGAATGTTGTGAATATAAGGTTAAAATGTTATTTTTTTCAACAGAAAGTCGATTGAATTACGCAACTGGGTGTCAGTTTCGGAAATACCATCAGTTAATTAGTCTAACAATGGCTTTGACTTTGATCAGTCGAAGGAAAATGAGAAAAAAATCCTATCCTTATCGTCGACTTGACTTTAAATCATCATCAATTAACAAATATAAATAGTAACAGTTTACCTACAAAATACTACCTATATCCAATTCTTATCTATATGGGGGAGTGGCCATTCTATGGAGAAAAGGTGTATTCCAGAAGGTTTCTGTCATTAAATGTAATAGTAGTCGGCTTGCTGCCATCAAGGTATGCACTGACAACCGGTCTATGATAGTGTTTTCTGTCTATATGCCAACTGACTCTCGAGAGAACCTACCACTTTTTGCTGAGGTACTTAGTGAAATCAGTGCTATTTTAGCTAGTGACACTGTGGAGTGTATGTTTGCATTAGGCGACTTTAATGCCCACCCACACGAATTGTTTTATAAAGAACTTATTAGTTTTTGCTCTGATCAGTCATGGGTATGTGCCGATGTAGAAAAATTAGGAATACAATCAGATACCTATACCTACACTAGTGAGGCGCATGGTTGTCGGCGATGGCTAGATCATTGTGTTGCATCACTATCTGCCTATCGAACTATTCTACATGTCAATGTTGATGAAGATGTGTATATGTCAGACCACCAGCCTTTGCTTGTTAAGTGTGACATCAGCTTAGTTATATCTAAGTTGGTGTCACATGAGACACATCGAAGTTCAGTAGTATGGGGGGAAAGAAATCAAGCTCAAATTGAAACCTACCGTAATCTATGTAACGAGAGCCTAAGGGAAATTGATTTTCCTCAGGAGTTCATTGAGTGCAGCCATAGTCAGTGTCAGGTAGTGGAACATAGACAGATACTGGACGAGATGTACAGCAAAGTTGTTGGTGTCTTATCTGATGCAGCCAGAAAAACGAAAACTTTATGTAAGAGTGGTCGAAGGCAGAAACATCTGTGCGGCTGGAACGACCATGTCCATAGCGCACACCGGGAGGCCAGGCTTAGATTCCAAATTTGGATTTTAGGTAATCGTCCATCATCGGGTCCCGTGTATGAACAAATGATTGAGTCTCGAAAAATTTTTAAGAGTCGCTTAAAATGGTGCCAGAATAACCAAGAACAAATCAAGATGGACATACTGGCAAAGCACAGGTCCTCTAAAAACTTCACTAAGTTCTGGAAAGAAACAGCTAAACACGATATTAAGCCTGGCATCCCGGCGAGCGTAGGAGGAAAAAGTGACACAGTGGAAATAGCGAATATGTTTTGTGAACGTTTCAGTGTAAAGTCTCCACTGGGTCCCTCAGCTGCGGTGCTCGGGGCTGGGCCCGGGTGCCAACGGGGAGACGCCTCGGTCGTTTGCTTCACGGCCGCTCAGGTAAGGGCGGCATTGAGGAGAATGAGCGGAGGAAAATCCCCGGGGCATGACGGGCTCAGCGTTGAGCATTTCAGGTATGCGGGTTTTCATCTGCCGAGGGTGTTGTCTATGTTTTTCACTTTGTGTGTTAGTCACTCATATCTTCCACATGACTTTATGAAAACCACTGTTATTCCTATTGTGAAAGACAAGACAGGTGACATCTCCGACAGTGGAAACTATCGTCCTATCTCGCTAGCGACTACCATTGCAAAGATATTTGACAGTGTGCTTGACTTCTGCTTAAATAGCTATCTAGACCTTCATGATGCTCAATTCGGCTTCCGAGCCGGGCTATCAACAGAGAGCGCAATCGTGGGACTCAAGCATACTGTCAAGTATTACACTGATCGTAAAACGCCGGTGTACGCCTGTTTTCTTGACCTCTCCAAGGCCTTTGACCTAGTATCGTACGAAGTGCTTTGGAAGAAGATGGAGGACAGGCGCGTACCGACTGAAATACTGAACATTTTTAAATACTGGTACGCTAACCAGACGAATGTTGTAAAGTGGGACAATGCTTTCTCCGAAGCATATACGTTGGAGTGCGGGGTTAGGCAGGGGGGCTTAACTTCCCCAAAACTCTTCAGCCTGTATATAAATGACCTCATAGTCGAGCTGAGCAGCATGCATGTCGGATGTCGTGTTGATGGTGTTAGCATTAACAACATCAGCTACGCTGACGACATGGTGCTGCTCGGACCGACTGCGAGTGCTATTATGAAAATGTTGAGAGTCTGTGAGAACTATGCGGCCACACACGGACTTAGCTATAATACAAAGAAAAGTGAATACATGGTCTTTAAGGCCGCCGGTAAATGTCCTGATTACGCGCATCAAATCACCCTCAATGGCTTGAACATAAATCGTGTAAATACATTTAAATACTTGGGTCACTTCCTTACCGACGACCTTAGGGACGATGAAGACATTGAAAGGGAGCGTAGGTCACTAGCAGTGCGTGGTAATATGCTGGCTCGCAGATTTGCCCGCTGTAGTAAACAGGTTAAAATCACGCTTTTTAAAGCATATTGTCAAAGCTTTTACGCGGGAAGTCTGTGGTTCTGCCACACTAAAAAATCTCTGGAGGTCCTACGTGTCCAATACAATAACATCTTCAGGATGTTGTTGCGATTGCCTCGCCACTGCAGCGCATCGGGGATGTTTGCGCACCATCACACTGATGGTTTTCACGCCGTCATCCGTAAGAAGACAACATCATTAATAAGCAGGCTGCGTGGCAGTCGGAACAGCATACTGAAGACGGTGGCTGACAGATACACATCGCCTATTTGGAAATGTTTGGTGCGAAGAGTGATTATGTGAGAATATACGGCTGACATGATCACACTTAGCACCTGCCCAAGTATCTCTCCTCAAATAATTTAAAATCATGTAAATCTATAAACATAATTTGAATTTTAGAATTTTTAGATCAAATTTTAATTTTAATATAATAATGTGTAATTTTAATGTAATTTTTATTTAATTTGAATTTTATTGTCACTAACATAAATTTTTATTTTATTATTTAATTACTAACAAATATGAGCTGTTAATTGCTTGAAATAAATAAATTTTAATTTAATTTAATTTATCGTCGAACTGACTGCATGCATGACATAGCAGTAACACCGAGTTTTTTTGTCTACGGCGGTAAACTGCATATCTTTTCATTGGTAAAAGAAACTGTGAGTAAAGTTTTTTCTCCCTTGCTTGTCAGATATTGTAAGTTAATCTTGAGTTTCCTTTTGAACGAAATAATTAATTTAAAAATTAGATCACATAACTTACATACGCAATTCATCGTTAACAACTGATATTAATCTTGAAGTTATAAAAATATTGTTTACCATATTCGACAAGAAAAGTAAAAAGGGCTTTAGGTAAATAGGTAAGTATCTGACTTTAGCAGCAGTCACAAAGATGCAGTAAGAAGAGGCCATTTTGTATAATCTATGGATATAATTGCAGCATTGTCATCCGATGAGAATGTTGCGTCACGCAGGAAACTGCATTCAAGGATGCGTGTTTCATAATACTGGTAATACGTGTCTGGTGGAGTCAGGAAGAGCAACCATTGTGTGGATAATTACTTTGACAACGATATAAGGGTTGGGAAATCTGTAGACAATAAAAAGGAGACAGGAGCTGGCGTAAAAAATAGGACTACATAGGATTTTCCTATTGTTATGTCGGCATGACAATGATTCAGGATAAGCAGACAGAATCGTAAAGTGTTTTTGATTCTGTAAAGTATTTTTTATTCATGTTTAATAAATTGCTTGTCTTCTTCGGTGACCTTGCAACTCGTACAAAACTGTTGTTAGTTAGTTAGGGGTGATCAAACTGTGATAAGCGGTAGGTATATTTCTTTTTGGAATTGATAATCAGCAAATCGTAGTCAGTAGTGCACATAAAAATACAGTCAGCCACACTGAATGCACATAGGTTTCATTAGTCAGTAGATCGTCAACGTTACATACAATACCCGTATTGGGTTTCGATGTTTGCAAAGAAAGCGCAAAATTGCTAAGTGTACGGTTTCATGCGGTATTTGCACAATAGAAGCGGATTGTGGGTAAGTGACGTTTACAATAGTCGGTTATAGAATGGCGGTGACTACTGACTGTAAACCGCAGCGATCCACGTTACATTATACCCAATTAACATTCAAATAGTCTCGTTATTTATTTAATGGACGTTTAATATTGTAGTTTTACAAGCGTCTATATATGAGTCCGACCATAACGCGGATACCTACTTGTATTTATAATACTGCTATGGGTAAATACCTCATTGATGTTTCTAAATATTACCGACTATTAAGTTCGATTTGGCTTTAATTTGTGCTTATTTAATTGTTTCCTTTTTAATGTTTTAGCATAGCCCATTATTGGGCGCCTTAGGGATCAATTGCACATATTTATTTCATCATCAAAAAGAGCCAGGCTCTTGTCAGGGGAGGATTTTCCCTCATCATCATAAAAACTTTAAATTAGGGTAGATAGTGTGGTAGTTTCGCTCTTGACTTTCACACCGCAGTTTAAGATATTTAAGTTTTTATCGCGTTTAGACCCGTTGTCTAATAGTTATTTAAGTAAAAAGATAAGATGTTTAAGTAAAAAGTAAAGTTAGCCTGGAAACATCCCACTGCTGGGCAACGGCCTTACCTCAAATGTGAGGTAGTATGAGCCATACTCTTCCACGCGGGCTCAGTGCGGATTGGCGGAGGGGTGCCTTGCTTTGCATTGCCTTGAAGCGTTACCTAAATAGTTTTATCAAAAAATACACCTTATTTATTGAATTATATATTACGATATATTTTTACGACGATTCAAAGACACGTAAAGTTAATAAGCAAAAATAACAACTAGGTACCTATAGTTACTCGAATAAGTAGTAGATAATTTAACACCATATTTATAGCTATAATTATGAAGTAGGAAATATCATATATAAATCGTGATATTACAGTAACTGATAGTAGAGGACTGTTTTCTGCCTACCATAAAATATTATGATATTAATCATAATAACATACCTACGACAGTAATCGAGAGATTCAGGAAATGCCTTGAAAATCATAGAATCATACAACAAAGATAATTTTCTTCCATTTGTACAGAGTATTTAAAAGTCCGTAGTGTCTTAATCAGTCAGGTATCAAACGAATGCCGAGAGTCGCATAACAATGGAATTTTTATTGTGTCTCGTTTACACATACTTGACGAGTTAAGAATAATTCCATTCAATAAATTACTTGCTAATCATCAATAAATGGTCATCACTTTAACTATAACAATGTATCAACTTATAACAATATTAACATTGAAAATTAATGTGCCTCATTTCTTTTTTCGCAATTTCATATTATTTCTTAGTATACCTACGCCATCATTTGTTATCATCAAGTCAAGCTATCAAAACAATAAAAATGCAATACAATTATTTATTATCTAAGGAATAGGGTACCTACACACTGTGACGTAGGATTAATAAAGTCAATTGTACATTGAATGCTAATCCAAAGCAGTAAAGTCACATTTTAGAATTATTGAAGTACTCTTCAAAAAGCAAGTTTTTTTTTTGGGTCGTATTATTTATTTTAAAAAAAACTACCCGTAAAACAACAGTTTTGTGTAAGTAGAATGTCAATTCTTCGGTTTTTAGACTTATTACTCTAGGTAATTTATAGATATAATACATACGTCTTACAAAACCAATCCGCGTTTCCTTGACATAGATTTCCCGCGACTTCATCCGCAACGCGCAAGATTTTCCGTTGTTTTTTATTTTATTTACGTTTCTTTCCCTAAGAACTTTCTAAAAATATATGTTCATGGAGAGAGACTACAAATAGATGCATACAATCGGTAAAGTTGAAAACAAAGCTTAATGAGGATTGCTTGTCACATGATAGTTTTTATAAATGGTTGCCACAGAGCGAGACAATTTCTAAACTCAATTTACGGCAGAGCATTACGACACGTTGTAAATATTGGTCGACCTTTATTGCGGAAGATCACTAAACTGCACTTTGTAGTTTAAATGTACACAAAACGACTCACTATGCGCATAAAATTCTATTGACCAAGATCGTTAACGTCGCAGCTATACGAGAGGTGCTAAATAAGTTGCTAGTTCAACAAATGGAATACTTATAAACTACTTTCAAAATGTAGGTAATAAATAACTAGAGCACAAGGCAAGATCACAACACAATAGGGTCTAAGTTTTCCTCATTTCACAGGTCGTAGGATCCAAGATGCTTAAAACTGCAGGTCAATTCAACGTGTAAACTCACGGCCAGATCGCCGTGAAAAGCTCGTAGCTGACTGGTCACAAATAGATCACGGACAGACTGACAACCGCGATGAACAGATCCCAGTGATGCGTGGTATTCACAACATCGTCGCTAAATTAAATTACAACTAGCAATGTCACGCGGTTTTACCCACTGGTGACTTTCAAGGACGCTTGTACTGCCATCAATGTAGCAGCACTCGCAGGTGTATTATTTTATTTGTTATTGTTTCTAAATATGTAGAAAGTCATCATCAGCTGTATACTTTTTGCGTAAAGATAAAATTGGTCTTTATTATTTACAACAAACAAACATACATACTTCAACTTAGTATACGAAGTTTTGTCAAACCATAGTGCAAAAACTTGAAATAAAAAGTAAAATAAGGTTTTAATTGCTCATATGAAAAACCTAAACCTGAACCAAAAATTAATTTATTATAAATTCCAAAATATAGTTATATACTTTATAAACATTGGAAATGAGACAGGGTAGAGAGAGACCAATAATCACGTAATTTACAAAAAAAAGTTATAAATCACAACTAAAACGTCCCATTTGCCCACATAAATTGTAATAGTGCATCCACACATCCAAATCGGCTTTGCCGGCGGTATACGTCATGAACTGTCAGATACTTTAATATTATGCTTCATCAAAAATAATATGTATAAAGCATAAGCGGTGTGGCCGCCGGCACGACCGCCAGCACATGCCGCCGGGCGGTGTGGAATGTGGATAAACCATAGGTAATAACCATAGGTAATTTGGCTTGTGAAAACTGAACCGTGATTGTTGAAATTGCAACACTCAATAAAATCAAATTTTGACACTGTCAATCAAATAAAAATATGTTTATTTACTAAGACCACCGAACATAAAAAATATATAAAGTA
Organism: Pyrausta aurata; assembly: GCA_963584085.1. NCBI lineage: Eukaryota > Metazoa > Arthropoda > Insecta > Lepidoptera > Crambidae > Pyrausta > Pyrausta aurata. The sequence goes on along the minus strand of OY757267.1, from coordinate 7,858,736 downwards.
TTTAAACTTAAAATAGAAGAAATAAAATTATTGTTACATTAGAATAAATATATTATTTATAATAGATATGATATGCCTAAGCATTCACGCTATCCCTCTCTTTTATGTGGCTGATCCTTTATCATGAAAATCATGATCTTCCACCATGCTTAACCTTCCCGGTTTGTTAGGTTCCCTTATTTCTGGCAGTCGTTGGTTGCAATACAGATCACTTCATGGAAGTTATATGTATTTAAGTATTTATGGGAGACGCTCCGTCATAATCGTTGTCTGGTACTTCGTAACACAAGGAAGATAATATTCCTTACCACGAAACCAGACAATTGGTGTGTTGTCTGGCGCATATTTATATTTATCACAAATCAAGTTGTCACTCTCTCAATAAGTATTTCACCTTAAAAATCCACAAAATGTATGAAATCATTTCGAAGAGTTCAACGGACATAGTACCTAGCACAATATGCTCTAGAAAATCAGCCAGTTCTCAGTCACTCCCTTAGCGTCTTGACGACGGAGCATGATTTACTCGATTGGCAACTTCAAGGATATTATTTTTTGGTTTGTGCTGGCTAGAGTTAAAGAAATAATATGATGAATTTACAGCCGAAAATTAAATATGCTTGAAAATAGCTTTTGACGTAAAAATTAATTTGACAATGTCACGTATGTATTTCAACTCGACTCAGTCGATGTCCTGAATCGCAATAATGCGTTACAGTAAAAAGTGTTTTAAACGTAAATCCGTAAAGTTAGTTTTTGCATGCATAACCGTGACATCACAAGGCGAGGGCGAGGTGAGTCGAGATGGTGAGCGAGAACAAATGACAGGTGTATTTAACCATAGAGGAAATAAAAAAGGTATGAAAAATGAGGTTTTGATCTGTACCAAAGAAAACTAAAAATCTCTCATCAAAAAATTACATGATCAGTGTCTTTTAAATCCAGCAAGACTTCCAGGTCAAGCCTGCTCAGTTTAGCCTACAAATAGTAAAAAAACATTTCAACCATGTCTTTAATAAACAATGTTTAAAATCATGTCTTTAGTACTGTTTCGGAAATTTGAGAGGGCTAAGCGCGTGGTGCGGGGGCGGGCAACGCGTCCTTGCGTGTACTACTTACTACGCGCTGCACTCGCTCAAATCAGAGTGATACTTTATTTGCTCATCATTTGGTACTCCATATTTATTTACATTAGCATGAATAAATTGCATTGTATGAGTCCTTCAGTAGCTCGAATACTAATGATCTCAAAGTGAAAACAAATGGAACAAAAGGAACGTGCATAAACCAGATGAACAGTGGAAAACTTGTGGAAAAGAAAAACAGCATTTGGCACGTGCTGTAGTTAATGCAGTTCGTACATCTAAGTACCTGTATAAATTAAAAAAATATTTGGATAAATGGCTATTATTTATTATGTTATTTATAACAATAAATATTTCACACTTATTTTATCCTGCATCACGAAGCTCATGGTCAACATGCATCAACTGCCCTTAGCGGTTTGTTTGGTCTCTATTTCTTGGGGTAGCAATATAGATCACTTCATCAAACCTATAGGAAGTGCTCTATTTAGTCCGACAGTTAGTCTTATAATTTTAGTGGGGTTCTTCCTCTAGCTCTTTCGCTCTTTACGTTGGCACAAATAAAAAAGTTTTCATCTTGGAAGTAAGGACGTGGCATCTGTATATTGAAGACAAACGAAACGATATTTAGCACTGGGCTGTATTTTGTATTATACTCCCTCTAATTCCAATGTATTGTACCTACATAGAATCTGAAACAACAGCAAACGATACATATAGGTTATTTCATATACCGACGAATTTTACAAAGTGATTGATTACACGTATCACGTGCTTACTTCTTATCCAAAGTATTGTATAGGCTCTAGCCCTTCTATTCGGTACCTTTGGTTAGAGTAGGCCCTTACTATAAAAGTTGGATTAACATATCTTCATTCTCTTTAGGAATCCACACCACGAGGATTATCCGTTAAAAAAGTTGTTAATTACTGCTCCGTGTAAACTTGATGCTCGCTCAGGCAGTATTTTTGGAGAAAACTTGTATTTCGCAAAATTGTTCTCCGAGATCCGGCTCGTATTGCTGTGGCGGCTGCAGGAGTCTCGACGACGCAGAGTACCTACCACAAGCTCAATCGGATTCTTGTATGGCATTATTTTTAGGTTAGTGATGGCCAGATTTGCACGAAATATTATTCGTTTCAATGCAAAAATATGTTTTTTTCTGCAAATAGGTATTGACGTCTTGACAATTTTGACAGAACTCTTTCACAGACGGATCTCACAGTGATGTTGTGAATACGGTGATGTATGTATTCACAGTGCAGTTTATAGTCAGTAGACACAGTGCAATGTTTTATGTTTTTGAGCGCTATCGTGTATGAAATAAAAATAAAAATAAATCAAATTAAAATATCTCTATGATGTTATTTTTATTCTAACAAGATGAAATAAGAAATCTAAAATTTTTATATTAATTGTTGGCCTGGTTTGTTAGCCAAAAGTTGCTGTTTCAAATCCAGCTCGTGCGCGAATTTGGATTTCTTATTTCATCTTATTAAAATACCTAGTCGATGTCGCGTTGATATTGGCTATAAAGACATAACTTTTTGTGTCCGTTGCTGTTGGAATTAGTTCCGGTAGCAAGTTGATAGGCTTTTCTTATTTATCTAAAGGCCTAAATACCGAATTTTGCGTTTGAAACGTAAACATAATAAGTCATATAAATTATGCGATATTTTTCAAGAAAAAAACCATAATTTCAACGGTCTGTCATTTTTATTACCTTCAAGGATCCGATAAAAGAGTTCTAAAAGTGGTTACTTTCATCATTTTTTTTTTCTAAATACTACTTGACCTTACTTTACTGTGACATCGACTGAATCGAGTCTGCAGCTTTGGAAGGCTGTGATTTGACAGCTGCCAAACACGTCAAAATCCATAGGAACGTGTCAAATAATTCGCCCAGGATTAGTTTCAACTCACGCCGTTTGGTGCGAACAGCGCTAGATTCGATGTGAGTTTGTGAATACCAATTTTTCTACTCAAGCGAACGCCCATATATGCCGCATATATGGATCAGAGTCGAGTTGTACATCATGAATCGACAGGCTGTTCGTGCTGTCCAACACTTTTCCTCATTTCTACAGGGAAAACACGATGTAAATGATCTTGTCTCTAATAAAATGAAAGCACGAAGTTTTCATGTAGATGTAGAGTACTACATAGATTTTACACGTAGTATCTACGACTCATTTGGATTTCATCATACCTTACATTTGAGGATAAATATAGTCACCACTTACATTTCCAACTTTTTACCAGCTGCGATAGGTAGTTATTACTTATTTGTTATTCTTCCCTTCTCTTGGTTTTGAGGTTGAGAAAGAAAGCTGGTCGACCCATCCTATAAGGAAGCTATTATCCTGTGTAACAGGATAATAGCTTCCTTTGTTGTCCCAACAGTTGACTCGGCGGCGTTGCTTAGTAAACATTGTCCGTTATTCACCGTGTTAAGAAAAACATTTTTCAGTGCAAAAACTTTAAAGTTCGCAGTGAAACTTATACCATCTTATGCGGGAAAGTGAGACGCCTTTTTTCTGCAAGAACTGTGCCGATTGGTGATATAGAAGTGGATTAATCTAGTAAAAACTATCAACACATGTACCATTTGAATAAATGCAAGTCATTAGCAACAGTGTTGTGAGTGTACCGTGAACAATGAACGTGAATCACACATCCAAGTTAATAAATGAAAATACAAAATAGACACTGCTGGTAAAGATACACATACTTATTTTCGTCTACCAAGTTCAAGAGACATTAGCCAAGCTTTTTGCGCTTAGGTCACCGCGCACGACGAATCTCGAGTGAGCGGGTTCGATCCCGGTGAGACTGACATTTTACGAACTACTTTCCTGTGTTTTTTTTTATTGTTTTTTTATGATATATTTTTTTATTGCTTTTTTGTGTTCAACTAAACATAATTATTGACTGACAAAAGTATTTTTTTATAAAGCGCATTAGTACAGTCTACTTTAAGAACGCCTACTTATTTGTGATCGGCAATATCTCACGGCCGGAAAATGGCCTTCAATAACTTGGAATGGGGGTGTTGCGGAGTGAACCTCGAATCGGAAGACTATGCTCAGTGCCTTACATGCAATAAAAAGTATCATCTGGCGTGCCTTAGCTCATCGTCTGTCCAGGATTTATCCTCATGGCTGTGTCCCCTATGCATTACGACCCGACCGAAGGAAGTTAACAACGACGACACGCCGGTTCGCTTCAACCCCAATACAAATGTTACTCTTCGCGCCTCAAAGAGGCAGGCACTACAGTCACCACCTGAGGCGGCATTATCGGCGAGTGAACTTCGAAGTATCATGAATGAATATTGTATCAACATGTTTTCTAAGATCGATTCCCTCACTAACTCAATAAGCTCTGAACTGAAATCAGTGAAGGAGGAAATGTCAGAAATGAGAAATTCCATGGACTTTATGAACTCTAGATATGAGTCTCTACTCAAAGAACACAAGGAGGCCAAAGAGGCAATGGCTGAGCTCCACAAGGAAAATACCGACCTTAAATCGAATTTGCAGGAACTAAATGCCCGAGTGAACACCCTTGAACAAAATGCCCGAGCCACGAACATCGAAATTCAATGTGTTCCTGAAAGGAAAAATGAGAACCTATTGCAAATTGTTACCCAGCTTGGCTCTGTTATTAACTGCAACATTGCAAAAGAGGATATTACTCATTGTACACGCATTGCTAAGGTCAATCCTACCTCCACAAGACCAAAATCAATTGTAGCTCAATTTGCCAACAAAAAAGTAAGGGATGAGTTTCTAGCCGCTTCGATCGTCTTTAACAGAAAAAAGTCTATGGAAGACAAGCTAAACAGCTCGCATCTAGGCTTCAAAGGAGAGAAGGCCGCGATATATGTAGTTGACCACTTATCCCCGATGAACAAAGCGCTACATGCTGCAGCAAGAACGATCGGAAAGGAAAAAGGCTACAAATACGTATGGGTTAGGAGTGGGCGTATTTTCATGAGGAAGACCGACGACTCCGACTACGTGCTTGTTCGGGATATGGACACTTTAAATAGAATTAAGTGATTTCCTTTGTCTCAGTGATAGTAGTTGGTTATTTTATATTTTCAAAATTCACTAATATAACTGTATATTATCAAAATACTCGTGGTTTGCGAACTAAAACTCATACTTTTATAAAGAACTTACTCATATCTTGTTATGACATTATTGTACTAACGGAAACTTGGTTAAATAGCGATATACATGATTGTGAGCTTTTTGGTAGTAGTTATACGGTTTACCGAAGGGATAGACAAACTACTGGATTTGACAATCACAAAAAGGATGGCGGGGGATCTCTTATTGCTGTTTCGAATCGTTTTAGCTCCAAGCGAATGATTAGCTGGCAAAGTGACTGTGAGGATATTTGGGTGCAACTTAGTGGTCCAACACCGGTCACATTGTGTGCAGTGTACATCCCATCTCCAGTTCGTCAAACGGTGCTCAATCACTTCGTCGATAACTTTAACAGAGTTTCTGAGGTCTGTAAATCGCATATCTGTGTTATTGGTGATTTTAACTTAGCAAAACTTGACTGGCAATTGGTTGGAACTCCTTCTTATATATATCCGGAACTATACTATGAATCATTTGTAGATTTTGTCAATGTTAATAACTTAAAACAGTGTAATAATATTAGAAATAATTTAGGGAGGACGCTTGACTTGGTTTTGGCTAGGTTACCATCTTGCGAGGTTGTTGAAGCTGTCGATTTTCTTGTTCCGGCTGATCCAGCGCATCCGCCTTTAAACATTGCTTGTACACTAAAAGATAGTCCAAAATTAAGCCCCAATTCAGTGTTCAGATTAAACTTCTACAAAGCCGACTATGATGCTATCAATGCCTCTCTTGCTAAGATAGACTGGAGGTCACTTCTCCAGGGACTCACTGATGTGAACAGGATGCTTGAGCTATTCTCGGAGGTCGTAAAGGGAGTCATTCATGAGTTTGTTCCATCTGTAAAACCAAGAATTGGTGACAAGTATCCTCCATGGTTTAACAAGGACTTAATCAACCGGTTACAAGAGAAAAATAAATATCGTCAGAGATATAAAAAGTATAAAAATCCTCTTGACCAAATTTCATTTCGCTTGCTAACTGAAAGATGTAAAAGGCTTGCCGCTGATTGTTACAAAAGTTACATCCATAGGGTGGAGGATGGGATCGCTAACAACCCTCGGCTATTTTGGTCATATGTGAAATCCAAGCGTGGCGGTTCCGGTTCCTACCCAGCTACTATGTCAAATGGCACGGACGAGACGTGCAACGGTAACGAAATCTGCAATTGGTTTGCATCTTACTTCGCATCGGTGGCTCTCTCCAGTTGCTTAGATAGCGCTGAGATAGATTCAGGTTTTTTCAGTAAGTTTCGGGAAAGCAGCAACTATTTTAATTCTATCTATCTATCCCAAAAAGAAATCCACCGTAAATTGATCAGCTTGAACGTGACCAAGGGGGCTGGATGTGATGAAATTCCACCATTCTTTCTTTCTCGTTGTGCATCAAATTTAGTTGAGCCACTGTTCATCATTTTTAACCACTCACTGGCCACGGGTATTTTTCCATCCGCATGGAAACTCTCCAAAGTAGTTCCAATTTTTAAATCTGATGACGTGCATCTCATTAGCAACTATAGACCCATTGCTATATTACCATCATTAGCAAAGGTGTTTGAGTCTTTGATTTGTCCGATTCTACAAAGCTATTTTGATAAATACATGAGTGAAAATCAACATGGATTTACTAAGGGTAGGTCTACTGACACCAACCTGGCCACTTATGTTGAGAGTATAATAGACCGTGTAGACAATAACTTACAGGTCGATGCGCTCTACACTGACTTCAGTAAGGCTTTTGATAGAGTTGATCACCGTCTACTTGTAAAGAAACTGTCTGCATATGGAGTAGGAGCACCTATTCTGAGGTGGTTTGAATCATACCTATCTGGGCGTTCTCTCTGTGTAGTGGTGAACGGCTATCGCTCAGATGCGTACAACATCACTGCTGGAATTCCACAGGGATCCCACCTTGGCCCTATTCTTTTCAATATCTTTGTTAATGATCTTCCCAACTGTATAAGATACTCTTTCCCTCTTATGTTTGCTGATGATCTAAAAATATGGAGGGTCATTGAATCATGGAACGATGTTACTCTACTGCAAAGTGACCTCGACGCTCTTGTTGAGTGGTGCCATCAAAATCGAATGGAACTAAATGTGAAAAAGTGTGTTCACATAAAGTTCACTAGGAAATTGAACCCGGTTCCATCAGCATACATGATACAAAATACTAGACTGGAAGAAACAACTGTGGTGCGAGATCTGGGGGTACTGCTAGATAGTAAATTGACTTTTGTACCCCACATTGACAGTATAGTTAGTAGGGCTGCCAAGATGCTAGGGTTTATAATAAGGAATGGCAGAGCCTTCAGGCGGTCCTATACTAAAATAGCACTGTTTAATAGTCTGGTCAGGTCAATCCTCGAGTATGGGAGTGTGGTCTGGCGTCCTCACTACTCAAATCATAATTTGCGAATTGAACGCATTCAAAAGCGGCTAGTCAGGCACTTAGTATTTTTCCATTTCAGGAGTAAGAAGCGCTTATCGTATGAAGACTTTCTAAGCTTTATTAAGATCACAACCTTAAATAAACGTAGAGACCAAGTTGATCTTACTTTCTTTTATAAAATCATTCAGTGTAGATTACGTTGCCCTCAATTGTTAGGTATGTTCCTCTTTAGAGTTCCCCAACGAATGCCTCGCCGACCAATTGAGCCACTGTCACTACCGCTCCGTAGAACCGTTCTGGGAAGGAGTTCACCAGTCTATAGAATTGGTAAACTCTACAATAAGCTAAGCGGATTATTGGATGTACACTCAATGTCCTTGGCTAAATTCAGAGCCGTTGTAGCATCCGCCTTAATGTGACCGTCTGTTTTTTATTGGTTTGTTTTTTTTTTTGGTTATATAATATATTACATTATATAATACTTTTTTTTTGTATGCCGTTTATTACTAGGCACCGTCTTAAGTAAACAAAGCATGCGGTGTGCATCTGTAATTGATAATACAATTAGTTCTTACATATTGTTAGTTATAAGATGGCATTATTGTATTTATCGTTGATGTACCATATGAATAAAATGAATAAAATAAAAATAAATAAAAATAACAGTAAGAATTACCTACGTAATATAAAACAATCGCCATGCTATCATATCTCGGCTAATCACAGGGTGCACGGAGGGCATTGCGATTGCATAATTAATTGCAGAATGCATTGACGCGATAAAAACATTGCAGAACCCGTCCTTGGGCCTATACAACTGGACTATTATAAGCACGTGGACTAGATAATGTTGCACATCGCTAGTTCTGTTGACGGTTCATGGTTTTGCAATACTGATGATGACTGTTGAAAATCAATGCGATTCCTTGTCTTCAAACATCAAAATGAAAGTAAGCGGGCACGGGAGCGTGCCTTAATCAGTGTAAGCGTAAATAATCTGTGAACTCGTAAGTGATAGTCATTTAAAATTTATAAAAATGTATGACCCGTTGATAATTAAACAGCCACTACTCGTAATAATAATCATAATCATTTATTTATTTCAGGCAAATTACACCCATAAAGTTATTTAACACTTTACTAAAATTACAATTAAATTAAATTAAATTATATGTTTTGATAATATTAATCATCTAGATTTCGTCACTTTACGGCACTAGGGCCTAGCCTACAACGTTTACTTATGACCACAGTATAATGGTACAACTACTTACTTCAATAGTATACTTATGTAGAAAAAATCATGGCCAAAAAAGTTCTGCGCTGAACGCTTACGTGTACGATACCTACAGGAAGTTATTTGGATTTAAACTTCAATTTTTCAATCAATCTAAAACAGAAGTGTTGTCTGATTTAGATTGATTGAAAAATTGAAGTCAATTTTTGTTTAATTTTCAGTGTATTAAAATAATATTATTATGCACAACATACTTTTTGGTTCAAGACAAGTCGTTAGTATTAGAACCCAAACAATTCACTCATGAGAAATTATAGAGGAAACGTATCTTCTTCACATGCGTTTAACGTGTCACAACATTGTAATCGTATTAGATAGGCATTGTAATTCTGTTAATGAATGGTTACGATAGGTTATGTAACGTAACGAACGATTGACGGGAGTCATTGAGTTTAAATCAACGCGCGTACGCCGAGATCATGGAGCAATCTATGTTGACATACTACAATAATCGCAAACAAATTACGATTGTGTGTAATCACCATTATTATTGTTATTATTACAATTACTACTACCTAGTACACATCCAATTAAATAAAACGTACGTCAGCGCGTCTATAACATTTCAATATTTATTCATTTACAGCACTTGTATTTTTTTTTGTTTGATATCTTACCTAGTAAACAAGATAATCGGCGCGTTAACCTAGCTATACAAATACATGTACCTACTGGTAATTTCCAGTAATGCTTAGAAAATCTTTTGTATTTTTTATACTGAAAATAATGTTATTTTCATTTGAAAATATTGCTAGTTTATATCCCTCAGATGAGGAGAGGATAAAAACACGTAGTCTCGCCGGTTCTTTCATCCATATAAACATTGGCAGGTCTATTCATTACTATTCAATGGGACGTGGTTCACTTTCCTAACCAGAATTTAAATAAAAAAGGTAAGAGAGGCAAGAGGCGGTCGTTACTTTATTCATAGCCACACGATAGTAATTGATAAAGTAACAAGGACTTTTGAAAGCTTCATAATTATAATTTATTACCTACTTTTTTATATTCGAAGGAGAAAATGTTCTGCAGTTGATATAACGTACCACGAGTACGTAGGAAGTACCTCTTCTTTTGTACGTTTGTCTAAGATTATTAGAACTTTCAACAGCCTTCAGAAAAGGAGGTTCATACTCGTATCTTCCGCGATTATCTCGCGTTTAGCTGAACCGGTTTTCATGCGGTAGTCAAGTATTTGCTACATTCAGGAGAAGTTAACCGACTTCAAAAGAGGAGGCAAAAAAATACTTCGGCTGAGCTTCTTTTCTTCTTAAGTTAAGTAAAAAATTAGAATGAATTGAATGTACTAATAATTTTTATAATAAATTATTAGTACTTACATTCAATTGATTTTAATTATAATAAAAATAATGATAGCAAATCCCATTTTCCCTACTGCGAATAAACTGTTACGAAAGAGTTTAGAAATATATCAAAGTTTCACTGGATGATGATTTGTTGATCTGAACTATTTTTCACTTGAGAGACGTTGGTGAAAGATCTTAAAGTATCTGAGATCAAAGATTAATATTTCACAATTAATTCCGAAAAACTAACGAGTGCCAAACTTTTACTGATGGCAGAGAGATAATTGTAAAAATTATAGCTATTAACAATAAGCCTTGGATAGAAAGTAAAATAACAGGCATTGAACCTCTGAGGAAGTGCTGAATCACTTTTGGCCGTGACCGAGTTGTTTTACTTTGGAAATTAAACGGAGTTGAAAGGTGAGGCGTAAAACTCTTTGTTGATAGAGCGATAACGGTGTTTACTGTGTTCATTTTAATTGGGGAAAGGAGTTTAATTTCATTCCGCTCTGAAAGATTGATTCTAGGCACTTAGATTTTGGAATCTGGTAACAAAGCATACTGTTACACGGCAAACGAAAATGTTTAGGTACTATTACCTCAAAAAAGAAATGTAATATCATGCTGACTTTATGAAAGCTTAGATCTAGCCAGGTGCATTGTGCGTGCGTGAATGCAAACGCAACCCTTTCAAATTGCAACCGCATTAATTCATGTTGTCATTCGCCTGCATTACTTACCAACTTCCACAACCTGGATATGGAAATGAGTGTACCCCTACCAAGGTTGGCAACCTTTTCTCATAATTCATCGACCCTCAAGTTCACGCGGCTATAGAAAGTACGAGGTCGGACCAGGTCGATAATACCGACCAACTGTTGGCTACCATCACGTACGACCCCTGTCTTAGACCTTCCAATCTAACCTTTATTCCGAAAGGAATAAGGACACAAAACGGTTTATTTTGATCTGTTTCTTCTGTTACATCACAGCAGCAGGAAGTTATGTAACGAGTAAATTAAGCACGTACAGTGACGTCTCGTAACTGTCAATGTTATGGGCAATGCCACGATTTGTGACCCTCATACTATACTGAATCTTGATAAAGGAAGCGATTGTAACGATTTGCTAAGGAATTACGTGAAGTGGGCACGATCGCTGTCTAAAATTGGCAAGTTTCAAGCTGGGAATTTGGGATTAGCTTGCCAGCCCGCATAGTTACATAATATAAACTTTGCGATACAAATTCGAATGCATTTTAGTGGGTCGACTTGCAGGAAACATCGATGTTCAACCGTGTGGAAGCGATCGCCCCCAAGTTTGCTTCAAAGCGGATGGGAACTTGGTACTTTAGGTCTATGTAACCGCATACCCTTTTAAAGTATGCTTGTTGGGTAAAGATCCTGGTTCCTTTTTTTTGTTTTGCTTTGAACAAGATAATAAAATTGCTATTATTTTTTGTTATTATATTTTTAATGCAATAACGTTAATACATACGCTCAAAAATATACGATCGCTAAGCCCATTTGGCTGCAGTCCTGGCGCATTTAGAGAAATTGGCGACGAAACTATTATTATAACAAATAAAGCTACTAATATAATTCTTCTGCCGGAAGACTTCTGGGCCAAAATTTGTACCCAGTGGACCCACCTAAATGGAAAACGGCCACGTGGTAGACCCAGAAGACGATGGCGTGACGAGTTAGACATGTTCGACAAAGACTGGGAAATAAGTGCCCAAAATCGTGGGGACTGGAGAAAGGGTAGGGAGGCCTTTGCCCTGCAGTGGGACACCACAGGCTCTTAATAATAATAATAACTAGCGGCCCGCCAGCGACTTCGTACGCGCGTTTTAGTTTTACTCCGTTCCCATAGATCGTAGCAAAAATATTTTTAAGCCTCTAAGCATTAAACTACTTAAATAGCCTTCCCCGATAAATTCACTATTTAATAATATATCTAACATATTTTATAACCGGACTAATAGTTCCTGTGATTAGCGCCTTCAACCAAACAAACAATAACATCAGTTTTCAAATATATATAGACAAATGTTATATTTTGTGTAGACTTAACACGTAGCCCGGTCTTTAATCTGGTCAAACTTACACGGGGATATTATCTTTTAATGGAAATACTTTACGCCTTTCGTCAATCATATATTTCTTTCGGGTGCTAAAAAGACCTGGCTCCTCTGTGCGCTTACACAGCATCATGCCACATAACTGTATAGGCTGTGGGAGAAGCAAATTCCCTCAAGTCTTCTCCAGCTACCATACGAGTTTGAACTTGAGCTTTGTTTGAATTCAAAGGGAACATTTTATGTAGGGATCTACCCCATCATCATCATCAGGCCGTCCACTGCTTAAAAAAATTTGCAGAAAAATTCCCCCATTGGACACCCATCGACCGCAGGAACAGCGTAGAATATCCACCAACAATATGAACAAACGATCTGCATACTACACTGGACACAGACCGCTTGATACCTACCCTGTTTCAACACAAATAATATTCTTTACTATTTTAAGGAATAAAATCTCTTCTCGAGAGCAAAATTAATAACAAACATGTGTCAAAACATTGTGTCTCAGATATGTCAAATGATTGTCAAAAATTAAATAAAAGTTATTTTAAGCATAAGCACTAAAGAGTATTTATATTAACTTCATAGCAAATCATCCCCGAAATAACTTTCTACCCCTTTTTAACCCTGTTACAAGATAAATTTCAATAAAGTTTGATACACATTTTTCGTTAATATTTTTAAAGAATGTTTATGCAAAATTTGAAGTAGATTGGACCAAGGGATCACGTTGTCCCATACAAACTTTGCACCCCTTTTTGACCCCCTTAGGGGTAGAATTTCGGAAAATCCTTTCTTATCGGATCCCTTCGTCATACAAAGAACACACCCTCCCAGTTTCAGGTCTCTACGATCAGCGGTTTAGGCTGTGCGTCGATCCGTCAGTCATTCAGGACAAAGCCTTTTATATGTATAGATATAGAAGAAGATAATATAATTCAGATAGCTGCAGTTGAGCAGATAAAAATCGGTTGAAAAACTTAAAAGTTCCACCCAGAGCGAAATAAAAACATGCAAAATAAACAGCAGCATAGAAAAGCACTATTCAGCGTAACCAGTCGAAAAGTAAATAGAAAATGTCTTGTACAATATTCATAATAAGGACTAGGAAGGAAAAGTTTTAAATATACAAAGTATTAGCCATTGAATTATAATAATTATACAGATATTAGTAATAGGAGTAGATATCATTTATCCACTTTAATGGGTGTTTTGCTATCTAGGAAGGCCTGAAATAGATTGTAAATAAGCCAAGAAGGAAGGAAGTAAATGTAAAGGCAAGTCTTGCGATTAAAGTGTAATTAAGCGCTTTGTCTTAATGATACTGTAATTAAAGACCTACCTAGGATTATCTCGAAGCTTTCATCACCTGACCATATTGGTTTGTCTATACCTTAAAGACCATCTAAGTACATACAACATGCGTTACATTGAATAACGCCATTTTAGCATTCTGCACTAGAAACTCTTTTGAATGCCCGTGGTAATTTTTTTTAAGGGCGATATTACCACATAACAAATACTAGCTCCCATTTGTTCCATTACCCAAGTTTGTCAAGTATGAAGTATACATAATAGTAATACCATCTCTTGCTGCGATTTCATACTACGAATTTTTAACAAGGAAATACAGATAAACAAACATAAACAGTGTATATGCATGCATACGAGAGAACAATTTAGTTGGTGCGGTTGGCAGCCGCGGCAAACAGCAGTCGGCCATGGCACCGGGATTGTGTAAAACACGGTATGTTAGTGAACAATCGGTAACAGTCATTGCTGATGAGTAATAAACTCCAAACGTTTACAAATAAAACTCGTATTGGAACGAAAATAACGTAAAAAAATAGCTTAGTTGACTGTCTGCGATTGGCGTAGAATGGAAACCTTGATTTTTATTGGATTAATTGCAGTTAATAAACCCATGGTTAATTATCTCCCAGTATAAGCATGTTACGATTGAATCTGCATCACTTTGCACCCTGATTTGAATGGAAAAGTGGAAATCAACTGATTACTAGTTAACGAGGCAACAGTACCTACATCAGATAAGCAATTTACTTGTACTAAATAATGAGCAGATCATTATAAAATCCATTCATTAGTGAGCTGGCTATATGTCAAATATCTGTATCAAACCGATAACATTTGTTACATATAGATATTTGACAAGCTCCGTGTACACATTTAGTAAAAACCGGCCAAGTGCGAGTCGGACTCGCGCACTGAGGGTTCCGTGCCAACTTAAACTGAATTAGAGATTCTTACTTCTACTTAGCCAAAATACCACAATATATTGTTGAACGCAAATATAACTTTGTTTTTTATAGTATTTGTATGAAGAAAAAAAGTTATGTTTGCGGTTGTTTAAGATATGCTATATCTCAAAAACTACTAGTTCGATTTCGCTCAAACCAATTTTTGTTGATAGCTTTTTTTGAGATCTACATTACATATCTTTTTCAAAATTTTCACTTCCTTAGTTCAGAAGTTAGATGGGGTGGGGGGGACGCCCATTTTACCACTTTGGAAGCGTCTATATCTCAAACGTTAGACTTTTAGAAAAAATTGTTTTAGGAACCTCAATGTCATTTTGAAAGACCTATCCATAGACACTCCACACGTATAGGTTTGGGTAAAAAAATTTTTTTAGGTTTGAGTTTCATGTATGGGAGTCCCCCCCCTTAAATAACATTTTTTTTAATTTTTACTATCTGAATCGGAAAGCGGTGAACAAGATACACCTACTTACCAAGTTTCAACGGTGTGATGCTTATAGTTTCAGAAAAAAGCTGCTGTGACATACGGACGGACGGACGGACAGACAGACAGACAGACAGACTTGACGAAACTATAAGGGTTCCGTTTTTTGCCATTCGGCTACGGAACCCTAAAAATAGCATGCAACCGTCTACGTTTATTTTCCGAAGAAGACACACATGAACATGCAGTATTATATCTTCTGCGAAGCAATGAAGCAATTATGAGTTTGCACGATTTTTACGTGAGTAGATTAATGGTATGGTTTTTCTCGAAACATACATACTCTTTTACCATATCCTGAACGTCGAAACGACAGTAAATTATAATAAATAAAAATACTCTTAGCGCAGTCATATGTTAATGCAGTAAAGTCTCCAAGCGGTATTGAGTAAGAGAGACTAAGCAATACATTATATTAATTAATATACACGGAAGGAACCACAACACTGGCAGTGTTCTGTGAAATATACTCCCGGTAGAAAGCCATTTGCTTGCACAGGTGTTCTGAAATAATTCAACAAACTTTCCCGGAGCGCTAATGGTAATATAATCTCTAGAATTGTATATAGCAACATGTAATCATCATGCTTTCTGTGTTAGTATGGAAAATCTTTAATGGACTAGCAGCATATTCTATGAATGGATGTGCTAGAACACAATATTAATATCTATTAGAGTTCCGTATCAAAGGCTATAAGCAGAACCTTATTACTAAGACTGACTTCGCTGTCTGTACGTCAGTCCGTCTGTCTGTCACCATGCTGTATCTCAAGAATGACCATAGCTAGACAGTTGAATATATCACAAATTATGTATTTTTGTTGACGCTATAATAACAAATACTAAAAACAATACACAAAACAAGTGTTTACCTAGTCAATGGTACGGAACCCTTCGTGCGCGAGTCCGTCTCGAACTTGGCCGGGTTTTTGAACACCTTATTACTTAACACGTTCCGGGACAGTGCCCGCCTACAGGCGTGAAAACAATAAAACATCTATTGTGTCTGGAGTAGTGTCCCGGAACGTGTTAATTAAAGCGGCTGTTAGTCTCTTCTACATAATATTTCGTGTAATCACAACATTAAATAAACATAACAAGTACCGTCATAGTGCTAGTATATTTTAACTAACTAAAGTAAAATCGAAATCAATACGCAAATCAATCAGACAATATTATCAAAACCTGTTTTGTTATCTGTCTGCATCTCGAAACTTAGCATAACTCGAAAATGGAACCGGATTCTCTATTCTAATCTAAAATTCTGTTTTAAAGAAGTGTTCTGTAGTTTACTGTATTTGACTCTTGGAATCATACTATCAGTCATCTCAGAAAGAATAATGGGCACTTTTAGCATTACAGCGCGGATGCTTTAGCAAGGCCTTTCCTGTACACCCACATGAATGAAACATGGGGAATTCGTTATAATATACTAATTTGTAGGCGTCTGCAGTCTTGCACTACTCGTATGGGCTACCTTATGATGGTCAAATAAAGTATTTTTTTCATTTTTCTCTGTAAATAAAATAAAAATAGAAGTGTTTCTGCTTAAGTCTCTTTACAAATCTGGGTCTGAAAAATTAAGAGTATTGAAAATTTTTGGAGACATATACCTATTTTAGAACTTATTTAAGTTGAAAGGAACATGACAGCGGGCTTCTAGAAAATAATTCGACCAAAAATCATCTCCTATTTTCCATCAAAATTGCGCACAAGCTCAAAATCCTTTATAAATAACCCAACCATTAACGAGAGACATCTGTTGGCGTTTATTTTCATTCGCCTCAAACAGCACGTTCGGATTATTAAGAGCCCCCACGAAGTATCAACAAAATGCCCCACGCTAAGACAAAACATAAATAAACTTCGAGATGGTGCACATTTGGAAGTATTTTATAGAGTACATGTGAGGATACAACACAATCAACAAGAGTAATGATGATGACGAGGTTATAAGGATACCTTTCAGAGTTAATGTTCGTCCAAAATTTTTAAGTTAAATTACCATAGGTCTGCCGTTTATTGACAAATGAATGGTTGGATAAATGTGACTTTTCATTACTTTTTTAAGTATAACATTTCTGGAGCCGAACATTCTTGGGTATATCTTCGCATCTGTCCGTACGACCATATTTAGTAATAAATAAAATTAAAATAGGTATTATCCTGTCATTGTTGTAGATCTATGATGACGCAACTTACGGTCAAATTGCAAAATAATGCTGCTAAAGCAAGCAGCAACTCGTCCTCAAACACAGGTTATCGACTTAACTGTACAGTGCAGTGCACATATTCATAGTGCATCCTTATTGTCGTTATTATATGCGACATTTCCTCATACAGTGAACCATGGGCGATGCAGTTGCTGTTCAAACAAAAGTTCTCTCGAGGCCGTACGTCTTCCGGTCGGCCATATTTGTTTATTTATAGGCCGCCGGAAGAACGAACAAAACGTGTTTCTTAATCCTATGCGCGATCAGATGGAACCTTTCCTGGCAATACTTCCTTTTGTGCGACGGTGTTAGCTCAAACGGTTATAAAATTAAATACAGTGTTTACCGAAATTATAGCTCAAACAACTAAACAGCTGTAAAAATTATGACGGACTTAATCTTCAGCTTGAATAGACATATCTTTATTGTTTACTCGCTAAAGTAAAACATTACTTACTACTCTAAGCATAAGATTTAAAATTGAACTTAAAGCGTCAAGTTAATCGTAGAGTGCATTTTCTGTTGCAGGGGAGGGTTAAAAAGGAACAAGTAAGGTTAACGACATCTCCGGCCAAGGGCAATGTATTAATAGTTTGTTTTGTAGTTATTTCTACAGTCTCGCAATTTCTCTTGTAAACTAAAATCTTTACCTTGGCCAACCGCCACTTCTCTCGTAATTTTATTTATGAGAAAAGTATGCCAAGATGAGGTGTCAAAACGTAAGATATTTAGGACGTCCATAATAAATAATGAACGGAGCCAATTTCATATAACTACAAAAACTGGTCAGAGAGTAGGCAATAGGCATAACTGTAAAATCACACTTGGTATTGTAGGACAACTATGGATTATCATATTACCATAAATGAATATGAACAGACAAAAAAATACGTTTATGACAGTCAGCTAACTTGTATTAATGTCAAGAAGTTAGTTCGCTTATTTTTGTTTTCAACAATATCATCTATTCCGTTCATTCATCGAGTACATGTGAACATATTGGGTGTAATACTAGAATATTCCGTAAGAAGTCACTATCGTACGAGTCACATGATAGGAGGCGACAAAAACAATATCCTAGTCGTTCAATCACGGTAGCTACACACACATCCCACGCAATTCATTTGGCGTCATCTAAACGGCTCATATGATGTAATCAGGGAGGTGCCTAATAAAAATAACACAAAATTGCACATTTAAGTGTTCCATGCACGAAGGATGCCAGCTCAATTCTTTAAGCCTCTTGATATCTTCTCTGTGTCTGTTATAGAGTTCTATCTGATATCGATACAGAAGTTAAAATTAAGAAAGAGCCTCCGTTAAGCTATCATACTGCCATAACTATGTAATCTGTTAGTTTATAAAAAATGCAAAACAGATTATTATTATAACTGCACACATTACAAGCCATGTAGACAAAGTGATACTCGTAACATAATGTTACATAATAATTTATTAAATTTCGTATCCCTTAGTCAACGACTCTTGCGTCGGTAAGAGTTGTATTTTTTTGCGTCTGGAAAATTTCAGGCTAAATCCGGCCAGGAAATGCAGCGGCCACACAGATCGTTTGAAGTGGTCTACTTAATCGAATTCGGTCAGGCCGAATCTGAAACAAGGCGAGCCGTTCAACCCTCATGATCATTGACCCGTAAAAGATAACAGTAACTGGGTTTGGAGTTTTATTGGGACATCATTGGCTGGCATTCAACTCTGCTTATACAATAACAGGGTATAAATTTTCTGGATCAACGACCGAATGTTTCATGATCTGAATAAGCGATATTTTTGAATGAATGAGGAAGTGTTCCTTATTGTTTCATTCAAATTTTATAATCACACGGAAATGTGGTAAGCACACTTCTGGTTCGGATATGTGCAGCAAAATCACATACACAGATTTAATGTAATGACATGCTATTTTTGATAAACAACAGATACGCTCTGATAAAAATTTGGAAAAGGATTAAGTGTATAAAATTAGAGGAGGTAGTTTAATAAACCGATATTATGTACCCGTGTGACGCCACCACTGTACAAGATACTTAGGGCTCCTCATATTTTTTTCAAGTTTCCATAATAAGGACCAATGACTAACTTGAATAAAAACAAATCAAAATCCACCCACCACATTGTTTTTCAAGGGAATCGGAACAGGACAAAGACTTTTGACCCCAAAAGACTTTTAACATTAGTCATAGGTATTCATATCATAAACACAGACAGGTCAGTTACTTTCGTAGAACGAGTGCATGTTTACTTTTAATCTACTATATAAAAATAAGTCGGGTTTTCCTCCCTGACGCTATAACTCCAGAACGCACGAACCGATTTCCACGGTTTTGCATTCGTTGGAAAGGTCTTGGGCTCCGTGAGGTTTATAACATAAAACGGGGCTGGGGCGGGACGGGGCTGGGGGCGAAACGAAGTTCGCTGGGACCGCTAGTGTTTTATAAATATAGGTCATTCAAACAACAAAAACAACTAGCAAGATATTTTAAACGCTACTTCGTTTTATCTATAACTATACAAACTTAACGATATAAATTGCACTTGTAAAAAGCAACTGTGACAGACTTCGATTCCGTCTGTCACAGTTGCTTTTTACAAGTGCAATTCATATCACTTAGATGTATAAAAAAACATAACTAAAGTGAAGTGTATCAAATAAACGTCATGGAATCAGCGTTATTTGATTGAGAGGAAAATTAATAAGGTTGTCAAAGTACGACATGTTTTTTGAAGACCCATCCGCATAAATGCGGTTAGTAGTAAACAAGAATAAATTAAAAGTACAAGCGTCAGCATCGACTGATACCATGGTCATGGTGGGAGGTAGAAAAAAAAAACAAGATTAGAAAATGTTCTTTGGCATTTATTTATTGAAAGATACCAAGTATTTAATTAGTTATTGCACTACACATTCCTCGTGTCTCCACTTTCTTAAACTTGAACCGCATGCACTAATGTGCAGGTGGCCCTAATTAAATCAAAGTAATATGGAATCCTTAGTATAAGCCCGCCTACGTGTGACAGCACCTAAATCCTATTACTGGGGAACTCTGAACACACGAGTGTGAGCACATGTGATGATAACAACACCATTCACTCCTTCATTGCGCCTAATTGGATAAGTAAATGAGCACCTTAGTGCTCATTTAAGTATGTGTATTAGTCGTTTTGTTTTAAATGTGACCTAAGGAAAACGTGAGCATGTACGACAACTTTATACGTTGTCAATGTGACGCTCTTTAGGTGAATCCTGGGCTCTTGTTTGTGTCAAATTTTAAATCAGGTCCTATAATTATGACCATAAATTTATTATAACGTATAACGTGCATTTTATTCAACTTTCGTAACTTCTGGGTCATTTTGTTTTTTAATATACTCGTACTTATTAAATAAGCATTTATTACAACAAAAAAATTAAAACAGTCGGTTTTCCAAATCAAATCAAATATTATTATTTATAATACTATGGAAGTTTGTAAGTGGATACTATACCACATGGTCCACTATACAACAATGACGATGCTGGTAACTTAAAACATGTACAAATGTGGCCATCGGATACGTTTTGATTGTCCTAATCATTTGTCCGGAATATTAAATCAGTCAATTAGCAAACCGATCGACAACAATCTGATACTCTATCTACGTCATCAGCGATACCTTGTACCGACGAAAATCTGCTGCAACTGCATGTTTATCGATAAAGAATCACATTCAACTTATGCACCTATGCACCTTCGATAATAAAGAGTCCAGTGGTCTCCGCTTGTATAGCCATGAATCACGTTTGTAGGGGTGTCAGTGTGAAGCTTCAAATCGACACATAATGGAAGGTAGGTAAAAAAAAGTATAAGTATTCTGACCAGAAATATAAATATGCGCCAGACAACTCTCTGATTTCGAAGTAAGGAATTTTCTTCTTCCTTGTGTGTTGTAAAGGACCAGACAACGATTATGACGGTCTTCCATAAATACCTAAATGCATAATAACATCCATGATTTAGGTACAAATGTTCGTGCTCTTCACACAAACATTTGGTTAATATAGTAGTCCGGAAGAGATCGCTTTTAGCGCTAAGACCGCTTTTATTTAATATTTACTGTAACTGACTTTTGCAATGAAGAGTTATCTATGGTGTCTGTAAGTCTGGCAGGTAAATAAATCAAAATAAATCTATAGATGTAATTTGCGGCTTAAGTTGCGATCCCGGACGTTTTGGCTTCTTCAGCACTATATAAGTGAATTTAATCAGCGCTAAGTACGTACATCCCTGATTAAGTTCAAAGATGGCTGCTGCAAACATGGCAACCGGCGAGTGTGCTGTGCATCGCTACGTGACGGGCAACACGCGACTTGCGCAATTTCCAACTTTTAACAGTTAACTCACGGATGCGGGGAAAACCATGAATGCTAAACATATTCGTGGTCAGCTGCATCTACGCAGTAGGTACCGAAAGAAACTTGAGGTTTGACTTCTATGCCAATAGAAAACGAATAAATGTTAGGAAGGAATCATTCTTCATTTCACGAACATGAAACTACCGGCTCATTTTTCATCTATTCATTAGGGTAAGAAAGAAGTCAAAGCAGGTTTAATTTAAAAAATACCTGACTATACGCTCATTCACTACTTAGCATAGGAATCTGCAGGTTCTTGTGCAGTCGTAACGCAGCGCGAGTTTTCATACATTTCGAACGCCAACGGTCCGTAAACCTGGACGAAAAAATTGACGAAATCGGACAACGTTTATGGGGTGGAAAACGTGTTTCTTTTTGTATGGAAGCATGCGCGCACACACACACACGATCCTCTTAAGTTGCTCGTAAAATCGGCTTGTTAAGTCAACAGGTGTTCAAAACGTGACGATCTGAATCGTAAATCAAAATAAGACCCTATGTTTGATTGACCGTGGGTTATTGACGCATGAACTATGAGCTAAATGCGGCATAAATATTTGCTTAGAACATACAACTTGACGAACAGGTGCCAACCACAATATGGGCAAACAAGCTGACCGCAAACGGTGCTTGACCGCGTTTGCAGTCAAGGGAGAAGGTTTAAAAGGTGTCGAATATGCTCATTCATTATCATTACTACAACTATAAAAGACGATTTTTTGAGACTATTGATCCCTTACTTCATCCTAAGAATATTTGTAAGACTACCAAAGATGGAGGTCGATACGCAAAATAGGACTTATAACAAAAGGACAAAAGGACTTATAAAGTAACAGCGAAAGGATAAGGGAAGAAAGGTCTGATATATGCATGTGCAGTGGCAGAACATTTTCACTATGAAAAATGAAGATCTTTTCGATCGATGAATTTGACACATCACGTCACATTACTATTTTGTTTAACCAAGCCACTTGTCCATGCACCTACATAAATTCTAAAAAATATTAAATTATTGGTAGAATAAACTAACTTATCGTTCCTAAGTTTTTAAGCTTGATTCATCAATAAGGTATGTAGGTACCTGCCTAAAATCATTGCAAAATTTGTTGTACCTAAGAAGCTAAAGTGCAATTTTCACAATTTGTTTAATTTTAAATATATAATAATAAATGTGTACATGTTCTACTTTTACTAAGTTTTTTGCTTTCC
Source organism: Pyrausta aurata (assembly GCA_963584085.1). Lineage (NCBI taxonomy): Eukaryota > Metazoa > Arthropoda > Insecta > Lepidoptera > Crambidae > Pyrausta > Pyrausta aurata. Next base: position 7,835,817 of record OY757267.1, on the reverse strand, counting down.
ATACATATTTACAACAACTCTTTTGTTATTAAATGAAACACTAAGATTAAAATTGAAAATTCAAATAGTATTTAAATACTTATTTAATTTAACAGTAAATTATAATCACATCAGAATGAACTGATCTGTTTGTTTCAACTTATTTTTTTCTAGCTCTTGTCTGTCTCCTCTCTGTGTTTACTTCCATCCTGTATTGCCAACTTACTATAGTAGAATTATATTAAAATAGTTCAAAAAATGGCATTGATTTCAAACAATGGGGAGCCAGGGAGTCAACTTCTCTTGCGTTTTCTGTTTCAAGTCTTTCTGTATTGTGCTTGACTGTCATGGAAAAATAACTTTGCTCTGTAAAAAGACAAATAACTACCCACTTGATTTTATTCACCAGCATGCAATTTTTACACAAGAATATTCTACAATAAAACATAATTATGCAGATCAGCATGAAGCTGTTATTAAACGATTAAGTTGAAAGTCTAATATGACTGAATTTAACAGTCTTTAACCGTTTGTTGTAGGTCTTATGCCCTACCTGAAATAAAATGAAATATGATCAACGTACTTACAATATAAAGCATACTATGCCCAAGCAGCTGGTAGAAGAATCTCTATTGTCGCAATATTTTTCCCCAACACGAATACAAACACAACACTACTTTCAAGTCTTTCTCCAACACACTGTTAGTCTTAAAATCTTCATCAAAAATAAATTTTGATGCACAAAACCGTTCAAAACTAGTCTATCGCCCCAAAACAAACAGTTGTTGGCTGCAATATTGCGAACGCACAGTAGTCACGATAACAACGTAACGCACGTCTCGTTCGCAAGTATTCACAAAACTGATTGATATTTTTTTAACAAAACCGACTGAGCCAGCTTGTAGCAACAAAACGGGTAATTTGACAGTTGACGTGAATGTCAGACATTTCCTTGAACAAATGTCAAATGTCAAGCTTTTTTTTAAAATTTATTGACAGCTGAGGGAACTGAACCTTGATCATTTGAGCCAAAGACTACGAGAGTATGTCGTAAAAGGCAAAACCGCTCTAGTCCACTGCTGACATTATTGTTTATTTGTCTTTGGTTTCGCAATAATGTTGCCATAACAGAACAATTACTACTATTGTGGAGGAATATGACTACATTAGTACATTGTAACAATTTAGCAGAAAGAAACAGTTTTCTAAATAACTAAAATTATTGATCAAATAATATAAGCGTTTGTACATAAAACTCAATAGCAACTCCTGGCAAAGGAGTTTTAAACAAAAGTTCTATAAATTGTTGATATTTAATTATATGAGATGTTTGCAAAAATGCCAAGATCCTGTAGACGTTCTAGCCTAGCGAGTTGATTAATTATCGGACATCCGGGATATTGCTATATTTTATCATTTTGTATAGTTTTTTACATGTGAACCGAATACTTATTTGTGTTTAAAGAAATTGAAAAAGCTTCTTTGATATTTTTATAATACAAACGTAAGCAAATCCTTTATAAACTGATAATGAATATAAATCTTTGGGCTTACTTTTGAAACCACTATTTCAATTAGTTTTGGCAATGATAAAACTTTGTGAAATTGATTCCTCATAGTAGAATAAAAAATCTTGCACTAAAATCAACTGAAACGTCACGTTTTTGTCATAGTGTTGTTTTATCTTTAGTAATTCGTAAACCTGACATTTTATGACGTTTCACCAAAGATTCAAATTATGAGAAACAAATTCATTTGGAGTCGACGATTGATGTTAACCTTAACGGACAGCAAAACAGCAACATTGTAAGCATGTAGCATCATATCGGCTCAGTATAAAAAAAATAGTTTTCAGTTATTGTCGAACTTAATAAAGCCTACCGGATTGCCCTAAAAGAGTTACTAAATTGTTCTCCCAAATGTACAAATACTTTTCTGATAACCGCATCAAAACCAAATTCAGCCAAACAAACACTTAGGTCAAATTAAGAACCTCCTTTTTTGATGACGGTAAAAAATCCAAGTCCCATTTCTTGCCTATGTATGATAATAAATGGCACACACATCTTCAACAATTACCAAAACACACAACAATCACCAAAGTTTTTATCTGGACGACTTTTATTTTTTTTAAGAAAATGGTAGATTATAAAATTGCATTTCTGGCAACATTAGCCTTCCGTCTCCCTCCGTCCATTTTCTTTCATCTTGCAAAACTCAAAAAAACGACGACGGAAAAGAAAAAGGCATTTCTTTTTGTCGGTTAAAATATAACTTTCCGCTAGATAATGTGAGTCATTTACTGTTTATGTTGTCAGTGTTTAATATCTTTAATTTACGAACACGGATTCAACGAAGAAAGATTTTTAACGGTAAGTATCGTGACATTTGATTTTATATTGTTTGTAAAGTGAGAAAGTGACCGTTGCGGTCTTCATAGCTGCTGCAGATGCGATCTAGTTTCACATCTCACCTTTTATTGGGCACAGCTATAAATGAACCGGCTCGCAATTATCTATTTGTTCCGCATTAACGGCATAGTGGTCAATAAGACATTCTAAAGGAGTTTGGCTGAATCACCAATTTTCTAATGTATTATCATTCAATTTCGTATTTAAAAGCTGATTATGTCCACGCCTACGCTGAAAAGAAAGCCTACTTAACAGATGCACGTTAATATTAAGGTAGGCAGTCATCTGCATTTAACGCATGTTCTTCGTTCGTGTTTCATTGTTCATTGAGTAAGTGGTACAAATTATTGTTTGTCAATGCCCTAATTCGTCGCTGCTGCATTTAAAAACATACATTTTACAGTTTACTTTGACCTTATAAGGGAAACTGTCTAAAGGTCATCTGACGCAAATTAATGCATACTCAGTTTATTTCAGGGCTATCTGGCATCCTTATTGAGTGCACGGTAATGCTAGGGTACTAACTGAACTAATGAGTATAAGTGCCTCAAGTTTAAAAAAAAATGTTGGAATGTTGTTGGACTAACATGTTTGTTGGACTTTCATGTACTTAATTGTTATTGTCTAACGCATTTATCATTAAGTTTTTAGATTAATATAAGCAATTCAATTAAAGAAAAAAAGACTTCATATGTTTAAATGGCCTTTCCATTTATTTAAATTGTATTTATACACTCATGGAATCATATAAATTTCTTTGTTTTAGAGACTATATAAAATTTGACCAGGACGACTGAGTAATTAATAATTTGACAGACAAACCTTCAAGATGGAGGATGAGAATGAATATAAAAAGTTGCCAACAGAAGACAAATGCGTCCACAAGCTGTGGAAGGCCCGTGTGGCCGGCTATGAGGAGGCCATCAAATTATTCAACCAGATTGATGATGAAAAATCACCGGAATGGAACAAATTTCTAGGGCTGATAAAGAAGTTTGTCACAGATAGCAATGCAGTGGCTCAGGAAAAAGGTAATGTATAATTTACAATGTATAATAAATACCTAAACAGTGTAATTAATTGCAATGATATCATTTTGGGCAAAACATTTAACTGATGAGGAATTATTTGATTCATCTAAATTAAAATATTAAAGAAAGCGGAGCACATCCTTGCTGATTTTAAATATCTCTGTAAAGCAAGCAGGAAATGCATTTCCCCCCGTTAGTTGGTCTAGTTACCTATCTAGTCCATAAATAAATGATGTTATTTGTACATTTATGTTCAATTGGATTGGTCTAGACATGAGTGGGTACATCCTGTCTTTTATTGTTGAAAGAAAATAATGTCTAACTAGTGACAGGACCTAAGTCAAAATGTTCCAAATAAACATCTTGACCAAATCTGAAATGTTATACCACCCGACAGTTGGTAGCTGTTATTGAGCTCAATGAAGCATGTAGCGCTTGATATTGTAATTTATTTTGTCTGTAGACATCATTCACCTATTGTTATTGTTTGAGACAAAACCAATTCAAAGCAATTGACTATTTATTTTAAAAAAAAGTTGGTGCTATAAGATTAGGCACACTGGTTGTGGTCTGCTGTCCGGTCCATCCAACAGCACCGCAGACCGCAACCGTTTTGCCCCCAGCCTCATCCCGTTATTATTATCCTATACAAGACAAGACAAATCCAAAAAAGTAAAAATCATGGGAATCCGTCCACCGCTTCTCGAGTTAGAAGTGCTGTAACTAACACAACTTTCTTTTATGTATTATCGATGTACCTGATTAGGTACGGTTTGGTCGTAAGTTTCATGTGTATTGTGCTCCAAGATACATAAGTATTACATATCGCCACGCGCTATCGATTTAGAGTTATGTGACCGAAAGTGACCTCCCCCATTCGGATCGTTACGACCTTTTTAAATTAAAGCAGGTTTTCTGTGCGTACATACTTGTACTATGTGTTTCTGTTTGATACCCCAACTACCACCTAGTTACGACAGAGAAAACTGAACGTTTTATGGGTTCGCGAATGTCTATGTGGGTATGGCTAGTTCAACAGAGCCCCATGATATCAATAACAAAGCGTTTCATCTGCGTAAAAAAAAGTGCTGACGTGGACGCATTGTATGTTTGTTTACCTGCAACGGTTGCCGGGTACACGTGTAGATGCGTATCGAATTGAATGAGTTGAATGATAAATTGGAAGAGCATGAAAATTCGTAGGAACGAGAAGTTGAACCGAGACACAGATAACAAGAGCTTCTCAATCAATGTCGAAGATTGTTATTAACGTATTTTTCTTCATTTTGCTTTAAATCATGTACATAATTGAAATTCCGTAATCGAATTGCAGAAGACGGAACGCTTCTATAAGTGAAGTGGGGGTGTGTTTTTTTCATCTATGCCCATCATTTTGTCGTATCGAACCGGCAATAAAATTAATGCGCGAAGATCATTTTTAGGGTTTCGTACCCAAAGGGTAAGACTTGACCCTGTTACTAAGATTCCAATGTCGGTCCGTTTATCACCAGGCTGAGTGTAATGAACCGTGATAGAGAGTAAAAACTTTTACAGATGATGTATTTCCGTTGCCGACATAACGTCGTCACCTAAAAAAAATGAGAAATAAATATTTCATCGAAAATGTGTTTTGTTTTGCCGTGTTAAAGGTACGGTACTTTTTGTCCGCGAGTCTTATCGCACTTTTTAATTTTTCTCACTACCGTCCTTTTTTTTCTGACTCGTACATTGATGCAAAAAGTAATTCCTTTTGATATCACACAGTGTTCCGTCCGTGATATAATCCGTACAGCTTACCGGCTGGAAGACTAAACTTTTGTATGTTTAGCCAATTAAAGAGATTGGCATAGTCTATCCTCACGTTTATTCACATTGGGGACTTGTTGTATGGCATCCACACGTGTTTACAAGAAGAGATTATAAAAGCGTGTCTGTGCCATGTCTGTTTAAAGAGAATCTTTGTTTTCATGCAGGTGGCATTTTGATTTCATTGGTGAAATACAGATTCTATGATTACAGATAAATCAAGCCAATAGAATGGTTACGTTAATGTAACGGTATGTTTTAACTCACTTTTCGAGTATAGGATAGGTCAATACAATATTTATATTATAATCATAAAATTTTAAAGGCTCTTGTGGGCGGAGTTTTTCTTTCATTCTTTCCGCCATCCCTTTGACCTTTTGATACGACGCGACAACTTATTTGATGTATATAGCTTATTCTTGGTTTTCCTCTTCTCCTTCTAACTTCTATTATGGTTCTGATGAAGCTGTCGTGTGCTATAAAGTGTCCCAACATTCGCTCTCACAGTATTTATAATCTAATCCAAACATAGCACTCTAACTGCACTGTTTGGACTGTGGATATTTTCAAATACTAAACAAAAGCAGCTGTTTGTTGGAAATGCAACTTTTAAACTAAGTTATAGAAAGAAAGAAAGAAAGGAAAAACGTTTATAGTACCAAATATGTATTAACAAAATTTTGTTCTTAGTTCTGAATACCTACTTACACTAAACATTTTGCTACTTCTAAGATAGCAATAAAGATAATAGAGTATAAAATTAGTATAGGTTAATGTAAACTTATTGGTTTATCCCTAGGTCTGGAAGCTGCCCTGGTGTTTGTGGAGAACTGCGGTCATGCCGGAAAGACGGTGGGCGAGGTTATGTCCGGGATTGTCGCTAAATGCATCGCCGCGCCCAAGACTAAGACTAAAGACCTCGCTCTGCAGGTAAGATGATATTATTTTTTGAAAAATAAAAGAAAGTAAGAATGAATAAAAATTTATTCGACTCAAATTACAATCAACATCATCGCATTATTTACATACTAAAAGCAGACTTCTTGAGGATTCATAAAAAAAATTAGACGATGTGTAATTAATTAGTTTAATTGAAAATTGGTTTTTGAACACATCATTACTTTGATGAATGTTTAATAAATAAATAAATATGTGCCAGACAGACATCACATCGATTGTCTTGTTTTCGAAGCAAGGAATTTTCTTCCTAGTGAAACGAATACCAGACCACGATTATGATTGGGGCGTCTCCTTCAAAAATAATACATGACTTAAGTACAAATGTTCGTGCTCATCACACAAACAAATGCTCTTTGCGGGATTCGAACCCGCGCCCGCTTTGTAGTCTGAAGCGCTAACCACTTTCCACACCTCTGGGCTCTGACTGACTAGTGACTACTTGCTTTCTGTGTATAAGCTTCTTTGGTCTACAATGTAATGACAGCAGTGAAGCCCGAAAGGAGGGCTGTTTGTTTACATTATTCACGTGACTAAGCTGCAAGAGTGACTCATGTATTTTAACCAGTTGAAACTTCTTGTAAAATCGAAGGAAAGTTAAATCACGAAAACGTGTGATTCACCTCAATACTAAGCCAATTATGGATAATAAAAGATTTTTAATTGAATTTAATATATTAACGATGGCTATGGATACAAAACAATGTTTTGTAAACAAACAAATAAGGCTTTAATGTATTGAGTGTTATTATAATATTAGGCCTACAGGAGTACGTTAAGTTCATCATGATCATTTCTTTCACAGGTGACACTAATGTACGTAGAGATAGAAAAACACGAGATCGTCGAGGAAGAACTGTTAAAAGGCATGGAACACAAGAACCCTAAGATCGTGGCAGCTTGCACCGCAGCTCTCAACACATCGCTCAAGCAGTTCGGCAACAAAGTGATCGCTATCAAACCGATGGTTAAGAAGATACCGGTGCTGCTGGCCGATAGAGATAAAGGTGTCAGGGATGAGATGAAAGCGCTGGTCGTGGAGATGCACAGGTGAGTGGAGTTTGATCTTCAGAATCCATTCATTCATTTATTCGTGTCATCCACACCGTATCCGGCAACAGTGACTTCTGCACTCTTCTTCTTCTTAGCGTGTCGATGGAAACCCATATGGAGGAATTTTATAATGGAGAAATTACAACGTAGCAGCCCAGAATTCAGCCACTTGTATTGCGGATCGACTGCATTTCATTAAATCCGCTGGCGTGCAGGTGTTGGGGCACGCCGGGCACGATGTTAAGTGTGCCATAGTTTGCACTACACCGCAAACACTGTCCATATCGGAGCTTGCCAAAAATCCCCACCTGGCCATGTTCTCCTTACTTCGGCCAACCTGAGTCCGAAGCCTGTTTAAGGACTTCCAGATCGGCCATGGTAGATCATGTCCAGGAGGGAGATTCTATCTGCACTCTAGATTTGGTATATTGGTGGTGGTATGCTCTAATGTCGCTAGCTTAAACTAAATTAAGTTTAGTTTGGACAATAGCTACGTAAATGTCAAAATAATGTATTTATCTAATGGTGCCTGTGTTCTGTACGTACACGTCTCCAAGTGACTGATAAGTTTACTGCCGTTCATCAGATAAACATAATGCTTTTTCTGCGACAAAAATGTCAAATCACCCATACAAATCGAAACTGCCCATGTAGAAACATTTATTTACACCGACACGCATTTTAATATTGATGCATGCACAGAGTTTGATTTGTAAATATAAATTGAAATTCCGATAGTTATTATGTTTCTCATATACTGCTGTTGTCTTAGCACATTCGAATATTTTAAATTTATGCAAGTCACTTAATTTTAAATGGTCCATTTACCTCTTTCTGCTGTAAGTGATTATGTATAATCACTGGATCTATTGTATTTTACATGTGACACTAACCCAGATTTCGCTTTTATTGTCAAACTGTCTATAACATAGATTGCTACGATTATTTTTCATTTACCGCGGTTGTTAGACTGTTATTTGTTACTTTCCGCCGGCTAGACGATTTTGACACGCGCATTCTGGGTGCTTTAATTTTACGCTATTTATTTAAGCTGTCAAATTGATATCAACGGGGTATGTGGGACATTTTATTCAGCAGATTTGGCAACTTATACCTTTGCGACTTTCTTTAGACGATAGAAGTTCGTTCAAGGCATATTCTTCCTTCCTAACGCTGGCGACGTCCTGTGGTCTTAGCAACTGGTTTGTAAAGTTCTACCTTCTTCTTCTTCGAGTCGACGGTAACAAATCATAATATTTTCGCCCAGTGTTGTGCAACGTTGATTCCGTTGGCGTTTGCCTGCTGTAAATCTTGAAGCGTGCATGAGCTAGGACATTTGGGGCAGGACAGGAAATGAACCAATGTCTGCACCGCGCTACAGTCTCTTGTCATTTCCGGAGAATCCCCACCTCATCCGGTTTTCTAGGCATCTTCCAACGCTTGACCGAAGGTTATTGACAGACTTCCAGACAGCCCAGGGAAGATCACCACCCGGTGGAACTGTCTCAGAGGATGGGAGGCGCGAGGCTGCAGTCCTACCTAAATGCAAATAGTGTAAGAAATATATAGCCCACCACTTTATAGGTAAGTGCAGGCTAGATAGACGTGGCACTGACAGGGACGTTGATAACACGCTGATAGCTCCCTGACTATAGTTAGACTGAACAGATGCTTCGAATTTATGTCTGATACCCATCTTTTTCTTTTACAGATGGATCGGCGGCGCCATAGAGCCTCACATAGCGTCTCTCCAAGCGGTAGTACAGCAAGAAATGCGGGAGGCGTTCAGCTCCGGCGCCGGCGCAGTCCCCACGCGGTACCTGCGCTCGCAGCAGCACCGCGTGCGCGAGACCGCCGCGGCCGACTGCGCCGATGGTGAGCTAAAGCACAGAATATATAATAGTACTACATACAGAACGGCCACTCACCTCCCCTCCCTAGTCTGACTTACCTCACTATCGCGCCGGAATTAGGGATCTCATTAGGGGGTCGCCTAGCGGGCATGGCACGCGCATGTTTGCGACGTTAACGGAAGAACAAAGTTTTGTGTACGAGAGATGCCTACGTACTGTGCAGTGTACGGGTGTCTTTCATCCTCGAGAAATTACTCCGATACAAGCTTTTTTCGTTTCCCAAAAGATGAGAGACAGTAAGTAACTTCATACAAAATATGCTACCTTAACTAACCTATTTTAACTATTCAGTTACAATGAACAACTTTAAAAACGTTAGGTAAAGGTAACATTCCTTAGAATTATGTGTAGTTAAGAAATTATAATTGTAATATTTATGTGATCAGTGAAATTAGGTGTTTCTATGGTAGATACTATCTTTTTATTTCTCCACGATACCACGTGAATATGACATTACGAAAATGAGTGCTTGTTGCGATGTATACTAAATTAAAGTAAATTACGTTGTTTAGGTATATGTTTAATTAAGTGAAAAGAGCTATGACCGGTGTAACAGACTTTGTCAACCCTTATAGCACGCACACAAACGCAGCGTCTGTGCAACACGCCGTCTGTCAATGTATGGCCAAAATGAAAAGTTTCTTCCGAGTGTCCGGGGTGTGGCTAAAGTCCAATTTTCTTTGTTGGTCCAATATTGTAAACAATCTTGACATTCCTTTTTATTAAAATAATTCATTTTAAAATAAGGTTAACACGAAATTCACCACCTACATGGGTAATTTGTCGTTGAACACCGAGATCTTTAAAAAAAAAACAGTAATTAATATTATTATAAAAGTTTCAAAAATATTGTTTAAAATATTCATGTAGCAAAGAAAAACAGATTATATAGAACTTGTTAAGCTATAGCTATAAAGCTTAGCACCTAAAATAAAATAACATTTATGGTAGGCATCTTGGCCCATAACTTTCATGGCAAACTACTAAAATTATCACTTAAAAGAAATGTTTAAAAAAAGTCCGTAGCATAATACCTGCACTTGCAGCAGTCTCAAAGTTGCATCTAGTTAATGATACGAAACGAATGGAAACGTCACATAAAGAGTGGTAAACTCTCATACCCTCACTTGAGGCATCAAGCGGGATATTACTGAACTGACATAATAATTTGATTACTTTTAATGATTCTGACTGACTCTAATGTGTATTTCTTCTGACATTATATTTAATTTTGGTGACATAAGCTATTGTAATTCTGATGTATTTTATTTGATTTCTATATTGTATTTGTTTGACCATTTTTACTGTGTACTAGCATATTGACGCTTTGGGCGACTGTAAGTCAGTATGGTTACTGTTAAATAAATGAAATGACTTTTTTACTTATCTGAAAAAACGACAAATCTTATTTTCTGAACATTGGATAATTGGATTGAAACCTGTATTGACGAGTTCCCTTTAAAAAGCTCAATTAAAATAATTAATTAATAAATATTTTTTTACCTAACAGCTTCGATACTACAAGGCTCGTCTACTCTGTCAGTTCTTAATAAGTAACATTCTCAGGTGCAGCCGAAGATGACGACGCCGAGACAGGCGGCGGTGACTCCGGCGACATGGACCCTTACGAACTTCTGGACCCGGTGGAGATCCTCTCGAAACTCCCCAAAGACTTCTACGACAAACTCGAGCAGAAGAAGTGGCAGGAGAGAAAAGAAGCGCTGGACTCTTTGGAGAATCTGCTCAAGACTGCTCCTAAGTTAGAACCGGGAGATTATGCCGATCTAGTCAGAGCTTTGAAAAAGGTTAGTGAAATAATAAAATAATATAAACAATTTTAATATCTATTAACAACACCCTCCTGCACCCATAACAATATTTCTGCATGACCTAAAGGTATGTCTGGCAGAGAATGCTTTTAACATTAAGTCCACCTTTTGTACACTTTTATTTGTGCAATAAAGTTTTTAAATAAAATAATAAATAAAATAATCTATACTCATATTATAAATTTGAAAAGTTTGCCTGTTTGAACACGCTTATATCAGAAAAAAAAATTGGTTGCCTGTAAAGTCGGTATACGGGCGAAAGTTTTACGTGACAACGACTTTTGATGTCTGTCTCTCTCGCTCTTAGGCGGGCTAACCATGCCCGAGTGGGAAGGGACGCGTGCCTCTCACTCGCTCTCATTGTGGAGCGCATAACGTGAGCGGAGCGTAACGCAGTTTCTTGAAGTGTCACCCGGCAAACCAATTTGACGTCACTTCAAAAACTTTTGTTTTGGGTATGTCATTTATCGGGGAAGGCTTTAGGTTGCGACGGGAGGGGAGGGTACAAACTCAAAACGTGCGGACGTTGTCGCGACGGACTGCTAGTAAGCCGATAAAACTTAGCCAATAAATTTCATGTACTATTCACAAGTAACTTCAGACTGCCAATTATACTACTACTATACCCACATTATTTCTTTACTAGATATTTTTAGAGATTTCATGCACATAATTTATTTTTAAAACACCTAAATACTCTTCGGCAAATAAGATCACTACTTGCCAGCCAGATCTATTATATCTAGTTTGAGGATATTCTCCTTTTATATGCTGAAAACACATTAATTATTATTTTATTTATTTTGATTGAGAGTAGTGTAATTCTTGAATCTTGAAGTATCGGTATAGTGTAGAAGAGTCGTTATTGAAACTTGTGTACCTACAGACTGTTTGTATAATATATTTTAACATAATCCTTCTCTATTCTAGGTGATATCAAAAGACACAAACGTGATGCTAGTCGCTCTCGGCGGCCGTCTTCTCGGCATGGTGGCTAACGGGTTAAGGAACAAGTTCCAGCCATACGCGGTTGCGTGCGTGCAGGCCATACTGGAGAAGTTTAAGGAGAAGAAGACGAACGTGGTCGCGGCGCTGAGGGAAGCCATCGACGCTATATACCCTTGCGTGAGTTCCTAGTATAGATAGATATACCAATGTAGTTCATAGACTTTCATCGAGGATATTAGATAACTTGATGACGGCTTAGTTCCACAGTCAATTGACCTGGTACTTACCATGGTGACTATTGTGTTCTAGTTACGTTATTTGATTTTACGTTATTTGATCGATTTGTTATCTGAGGTGGCCGTATCGATAAAGACTATAGATAGTGCCATCCACGAAGGCGCGCCCCACTCTTTTTTTGATTGAGGAACACGTGACACGTGACACGGTGACACGCGTGTCAGTTGCGAGCCGGCCGTCTTTCAAAAATTCAGGCTCGTCACGAAAGGGGCTCTACTTAAATTATTTTTAAAATGTCAAGGAAAGCCAGTGTGTTGTACTAAAAAATAAACCTGGTATAATCTTCTGTCATTGTTAAATTTACTGAAAGAATTATAATGGTAACTTAAACACCAAAATCAATTTTAAATAAAAAAAACCATGTGGTACTTATAATATTCCCGGGATGTACTTTATCGGGGAAGGCTATTAAACATCACGCTAGGACGTACGTGTGCGAAGAAAAAACAATTCACGCGTATGAAGTCCCGGTGCACCTATATTTCTTTTATAAAGACACTTTTAAATATATATTTTTTAATGTTATAAAACGTTCTTATATATTTCGATTACGTCAATAGTAAAAATGTTACTGGTGCAATTTATAAAAAAATTTAATCGTCTAGTAGCTAACCATACCCACTTAAAACTATATCTAAGTTGAGCATATTTCCCTTTGAGTGTATTTTTTGCAGTGTGCTTGTCATTCATAAGTCATTATGATGTTCGAAATTCAATTCAAATGTTGGAAAAAGCTTGCACACATGTACTATAAACGATTTGGACGAGTGGAGGGGCGCGCCTTCGTGGATGGCACTATCTTATACTTATGTTTCTCTAGTTAGCAATAGCAATGGAATCGAAGATTCTTGTGCTATAATATTATACTATGTACGAGTCATGCATTTTGTTTTGTAATGTTGAAATGTTAGTCTTAACTTCCCCCACTTGTAATGTATATCCATTTCTATTGAACATGTGCGAAAAGTATCTGCATATACATTAACATGCAAATATTACAGACGAACCTGGAAAACATAATGGAAGACATGCTGGCAGCGTTCGATAACAAGAACCCGTCTATAAAAGCGGAGAGCGCACTTTTCCTCGCCCGCGCGCTGTGTCATACGCAGCCGGCGGCTTTTAACAAGAAGCTGATCAAAGCCTATGTTGCTGGCCTGCTGAAGTTGCTGGAAAGTGCGGGTAAGTGACGTAGTATGATGATGCAGTAGAAGTAGTAGTATAACGAGACTATTAAGTAAAAAAAAAAGGGGTCTACTCTAAGAGTTATATGTACTTGTAAGAGTCTTTACATGACTTAGTGATACGACCTACACAGGCCAACTAAATACTAGGTAGTTAAAAGTATATCGTGTACGTACCTATCTCAGTTGCATCACCTTCCATATTCACTGATGACGCAATAAAGTATTTAAAAAATGATGAAGATTCAATGATTTAACAGTAAATTTTTGGTAACAGATCCGTCAGTACGAGACGCTGCCGCCGAAGCCTTGGGTACCGCCACGAAACTAGTCGGAGAGAAAAATATTGCACCGCACATTGGCAAACTTGATAATTTGAAGGAACAGAAAATCAAAGAGTTTGCTGATAAGGTAATTTGTTGTTAATCTAGCTATAGGTAAACCGCTTCATTGTGAGCTCGCCTGATATCCCCGCCCGCGCCCCTCACGCACCGCGCTCTCGCCTCCCCCCGCGCCCCGCCGCCCCGCAGGCGAAGTCTCAATGAAGCAGTTTACCTGTAGCACTTGCCAGTCTAGCTACACACACTTTATAGCTACTTTACTCATCAGCTGGGTTCAGTTATTCTGTTCTAAATTCAGACTACTGATAAACAAATTGTTAGGGGAAAAGAAGTAAATAGATCTAAGATATACATAATTTGTACCACAGGTATGCCTTATTCCTTCAAATGAGAGAATGACCAAAGTTAGTTGCCCATTTTAATGATACTTGTTGCATTCAAGTATATTTTATGTAGTGGTAATTTTTTATCAAGTGATGTAATTTTATATAACATTTTAGTAACAGTACTGTAGTAACATCCTATGTAGTTTAATTAAATTATAAACATGTATATTCAACGAACTATAAACTGAATATCGTATTATTAAATAGTTACAATCATATTAGTTTGTTGCCATACCAAAAGTATGTCAAAGTATTGTTTATTTTACTCATTCTAAAGTTTTTTATTGTGTTATGTCTTAAAATTAAACCCTATTCTTATGTTTTTAGGCGGTGATACAAGTGAAAGTGGCGGCTCCTAAGAAGGAAGGCAAACCTAAAGCAGCGGTGGCGCCCACTGCCAAAGGCGACTCGAAACCTAGCGCCGGGTCCTCTCAGCCAAAGCCTGTGAAAAGGCCTGCTTCAGGTAAGCATCTTACTGATGAATGTAGATTGCAGATGGTGACTTTGCAATAGAGCTGTGTATGTCCTAGTAATAATAAACAGACAGTCTTGTTAAACAATGATGGACGAGTCCTATAAAAATAGAACTGGGTCAATTTTTCATGAATTTTTTTTTTTACACCTATATTTTTGGCTATCGCTTTGAACTCTTTCTTTTTCTGCACTAACTTCCTTGTTGTTGGCCAGTTTGTAATTTCAAGCTACTAGGGTCCCCACAATTCTGCATACTTACTCTTTTAAACTGCCCTCGTCACAAATGCCTTACTATGTAGATGGTTGCTTGTGTTTTCGGTTCTTGACGATTCCTTTTATGTAATAGAATAGACTATATCACAAACTAAGTTTTAAGGAACAGGGCATCACGACTTAAGTCAAGTAAAGTTAGCCTGTAAGCATCCCACTGTTGGGCGAAGGCCTTACCTCATAAGGTAGTATGAGCCATATTCCACTACGCGGGCTCAGCGTGGATTGGCGGAGGGGTGTTTGCAAGGCAAGCGATCAACCTCGCTGTCAGATTTTCTCAAGCCGCCTATAGGGCCCTATGATTAGGCTCAACCGTAGGAGTGATATACGTCACTTATATGGTCGGAATGGTCATCCAAACACGACCGCGCCCTAAGTACCAAAGCGCTGCCACCACTGCGCTACGAGCACCTCTCACGACTGTCTTATTTCAGCAGCAGCGAAAAAGCCAGGCGTCGCCAAGAAGTCGCCAGCGAGCCGCGCGCAGCCCAGCCCGCCGCGGGAGCAGGAGCTGGCGCCCGAGGAGGTGGACGCCAGGGCCGAGCAGCTGTTCAGCGCTGACGTGCTCACAGGTGAACATAATGTAGTCAACGACAAAACAGAACAGCCGTCTGATACAAAACCGTTGCGGATTCGGTTGATTCGCAATCATTCAATTCGCAATTATAACACTATTCATAAAATTATAATGACGTGGAATTATCATTGTATTTATTTCAATAACTAATATAAAAAAATAACAAAATAAAATAGTTGCATCTGATGAATTCCGCTCTGCCTGCAAATCTGTAGCACAGTTATAAACTCCTCACTACAATTTTACCGAAATTTTGATTTTCTGACCAAACAATATGGTTATGTTGATTATGTACTTAACATAACTTACAAGGAAGTAAATTCCTTACCACGAAACCAGACAATTGGTGTGTTGTCTGGCGCATAAAAAAAATGTTGTGCCAATATCCTTGAAGTAATTTCCTCTGCTTTGACTATGTTAAATGTAACATCAGATACATAAATAAGAACTTGTAACATAAATAATAAGTAGCTCAATCAAAAGTACTTGATTTTGCTAACCTATCACCATTTTCTCAGGCCTAGGGGACGGCAACTGGAAGACGCGTCTAACAGCTGTCCAGGGCTTCCATTCCACTATCCAGGGGTTGACAACCAACGACACGTCGGCTCAAGTGCTGTACAGAGTGCTGAACAAGAAGCCAGGGCTGAAAGACACCAACGTGCAAGTGCTAAAAGCGAGGCTCGAGACCTGCAAGTATATTACGGAGAACTTCCCCGTCACGACGTGAGTTGTACTTACTTATTTACGTTTTAGCTACAATATTTATATTGCCTTCAATTTACCTTCCAGATAAAGAATAGTTTAGATTTATACCACTTCTACGATGCCCCTTCAATCGAGTTGTTACAGATCTAAAGCCATGGCTGCATATAGCTTCTAATTAGCCCTGCTAATGAACTAACTAGCTGCTTATTTCACACACCTAACCTCCTCGGTTAGTTAGAAAAAATATTGTTCGAGCTCACAACGGCTTGAGCCTCCGA
This sequence comes from Pyrausta aurata, assembly GCA_963584085.1. Classification (NCBI taxonomy): domain Eukaryota; kingdom Metazoa; phylum Arthropoda; class Insecta; order Lepidoptera; family Crambidae; genus Pyrausta; species Pyrausta aurata. The sequence continues at coordinate 7,819,375 of OY757267.1, read as the reverse complement.
CCGCGTACCGCAAAAGCACAGAATAACATAGCCACTCGTGTCTACATGTGTAAGGTTTAGGTTTCTGTCGCCTAACCACTTTCAAACTAAAATCGCTTGCACACATGAAACGAAAACGGGCGTCACCTCAAACAAAAGACTCCGCTAAGTGCAAGCGACTTTAGCTCAGGTAGTTAGGCACCAGAGACCTCTAACCGTTCTCTCACGTCTACCTATGTACTCTCTTGTATACCTATGTACTCTCGGTGTCTACCTATGTACTACGAATGTTAACCATTTATACCAAAATAAAAACGCATTTTTTCTCCCAACAGCACAGCAGCAGACTTCGTCCTCCAAGACGTGGTCACCAAGCTCGGCGAAGCATCCTGCTCCTCCATATCGAGTGACTGCCTTACCTGCTTGGCGGAGGCGTCGGGTCTGGAGCACGTGCTGAACGAGGCTCTCTCCTTCGCCATGGACTCGCAGAAGAACCCTAAAGTGCAAGCCGAGGTGTTCAACTGGATGTCCAATGCTGTTAAGGAGTTTGGCTTCTCGTAAGTTTGTGAATGATGAAGTTAATCGTGGTTACTTTTGCAGAGGCGATGTTAAAACCTGTAAAATTGGTCTGTCACTGGAGAAATTAGGTATTGTTGTGAGAAATTCTGCTTTTCCTCCTTGATTTACAGCTATTGTATTCGTTACGATAATTAACGTAACTATTTATTTATTTTATTTATTTAAAAAGTTTATTGCACAAATAAAAGTGTACAAGGTGGACTTAATGCTAAAAGCATTCTCTCCCAGTCATACCTTTTGGGCCTGCTGAGAGATTGTGATGGGTACAGGTGCGATTATTGTGTTACTTTTTATATTTTTTGCGTATCTCTTACCTATAAATTGAGCCGCTTTTGACACAAAATGTGTGGAAAGAAATGGAAATTTAAAATTGGCTTTGTCAATTTTCTTGCGTAATCAGTCAGGTATCAAACGAATGCCGAGAGTCGCATAACAATGGAATTTTTATTGTGTTTCGTTTACACATACTTGACGAGTTAACATTCAAAATCGAAAACATCGAAAAAGCATTCTCAGAGCGACTAAACTTTAGGGTGATAAGGTTTTCTAGGATATTAAGCGATCACTTCATAACACGGATAAACGTGGTAAGCTTATTTCTGGTAATCTTGGCGTTGCGCGAAAATCACATTAGTTTATCTCCGTTTGTAAGGACAAATTTTCTGTTTTAAGGTCGTCTAAAATTATCACTTTTACAAGTGTAATTTTGTTATTTCCAGAATGAACATCAGATCCATTGTCGCGCACTGCAAGAAAGCTCTCTCCGCTACAAACCCGAACGTGCGCACGTCCACAGTGAACTTCCTCGGCATACTGTCCCTGTACGTGGGGCCGTCGCTGATAAACCACTTCGACAGCGAGAAGCCGGCGACGAAACAGCTGATCAGTTTGGAGATAGACAAATACGCGAACAGTACCCCGCCCACGCCTACCAGGCAGTTGGGAACGGTCAGCAAGGTAAGAAAAGTCAAGGTACATAAATAATGCTTTGACTTATTTACTAATAATGGTATTCTTGCGTTGTACATAGTTTTTTTTATTATTAAACTGCACTTACGTGTACGTATGTTAGTATCAATTGTCTTTGGAAACACAATATGCCACTATTTATTTTCGTATTCTTTATTAACGTAGTGACTTGTGATTTCTGGCGTATCAGTCAGAAATTTTATTTGACTAAAATCAATTTCATTGACCATCAACTTTCTTCAATTCCATCGGCGTACTGTTAAGTCATCGCCAGTCATCTTTTGCTTTTTAAACGTTATCGAAATACAGACCAATTCTCATTTCCTTCTCTTGTATAATATAATCTTTAATTTATATCCTATGCTTCTAGTCCGCAATTGTCATTTATAATTCATTCACTACGTTCCCAGTCCGCAAGCAAGGGATCAATGGGCGAGGACATCGACGAGGTGTACGAGGACGCGGCCGAGGACGAGGCGCCCGCCGCGGAGGACAGCCGCCCGCGCACCGACCTCGCGCCGCTCATCACCGACGCGCTCGTCGCAGAGATCAACGACAAGAACTGGAAGGTGGGCCATCGACATAATTAAAAATTACGGTAAAGTATATTGTGACACGAACCCAATGATAGTCTCAAGCTTCATAGGTAGACTGTAGGCCGGCGTTGGCGCGGGCGGGGGTGAGAGCGGGCAGCGTGAGCGGTGCGGGAGCGGATGCCCCCACGCACCGCGCACCTCCTCCCTCCGCGCCCCGCCGCCCCGCAGGCGAAGTCTCGATGAGGCGGTCTACCTATAGATCAAATAATCCATATAAATTGATCTTGTAAAAAGCAATTGTGTCAGAAAAAGAAATCGATACCTCTGTCTTACACTATCCGGGCGCATGCCTATACCACTCGACCACCGACACATTGGCAAGCCTGTTGAATTTTGCAAGTGCTTTCTTTAACGCGTAGGCTGCGTCACCTCATCAATGTTGCGAGATTGCTCTCTCAACATCCGAAGCAAATATTTTACAAATATTTAACAATCGGTTAAGATGAAGGTAGCCAATTTATAATTTATTTTTAGTTTTATAGTGTTTTATCACTATACAAACTTAATAATATAATTTATATTATTTAAGCGAACCATCTCCTGATTACATTGTGCTTAAGCAAATTACAAATTGAAAAACTACATCCGTACTATGTTCACAGGTTCGCAATGAAGCTCTAGATAAGCTCAAAGCTCTTATCACGAGTTCAGCACCCATCAAATCTTCGCTCGGCGAGTTACCGGCCGCTTTATCCGCTCGACTCTTGGACTCGAACTCTAAACTCGCACAAAGCGCGCTGCATATATGCGAGTCGCTAGCCACAGCTATGGGCTCGAAGTGCAAGACTCATGTGCGGACGTTCTTCCCGGCGTTCTTCCAAGGTAATACGCTTAAGATTTAAAATGGGATTAGAATAGCTTTAGCTACTAAGACGACTGACATAAACCGGAGTTTCCGATGCAGACTGTATAACATAAAGCATGTAGGCCGTGTATTAACTGTCCAGTAGGCCTAACATGCACGCTTCGATACTGTTTATTTCTTCGATAATCTATTTTTATTTCCTAAACGACATGCTTTTCCACATTACATTTGTGAACTTGTAAGGCAATTGTTATTGATTTTAAAAACATAGGAGTACATTAAAGTAGTGAAAACTTTTTAAATAATACCGCCGAAAGGCTTCGAAAGTCGATAACAGAAGTGTCTTATTTGGTACGGACTAAAACGTTTTACGATAAGCACCGGTGTGCTTGCAACAATCGTTTTACAAGTTATCTTCGTATATTTTAATCATATATCAACTGTTTTTGATAACAAACCACCATGATCATATTGTTGTCCGCAGCATTCGGCGACAGCAAGCAATGGATCCGCACGTCGGCCGTGTCGTGCGTGGAGACGTGGTGCCGGGAGGCGGGCGCGCAGGCGCCGCTGGAGGGCGAGATGATATTCGACGCGCTCAAGGCCGGCTCGCCCGTGCTGCGCGCCTCGCTGCTGCAGTGGCTCGCCGACCACTTGCCCAACGGTGGGTAAAAAGAGTAAAGTAAAGTTAGCCTGTAACGTCCCACTGCTGGGCAAAGGCCTTACCTCAACTATGGGGTAGTTTGAACAATACTCCACCACGCGGGTTCAGTGCGGATTAATTACGAAGGTCAGTTTTCCTTTGCTTGCAAACATCCCCGCCACCAACAGTGGGTAACGCCCGAAATTAATAAAGTACACTTTTGCATGATGATTTAACCCAGGATTACACTAATTCTAGGTTAAATTATCATTTTGTCATAAGATTTAACTCAGGATTAGCGTGGTCCTGGCTGAAATCATCATGCGCAAGTGGACCTGATCTCTCTCCGGTCGTGTCAGATTGCTGTCCCATCGGGCTATGAAAGTGAAAGGAATAAAGAGTGCACCTGTGTTTGCGCACACACTTGTGCGTATAATATGTCCCGTGCAGTCAGTAAGTCGTTGTAACTGGCCGGTAACCGTAGTCGAAGTCGGCTACGGGGACTATTATTTTGTTTGTTCATTATCAATTCATGTTATTCCAACGTATCCTTTGCATTTGACGTGATTTTTAACTAGATTACAGTTGAATCATTAATATTGTTTCTCCGGCAGTGCCGCCGAAGTCGTTCCCCCGCGAGGAGCTGTCGGTGTGCGTGCCGCTGCTGTTCGCCTGCATCGAGGACCGCGCCGCAGACGTGCGCAAGGCCGCCGCGGACTGCGTGCTGCCCTTCATGCTGCACCTCGGCTACGAGCCCATGCACAAGCAGCTGGACAAGCTCAAGGTAGGACGGGGCTCCGGACGCGAGGCCGCCGCGGACTCCGTGCTGCCCTTCATGCTGCACCTCGGCTACGAGCCCATGCACAAGCAGCTGGACAAGCTCAAGGTAGGACGGGGCTCCGGACGCGAGGCCGCCGCGGACTGCGTGCTGCCCTTCATGCTGCACCTCGGCTACGAGCCCATGCACAAGCAGCTGGACAAGCTCAAGGTAGGACGGGGCTCCGGACGCGAGGCCGCCGCGGACTCCGTGCTGCCCTTCATGCTGCACCTCGGCTACGAGCCCATGCACAAGCAGCTGGACAAGCTCAAGGTAGGACGGGGCTCCGGACGCGAGGCCGCCGCGGACTGCGTGCTGCCCTTCATGCTGCACCTCGGCTACGAGCCCATGCACAAGCAGCTGGACAAGCTCAAGGTAGGACGGGGCTCCGGACGCGAGGCCGCCGCGGACTCCGTGCTGCCCTTCATGCTGCACCTCGGCTACGAGCCCATGCACAAGCAGCTGGACAAGCTCAAGGTAGGACGGGGCTCCGGACGCGAGGCCGCCGCGGACTGCGTGCTGCCCTTCATGCTGCACCTCGGCTACGAGCCCATGCACAAGCAGCTGGACAAGCTCAAGGTAGGACGGGGCTCCGGACGCGAGGCCGCCGCGGACTCCGTGCTGCCCTTCATGCTGCACCTCGGCTACGAGCCCATGCACAAGCAGCTGGACAAGCTCAAGGTAGGACGGGGCTCCGGACGCGAGGCCGCCGCGGACTGCGTGCTGCCCTTCATGCTGCACCTCGGCTACGAGCCCATGCACAAGCAGCTGGACAAGCTCAAGGTAGGACGGGGCTCCGGACGCGAGGCCGCCGCGGACTGCGTGCTGCCCTTCATGCTGCACCTCGGCTACGAGCCCATGCACAAGCAGCTGGACAAGCTCAAGGTAGGACGGGGCTCCGGACGCGAGGCCGCCGCGGACTGCGTGCTGCCCTTCATGCTGCACCTCGGCTACGAGCCCATGCACAAGCAGCTGGACAAGCTCAAGGTAGGACGGGGCTCCGGACGCGAGGCCGCCGCGGACTGCGTGCTGCCCTTCATGCTGCACCTCGGCTACGAGCCCATGCACAAGCAGCTGGACAAGCTCAAGGTAGGACGGGGCTCCGGACGCGAGGCCGCCGCGGACTGCGTGCTGCCCTTCATGCTGCACCTCGGCTACGAGCCCATGCACAAGCAGCTGGACAAGCTCAAGGTAGGACGGGGCTCCGGACGCGAGGCCGCCGCGGACTGCGTGCTGCCCTTCATGCTGCACCTCGGCTACGAGCCCATGCACAAGCAGCTGGACAAGCTCAAGGTAGGACGGGGCTCCGGACGCGAGGCCGCCGCGGACTGCGTGCTGCCCTTCATGCTGCACCTCGGCTACGAGCCCATGCACAAGCAGCTGGACAAGCTCAAGGTAGGACGGGGCTCCGGACGCGAGGCCGCCGCGGACTGCGTGCTGCCCTTCATGCTGCACCTCGGCTACGAGCCCATGCACAAGCAGCTGGACAAGCTCAAGGTAGGACGGGGCTCCGGACGCGAGGCCGCCGCGGACTGCGTGCTGCCCTTCATGCTGCACCTCGGCTACGAGCCCATGCACAAGCAGCTGGACAAGCTCAAGGTAGGACGGGGCTCCGGACGCGAGGCCGCCGCGGACTGCGTGCTGCCCTTCATGCTGCACCTCGGCTACGAGCCCATGCACAAGCAGCTGGACAAGCTCAAGGTAGGACGGGGCTCCGGACGCGAGGCCGCCGCGGACTGCGTGCTGCCCTTCATGCTGCACCTCGGCTACGAGCCCATGCACAAGCAGCTGGACAAGCTCAAGGTAGGACGGGGCTCCGGACGCGAGGCCGCCGCGGACTGCGTGCTGCCCTTCATGCTGCACCTCGGCTACGAGCCCATGCACAAGCAGCTGGACAAGCTCAAGGTAGGACGGGGCTCCGGACGCGAGGCCGCCGCGGACTGCGTGCTGCCCTTCATGCTGCACCTCGGCTACGAGCCCATGCACAAGCAGCTGGACAAGCTCAAGGTAGGACGGGGCTCCGGACGCGAGGCCGCCGCGGACTGCGTGCTGCCCTTCATGCTGCACCTCGGCTACGAGCCCATGCACAAGCAGCTGGACAAGCTCAAGGTAGGACGGGGCTCCGGACGCGAGGCCGCCGCGGACTGCGTGCTGCCCTTCATGCTGCACCTCGGCTACGAGCCCATGCACAAGCAGCTGGACAAGCTCAAGGTAGGACGGGGCTCCGGACGCGAGGCCGCCGCGGACTGCGTGCTGCCCTTCATGCTGCACCTCGGCTACGAGCCCATGCACAAGCAGCTGGACAAGCTCAAGGTAGGACGGGGCTCCGGACGCGAGGCCGCCGCGGACTCCGTGCTGCCCTTCATGCTGCACCTCGGCTACGAGCCCATGCACAAGCAGCTGGACAAGCTCAAGGTAGGACGGGGCTCCGGACGCGAGGCCGCCGCGGACTGCGTGCTGCCCTTCATGCTGCACCTCGGCTACGAGCCCATGCACAAGCAGCTGGACAAGCTCAAGGTAGGACGGGGCTCCGGACGCGAGGCCGCCGCGGACTGCGTGCTGCCCTTCATGCTGCACCTCGGCTACGAGCCCATGCACAAGCAGCTGGACAAGCTCAAGGTAGGACGGGGCTCCGGACGCGAGGCCGCCGCGGACTGCGTGCTGCCCTTCATGCTGCACCTCGGCTACGAGCCCATGCACAAGCAGCTGGACAAGCTCAAGGTAGGACGGGGCTCCGGACGCGAGGCCGCCGCGGACTGCGTGCTGCCCTTCATGCTGCACCTCGGCTACGAGCCCATGCACAAGCAGCTGGACAAGCTCAAGGTAGGACGGGGCTCCGGACGCGAGGCCGCCGCGGACTGCGTGCTGCCCTTCATGCTGCACCTCGGCTACGAGCCCATGCACAAGCAGCTGGACAAGCTCAAGGTAGGACGGGGCTCCGGACGCGAGGCCGCCGCGGACTGCGTGCTGCCCTTCATGCTGCACCTCGGCTACGAGCCCATGCACAAGCAGCTGGACAAGCTCAAGGTAGGACGGGGCTCCGGACGCGAGGCCGCCGCGGACTGCGTGCTGCCCTTCATGCTGCACCTCGGCTACGAGCCCATGCACAAGCAGCTGGACAAGCTCAAGGTAGGACGGGGCTCCGGACGCGAGGCCGCCGCGGACTGCGTGCTGCCCTTCATGCTGCACCTCGGCTACGAGCCCATGCACAAGCAGCTGGACAAGCTCAAGGTAGGACGGGGCTCCGGACGCGAGGCCGCCGCGGACTGCGTGCTGCCCTTCATGCTGCACCTCGGCTACGAGCCCATGCACAAGCAGCTGGACAAGCTCAAGGTAGGACGGGGCTCCGGACGCGAGGCCGCCGCGGACTCCGTGCTGCCCTTCATGCTGCACCTCGGCTACGAGCCCATGCACAAGCAGCTGGACAAGCTCAAGGTAGGACGGGGCTCCGGACGCGAGGCCGCCGCGGACTGCGTGCTGCCCTTCATGCTGCACCTCGGCTACGAGCCCATGCACAAGCAGCTGGACAAGCTCAAGGTAGGACGGGGCTCCGGACGCGAGGCCGCCGCGGACTGCGTGCTGCCCTTCATGCTGCACCTCGGCTACGAGCCCATGCACAAGCAGCTGGACAAGCTCAAGGTAGGACGGGGCTCCGGACGCGAGGCCGCCGCGGACTGCGTGCTGCCCTTCATGCTGCACCTCGGCTACGAGCCCATGCACAAGCAGCTGGACAAGCTCAAGGTAGGACGGGGCTCCGGACGCGAGGCCGCCGCGGACTGCGTGCTGCCCTTCATGCTGCACCTCGGCTACGAGCCCATGCACAAGCAGCTGGACAAGCTCAAGGTAGGACGGGGCTCCGGACGCGAGGCCGCCGCGGACTGCGTGCTGCCCTTCATGCTGCACCTCGGCTACGAGCCCATGCACAAGCAGCTGGACAAGCTCAAGGTAGGACGGGGCTCCGGACGCGAGGCCGCCGCGGACTGCGTGCTGCCCTTCATGCTGCACCTCGGCTACGAGCCCATGCACAAGCAGCTGGACAAGCTCAAGGTAGGACGGGGCTCCGGACGCGAGGCCGCCGCGGACTGCGTGCTGCCCTTCATGCTGCACCTCGGCTACGAGCCCATGCACAAGCAGCTGGACAAGCTCAAGGTAGGACGGGGCTCCGGACGCGAGGCCGCCGCGGACTGCGTGCTGCCCTTCATGCTGCACCTCGGCTACGAGCCCATGCACAAGCAGCTGGACAAGCTCAAGGTAGGACGGGGCTCCGGACGCGAGGCCGCCGCGGACTGCGTGCTGCCCTTCATGCTGCACCTCGGCTACGAGCCCATGCACAAGCAGCTGGACAAGCTCAAGGTAGGACGGGGCTCCGGACGCGAGGCCGCCGCGGACTGCGTGCTGCCCTTCATGCTGCACCTCGGCTACGAGCCCATGCACAAGCAGCTGGACAAGCTCAAGGTAGGACGGGGCTCCGGACGCGAGGCCGCCGCGGACTGCGTGCTGCCCTTCATGCTGCACCTCGGCTACGAGCCCATGCACAAGCAGCTGGACAAGCTCAAGGTAGGACGGGGCTCCGGACGCGAGGCCGCCGCGGACTGCGTGCTGCCCTTCATGCTGCACCTCGGCTACGAGCCCATGCACAAGCAGCTGGACAAGCTCAAGGTAGGACGGGGCTCCGGACGCGAGGCCGCCGCGGACTGCGTGCTGCCCTTCATGCTGCACCTCGGCTACGAGCCCATGCACAAGCAGCTGGACAAGCTCAAGGTAGGACGGGGCTCCGGACGCGAGGCCGCCGCGGACTGCGTGCTGCCCTTCATGCTGCACCTCGGCTACGAGCCCATGCACAAGCAGCTGGACAAGCTCAAGGTAGGACGGGGCTCCGGACGCGAGGCCGCCGCGGACTGCGTGCTGCCCTTCATGCTGCACCTCGGCTACGAGCCCATGCACAAGCAGCTGGACAAGCTCAAGGTAGGACGGGGCTCCGGACGCGAGGCCGCCGCGGACTGCGTGCTGCCCTTCATGCTGCACCTCGGCTACGAGCCCATGCACAAGCAGCTGGACAAGCTCAAGGTAGGACGGGGCTCCGGACGCGAGGCCGCCGCGGACTGCGTGCTGCCCTTCATGCTGCACCTCGGCTACGAGCCCATGCACAAGCAGCTGGACAAGCTCAAGGTAGGACGGGGCTCCGGACGCGAGGCCGCCGCGGACTCCGTGCTGCCCTTCATGCTGCACCTCGGCTACGAGCCCATGCACAAGCAGCTGGACAAGCTCAAGGTAGGACGGGGCTCCGGACGCGAGGCCGCCGCGGACTGCGTGCTGCCCTTCATGCTGCACCTCGGCTACGAGCCCATGCACAAGTAGCTGGACAAGCTCAAGGTAGGACAACGCTCCAGACGAAAGCAACTGCTCAGGCACTAGCAGCTGGATAAGGTCAAGGTAGGACTAATCTCCAGGCTTTAGGACAACTGCCTATGTACAAGCAACTGGACAAGCTGAAGGTAGAATAAATAAAGTCTCTCCAGATGTTTAGACAACTCATAATTACCACTTCTCACTTTTCATTAATGTTCCGCCACTGAATAAACTCTGCATTACCAAACGATTGACTGATAAAGAATGCCATAGGGCATTTAGTCCGCCAATCGTACAATTTACAGTGCAATAAAGTTTAAATAAATAAATTATCGACCACTGTCTACAACTGAACGTAGGCCAGATGGTTTTCTATTCACCGGTTGCAAGCTGTAGTCGGCATACAGCTGCAAAGCTATTATGCTCGTATATTTCTTCTGAATATAGTCAAACTAATAACCCTTCTTTTCTTCACAGCCCGGTTCAAAATCCGTAGTCCAAGCTGCTTTAGACAAGGCGCGTCCGAACTTGCCCGTGCAGCCGCTACCACCGACCAAAGCCAAGAAAGACGAACCGCGCGGCGTCAAGTCGGCGGGCGCGCTCAAGAAGGACGCAGAGAAGAAGAGCGTTATTCCCGCTAAAGGGAAGGTAAGTAAATAAAAAAAATAAAAATAGTCCCCTAGCCGATTTCGACTACGGTATATGCACAACGACGAGAGTGCACAAGTGTGTGCGCAAACACAGGTGCACTCTCTATTCCTTTTACTCTCATATCCCGATGGGACAGCAATCTGACACGACCATGATAATGCATCTTATGGTAGGAAATGCCTTCAACATTTCCATCCCAGAAATCTTTTCTTTGACTGCCATGGATGGGTAAAAAAATACCCTAATAAATAATAGACTCACTAAATCAAGGAAGATTTTCTTGCTCTGGCTACCTTATTGATTGCTAGCGCCCCCCTGTCAATGTCATCTATTGGCCAGAAGATCCTTGTTGCACTGTACTCAGACCGTAGACATAATGTTTACAAACAATCAAAGCCAAGAAAGAAGAGCCGCGTGTTGTCAAGTCAGCGGTTGCGCTCAAGAACGAAGCCGAGAAGAAAAGCGATATTCCTGCAAATGGAAAGGTCAGTAAATATTTATAGCGCTGAAATAAACGCTCCCTTTATGAGAGGTGGTATTGCTATTTACGGACAAGATCTCTGCACTTTGAAACGATAATCGCTTGAAAACACGACACAAGGAGGTCACTTCTCTAATAGAAGATTACGTGAAGTGCGAACTAGTTTTTTCTCGGTGGTAAGGCAGCGATGACCTCATAATAAGTCTTGTTGTTCTTAAAATCTTAGACTATTACTTATACAAACTATATCATCGCGTTGCCCTCCCATCACCGTGTATAAAGCGTTGATTGACCACTATCTTAAACAGCACTGATGTTGTTATTTCTAGGGGCCAGCAAAACCATCGTCTGCGGCGAGTCGCGGCAAGAAAGACGACGAAGATTGCACTCCGCTTCTGCCTAATAACAACGCCAAGAACCAAAGAATCATTGACGACCAGAAACTAAAAGGTAATAGCATTCTCATAGCAATTTATCTGAATAAAAAATGTAGATGATTGTGTCTGGCCAAATGGTTTACACTAGGTGAAGACTGATAATAAATAAAGTAGGTCTTGGTACTTTATAATTTGCTATTTTCCAGTATTGAAATGGAACTTTACGACTCCTCGCGAGGAATTCTTCGAGCTGCTGAAGGAACAGATGGCTACCGCTGGACTAAACAAGCAGCTTGTCGCCAACATGTTCCATAATGACTTCAGGTATGAAATATTTTATTTGCCTTGGTAATAATGGTAAAATAACAAAAAATAGATGGTAGGTACATATTAGTGGAGGCAGTCTGCCCCGCTAAGGCCTTGAAGACAGTCGGCCGTGAAGGAAGTCAGTTTATGGTCGTCTCACGTTTCCTTGAGATTTTTATTTATAATGAGTGCCTATGAGCTTAAAGATTTCTACCTACTACACCGTAGCATACCATGACCGTGCTAGGGACGTGTCAGGCAAAATAATAATAATTTGTGTTGAAAACTATGACACTGTTCCCACTAGACCGTTCCGTCACCGACCAACACCGTCGCGTGTCATGCACGGAGCGTGTCAAAACCGGCAAAATGCGCTCTTTCGCACCATATAACGATGAGACAGAACGCTGTAGATCCGTTCAGTGGGCAAGGTCGAGCGTATCGTGTTGCTTTTCGTGGATACGTTCCTAGCACGGTCATGGTATGGTGCGGTGCAGTGGGTCCAGAACCTAAATCTTGTCTTTCTGTTTAATTGATTTCCAATTATATACAAGTCAAAATATAAAAGATAATAATACACCGTGCTTTTTTAACCGTCTTACAGCCAAAGGCCACTTAAAGTATCCAATAACTACATGTCATTCGTTAAATAAAACTTGGTTATTATTAAGATTTCAAAGACTAAGACATTAAAGAAGATATCAGCACAATTTAGTACGAAACATCCTGTAACGAGCACTACGCGCGGGTCATTCACTCGGCTGTCTAGCTAGCACTACTGACCTAGTTTTACGCACGAATAGAAAGGGGCGAGGCGGTGGGCGTCACAAAGGATTGCGCTAGCGCATGATTGGTTAGAGATCCACGTGGACTGTCTTAGATTGGCTACGGTGCGGAACGCGTGGAGGCGGCAAGGTCAAGGAATGCATTGTTGAAATCGTAAACATTATGAACAGGATGATACATTACGTAACATTACTATTAGATATTTTTTACACAAAAATTATGTGGAGTGTAATAAAAAAAATAACATGCCCTAAAGGTTTATTAAGATGGTTACATTACGTGGGCTTCGGCTGTAAGACGGTTAAAAAAGCACGGTGTATTATTATCTTTTATATTTTGACTTATCACTGCATTAAACTTACACAAAATTATACAATTTTCACCAGATACCATCTAAAAGCAATCGAGGCTCTCTCCGACGACCTACAAGAAAACGGTTCCGCGCTCATGGCGAATCTGGACCTCGTACTCAAATGGCTGACGCTGCGGTTCTTCGACACCAACCCCTCGGTGATACTGAAGGGCCTGGAGTACCTCTCCCTCGTGTTCACATACCTCATGGACAGCGACTACACCATGGCAGAGTATGAGGCCAACTGCTTCATACCGTATCTGGTGCTCAAGGTTAGTTAACAATATAAAAACACGTAGTTTAGCATTCGAATCTATAGGTAAACCGTTTCATTGAGACTTCGCCTGCGGGGTACAGGGGCGCAGGGGGAGGCGATAGCGGGTCGCGCGCGGTGCGGGCCGCTCACTAACCGCGCTCGCGCCTCCCCCCGCGCCCCTGTACCCCGCAGGCGAAGTTTCGATGAAGTGGTCTACCTATATCATAATCCATCTACTAAGGCCTGATTTTGCAATAGAAAATATTCGTCAAACAAAATACAAATGGCCAATTTGAAAACGTCATGTATTTGTCGGTAACCATTTATGTGAATGTCGTTTTAAAATCAGTCGCTTTATACTGGACGTTTGAAAAATGGGCCCATAGTATGATAATAAATAAATACAAATGTTCTCAAACTCTTTCTTAATAGTATATTGAATCGAGCACTCCATCAGACTTCTTCTTCATCTTACAGAACTGACCAAAAAATGCCTAGTTACAACAATATGCTTGTGTGAATATAAATATGAATGGCGTTTAGTCCAGTCTTTGTACATACTCTGGTTGTGCAACCAAGTTAAAAGAAAAAATATATATTAGTACGAAGTAAATATATGTTAGCTACTATTTTCGCCCTCGTTCTATTTATTCCTTGACGAATGCCTCCTTCATAAAGATTATTTTGTTTCTTAAAGTCCATCCAACTAGGTATTTAGTTTTTTTTACTGCTATAATATTTTATTTATTTAAATTTTTAGGTGGGCGACCCAAAAGACACGGTCCGCAACGGCGTAAAAGCGCTCTTCAAACAGATTTGCGTGGTGTACTCGGTCACAAAGCTGTTTGGGTATTTGATGGAGGGGCTGAAATCGAAGAACGCGAGGCAGAGAGCTGGTAAGTCATCTACACCTGTCGTCAGGTGCGATCGAGGTCAAATATCTGCTTAGCTTCAAATAAAATATGTTAAAAAAAGTGTCATCTTAAAATATCGCATTTGGCCATGAATGACACGTTGTGATACTGTAAATTCAGTATTTTTATTAGTGCTTGGTCATGCTTAATGTCCAATCTGGTTATTTATGTATTAAATTTTTCCGGACACAAATTTTTGGTATTGGGGTTAAAAAATATGCAAAAAGTAGATAGTTTTTCAGAGCAAACTCGCGATTTTAATCAGTAAAAACAGAGTAGGAGTTATTATAGCTTTTAGCATTTAGCCACCAAAGCAAACTATTTACGCGTCTACGGAAGATGACTGCCGCGTCACTGCCACACGAATGAAAATTGTATATTAACAAGCGCACGCAAACATAGGGCCGCGCGCACAACTGAGTTGCACTATCTGTACTTCAAATAAGAGTCATTCAAAATGCTTCTTAATTAATAGTATTAAACACAGCCAAGGTCGTCCCAGTATTCATCATCCCCGGAAATTACATCCAATATCTTACGTAAGATATATCTAATCGTAATATTTGTAATATACAATTCATCCGTTTCAATATGCTATAATAGAATTCTAAAATTATTTATTAAATTTACATATATAATATGACAAAATCTTCAATAAAAATATCGAAATTAAGTATCTTTCAAAGTTTCTAACTCATTAAATGTAAATACAATGGTATTTTAATACTTTCTTGGATATAATGCTTTTAAAGACAATAATAGACATTTTCTCAAAAAAAAAAACAAGAAAATTTGTCTCTGTACTATTTTATTACAACTTTATAAATTTGGAAGTATACTAAAGTTTAAAATAAAAAACATTTTACCCTGGAATGATGTGTTCTTTTTTTCCTTGTTCTACTTCTTCACATGACGTTTAATTTAAAGAGGACAAGAGGACTTTTCTTCTTGGGGGGACTGTTCAAGGGGACTAATTTTAGCATGGGGACTCGACGTGTTTTAAAGGTTCTCCCGGCTGCGACCTCTTCCGACTCGAACAACTCCCGGCACCCTGCATACTGATGTTAAACCTCATCGGACCCCAACATCTCCCGGCACCTAGCACACTGTTGTTACCTCATTTGACTCCATCATCTCCCGGCACCCAGCTCATTCAGATCTTTATCGTCAACATTTCTTCTGCTCAATCTTCTCTTGTCTTGTACATAATAATCTTAATTATACACTTTTCACATATTTTTATTGAAGATTAATTATTTATTTTTAATTATTTTTTTCCATATTTCACTTCCACTTAGTTTATTTTCAGAATTTTAAACTGTCCGATTTTTACTTGTCACATTTTTTACTAGACTTTTTCACCAAACCAGCTGCTCAGCGTTGCCAATAGGCAGCACTGGCAGGGTCGCCATGCAGTGATGGGCGTTGGGAGAGCGTTTAATGAAAGACTGACTGCGATCTAAGAGCCTGTTTATTAATACAGTTTACACTTATATACTATTGGAGGAAGTGAGTGTGCGTGTACATATATGTAGGTGACGCGCACACTACACTTTCTACGTCTATAAGAATATCTAAAATGCATCGGTCACCACATATCCACATCTTTCAGAGTGCCTGGAGTGCATCGGGCACCTGCTGGAGACGTACGGCTCGACGGTGCTGTCCCCCACGGGCGCGGCGGCGCTGAAGGAGCTGGCGCGGCACATCGGCGACCGCGACAACGCCGTGCGCTCCGCCGCGCTCAACTGCGTCGCCAGCGCGTACTTCCTCGAGGGCGAGAAGGTGTACAAGATGATCGGACAGGTGAGTGTGCTGTTTATATTTTTAAGGTACATTTCCCAACCGAAATTATAATAATCAACGGCGAGACGGCCTCGATTATGTCGAGGCGTATTTGAGGCCAAAAGCCTAGTAGTCCCTAGGAGTTAGGACGGAAATGAGGGTGTACTAGCTTTAAAAAAAAGCAATGTGGTACACAACGGGATTATTACCTCACGACAAAGTCAGTAACTGCAATAGGATAGTAATGTATTTTGTGATGATTCATTACTATCATAATTGCGATTACGAACTTAACCCTTATAAATGTACAGTTGAAAACTCGTTCATCGCGGTTTAACAGGGTACAGCGCCATCGATGAATACTTTAGGGAACTTAAGTGTGCCGGCGGCTAAACAGATCTATGCGATGCGATTGTTGACGCCCGCTCTGCCGGCTTTATGAATACCGGCGGTACGGCCGCCAGCTCATGCCGCCGGGCTGCATGAATCCACGAGCGCACCAAGTCACAGGATTATCTGTCATACTCTAAGTGATTTTAAATAATAATAACAGAATGCCACGCTATGTCTTATGTATGACATAAAATGTTTTAAGTTATCGGTAGCTACAAGAAATAATAAATCAAATGTAAGGAAATAAGGAATAAATACCTAAAACTATTAAACCGTTTTTTAGGGTTCCGTAGCCGAATGGCAAAAAACGGAACCCTTATAGTTTCGTCAAGTCTGTCTGTCTGTCTGTCTGTCTGTCTGTCTGTCTGTCTGTCTGTCCGTCCGTATGTCACAGCCACTTTATTCTGAAACTATAAGCATCACATAGCTGAAACTTGGTAGGTAGGTGTATTTTGTTCACCGCTTTCCGATCCAGATACAAAAAGTTAGAAAAAATAATACTTAAGGGGGGGCTCCCATACATGAAACTAAAACCTAAAATTTTTTTTTAATCAAACCTATGCGTGTGGGATGTCTATGGATAGGTCTTTTAAAATGATGTTGAGGTTTCTAAAACTATTTTTTCTAAAAGTGTAAGGTTTGAGATATAGACGCTTCCAAAGTGGTAAAATGGGCGTCCCCCCCATCTAACTTTTGAACTAAGAAAGTGAAAATTTCGGAAAAAATATATGATGTAGATCTCAACAAAAACTTGCAACGAAAATTGGTTTGAAGGAGATCGAACCAGTAGTTTTTGAGATATTGCACATTTTTATCAACCGCAAATATAACTTTGTCTTTCATACAAACACTATGAAAAACAAAGTTATTTTTGCTGTCGCAATATATTGTAAAGATTTCGTTAAGTGAAAGTAAGTGGACCCTGAATTCAGTTAAGGGTGGCACGGAACCCTCAGTGCGCGGGTCCGACACGCAACTTAACCGGTTTTTTTTTATTTTCCAGATATCCGATAAAGACCTATCTCTTCTTGAAGAACGTATCAAACGCGCCGGGAAGAGTCGCAGTGCTGAAGTCAGACGATCAATGGTCGTGCCTCTATCTGCATCCGGGAAGCCTATACAGCAGGTTATTGAGGTAAATACACCTATTATCATGTCTTATGCAACGTCCCTAAACTATTGATAGTTGAACAATATCGATTGTTATTGCAATATTTAGCAACAATAGTATCGATAGTGTATTTAATATTGAGCTTCGAAACAATTGATAGTTTTGCTGAGTCTAACTGGTAGTAATATTGTCGCTTACGGGGCTATCGATATACTTATCGACACACTATTGTGTGTGGAATGTCGTGCAGAAACAATAGACTTGTTTACGCGTAATCAGATTAATGGCATAATTATTTGTACTTCTTTTGTTTCAAGCCGAAGGGACGTCCTTTTTAGTCACGTTTTAGCAAATCATTTTTCTTTAGTAAAAACGCCAAGCACCTCCATAGTACCTCTGAATTAAGGACCTACTTATGGTTATTACATACAATATAAAATTACTTTATTTAGGCAAACGGTATTTAATAAAATAAAATATAGAATAACATATTCACGTGTTTATTGTCATCAGGATGAGCCGCCGAGACGCGTCATCTCGGTAGACACGGCGCCAGCAGAATACATCGAAGAGGAAGAAGAAGAAGAACAGCCACCACCACCAGTTCACATGTAAATAGAAAATTATTAACTTCGTGCATTCCATTCCAAGTCCGTTTTTCTATGCTTGTCCAATATTGTAAACAATCCCAAAACTCACAATCTACATAGATAAGACGTCGCTGAACACCGAGATCTTCTCAAATGAAATAGTTAAATATTTTTATTTACTAATATTATTTTATAAGGTGCTCGTAGCGCAGTGGTGGCAGCGCTTTGGTAGTAATACCGAAGTTAAGCAACTTACGGCGCGGTCGGTGTTTGGATGGGTGACCATTCTGACCATATAAGTGACGTATATCACGAGCATCTCCGTGCTTCGGAAGGCACGTTAAGCCGTTGGTCCCGGCTAATATCGATTGGTATTAGTCGTTAAGCCTAGTCAGATGCCCTATGGGCGGCTTGATAAAATCTGACAGCAAGGTTGGTCGCTTGCCTTGCAAACACCCCTCCGCCAATCCGCACTGAGCCCGCGGGGTGGAGTATGGCTCACACTACCTCACATTTGAGGTAAGGCCTTTGCCCAGCAGTGGGATGCTTACAGGCTAACTTTACTTTACTAATATTATTTTATAAGTTATAAAAAAATTGTTTACATTACATTATTCGACTTGAAAAGAAAAACAGACTATAGTCACATCGTGATCCGTAATGTTCACATCCATTTACTACTAAAATAAGTCCGTGATGATTGCTGATGCAACTGAGCTTCCACAATGATGATTATATTTCGCAGTCCAGCGCCGCCAGAGCCGAAGGTCATAACCGGCCCGTTCGGCCTGGACCCGGAGCTCATAGCGCAGCTAGACGCGGCGGTGCCGGTGTTGCGGCGGCCCGACCTCCCCGAGCTCGATCTCAAGTTCCTCGACGAGCCCATACCCGTCGGCGGCCGCAGCGGGCCCGTCCCGCAGTCGCAGCTGCGGCAGAGGTGAGACAAAAAATATTGTGACCCCCGCATGTGGCTAATCAGCTGGCCTTGTCTAATTAATAATCCTGAAACCTCTGCCGCAACTATAGAAAAACATTCTGATGTAATTCGTTGTTTTATTACTGTCAATAAGATAGAATTTACATACACAATAAGAAATAACGACTACAATAAGGTTAAAAACTGGCCAAGTGCGAGGCGGATCTTTGCCATTATTGATATTGAGCGAGAAGGGTAACATTTGTAACAATATGGTGATAGTATAAGGTCGGCCAGGTTAATTAAAAATTGTTCAACGCTGGCCAATGCGGCTCTTGCTATGATGTAAAGTCTGTCAAATGTTTATCAAGTTTTGTCGTAGTTGAAAAGTGAAAATATAGCAATGCCAGTAGCAAATTTGGACCAAGACGGCTACCATGACAACAATAACTTTAATTAACTAATAACATTTAATTCCCCTACAGCATGGTCCCCATGTCACCGCCGCGTCATATGGCGCCGCACCCGCTGGTCGCGGCCACGCAGCACTCGCAGCACCCTCAGCACTCGCAGCCGTCAGTCGACGACTCGCAGCTCGCCGACACCATACACTCCATCGCCAGCCCGGACCTCAACGTGAGTTAACAATAAATATAGGATTAAACCGTGTGGTGCATGCTTGCAATTACTTACAAACACGTCTGGCCTGTTTCATAATCTATGAATAAGTTATGTCAGGTTAGGTTATTTGAATTATTC
The DNA here is from genome assembly GCA_963584085.1 of Pyrausta aurata. Lineage (NCBI taxonomy): Eukaryota > Metazoa > Arthropoda > Insecta > Lepidoptera > Crambidae > Pyrausta > Pyrausta aurata. The sequence continues at coordinate 7,799,961 of OY757267.1, read as the reverse complement.
GTTGGTTCGATTGTGAAACTGGCTCTTATCCTTGTTAATATCTCTCATTAGGCTGTAGTTGTATATTTTATTCGTGGATTTTTGGTAACTTTTTCAATATAGATTATATTTGATAGGTATATTCATATATACAAAATATTATAACTTCTGTTAACAAGAAGAATATGACATGACCTATGGCGTACGTCTCTATTCAAGAATTCAGTTCGAGAACTGCGATTGTTTTATAATATTGGTCCCGATGGATTACAACCCTGAAATCTCTAAAATAAACTAGTTTTTTCTGGGAGAGCTCACTCTATCTTCATATCCGTCTAAGCCGCATCAGGTCTATTCTAGAGCGAGAGCGAGCCCATTTTTTATAAAAAAATACAGGTGTTCAAAACGTAATTTATGTTTGACAATATCTTAAACATCTCTTATAATAAATTATTTTTGGGTACGTTACATTAAATAATGTACAGTCTAATTTCTGAACCAACCATCTATGCTATTATTTACACCTATCTTAATTTATTATATCTCTTCCAGGCCGCCATCCGAGCGCTGTCCCTCATATCTGGCGCTTTAGTGTCCGGCCGCGGCGCAGCGCTCGCAGCGCACGAGCAGCGCTTAGTGAGCGCTATCGCAGCGCAGGTGCGGCGCTTGCGCTGCGGCCCGCCGGCCGACGCGCTGCCCGCCTACAAGTACCTCGCCGGGGCTCTCACCACGGTAATATGTTTATAAAAGTTGCCTCCCCCCTAGCTGATTACGACTACGGTGGCCAGTCACAACGACTAACCGACTGCGCGGGACATATTATAGTGACCAAATGTGTGCACAAACACAGGTGCACTCTCTATTCCTTTCACTCTCATGCCCGATGGGACAGCAATCTGACACGACCGGAGAGATCAGACGCAGGACTAACGGCTTTACGTGCGCACTGAGGCACGGGGGTGAAACCGCCAACTTCCAAACTTCGGGCTACCCTGAAAATATGTACCTGGGATTTCAGAAATTATGTTTATGGAGTGTTAAAAAAAATATCACAGAAAAACCTTAACATACAGAATCAGTTGCGAGGCGTCCACTTTAGCAACTCGGTTTTGTGATATTTTTTTTTTATATAAAACTGACTGATAATGATGATGATACCCTGAGTAATGTAATTAATTACGTTATTTGATATTCTCGTGATGGCTATCTAACAATCACAGTGTTTTTGCTAGCGTTAAATGGACATCGCCATTCCATTCTTGCAATGATTACCATTCTCGCTGTATTTTTTTCTTACAAAAAAAAATGTTGATTCGACTTTTGCGTTATGGCGGAGATACACAAGCCTGTAAAACGGAGCAGTAGCTGACTAGCCTGCTAATGACATGTGCAGTTACTGGCGCAGTTGCATCCTTGCATGCTTGTAATTTCCAAGCGTATGTTCACAAGACAGTTCACGCAAAATTAGACAGTATTTAACAGTTACAGAAGAAAAGAAATATTTGACAGTAACAGAAGTCAAACTCGTGCATTACTTCACTTGTCAGTTACTGGCATGCCTGTACTTGTCGCTACGTTTACACACGCCGGTTTTGCAGCCCCCCGCGTCCCCCTCAGTTACAGCCATGCAAGTAAGCGTACGTGCCAGGAACTGGCATGCAAGTGTTTCAGCTACAGGCATATGTATCCGCCTTTATGTTCATGATTTCTAGCACGAACCTCGTCTCATTGTCAACAGTTCTACGAGACGGCCGGTTGCGGCTCCCAGGTGGGCGAGCAAGCGCTGTGCTCGCTGCTGGGCGAGTTGCTGCGCGTGCTGGGCGCTAGCGGCGGCGGGCCCGACGCGGAGCGGCTCGTGCGCATCCTCAACAACGTGTGCGTGCGCGTGCTCGAGCACTCGCCGCGCACGCACCTGCTGTGGTGAGTGTCCACTGTCCCCGGGGTGAGCAGGCGCCGCGCTCGCTGCTGGGCGAGTTGCTGCGCGTGCTGGGCGCTAGCGGCGGCGGGCCCGACGCGGAGCGGCTCGTGCGCATCCTCAACAACGTGTGCGTGCGCGTGCTCGAGCACTCGCCGCGCACGCACCTGCTGTGGTGAGTGTCCACTGTCCCCGGGGTGAGCAGGCGCCGCGCTCGCTGCTGGGCGAGTTGCTGCGCGTGCTGGGCGCTAGCGGCGGCGGGCCCGACGCGGAGCGGCTCGTGCGCATCCTCAACAACGTGTGCGTGCGCGTGCTCGAGCACTCGCCGCGCACGCACCTGCTGTGGTGAGTGTCCACTGTCCCCGGGGTGAGCAGGCGCCGCGATCGCTGCTGGGCGAGTTGCTGCGCGTGCTGGGCGCTAGCGGCGGCGGGCCCGACGCGGAGCGGCTCGTGCGCATCCTCAACAACGTGTGCGTGCGCGTGCTCGAGCACTCGCCGCGCACGCACCTGCTGTGGTGAGTGTCCACTGTCCCCGGGGTGAGCAGGCGCCGCGCTCGCTGCTGGGCGAGTTGCTGCGCGTGCTGGGCGCTAGCGGCGGCGGGCCCGACGCGGAGCGGCTCGTGCGCATCCTCAACAACGTGTGCGTGCGCGTGCTCGAGCACTCGCCGCGCACGCACCTGCTGTGGTGAGTGTCCACTGTCCCCGGGGTGAGCAGGCGCCGCGCTCGCTGCTGGGCGAGTTGCTGCGCGTGCTGGGCGCTAGCGGCGGCGGGCCCGACGCGGAGCGGCTCGTGCGCATCCTCAACAACGTGTGCGTGCGCGTGCTCGAGCACTCGCCGCGCACGCACCTGCTGTGGTGAGTGTCCACTGTCCCCGGGGTGAGCAGGCGCCGCGCTCGCTGCTGGGCGAGTTGCTGCGCGTGCTGGGCGCTAGCGGCGTAATACCTACTATTTAGATCTCGCTTCAGTCGGGTAATAAAAACTTTGCAATGTTTGGAAACAGCCTTGTCTTCCACTTGTATAATATGTACTATTGGTGTATGTATGTATGTATGTATGGTATGTATGTTGATAACAGTTGCAATCCTTTGCGTTTATATAAGCTGGAAAAGTTATTATTACTGTCATAAATTTAATGTTAACTTAATTTATCTTTTCTCCCCAACAGTGCGATTGTCTCTCTCCTACACGACTCAATCGGCGTCTCGGAACCAGCTTACCCTCGCTACCAAGACCTGCTCCTCAAGTGCTTCTGGAAGACCCTGAAGATGATATCTTCGTGGGACGCGGGCTCCGTGGACTACGACGCGGTGTTACACAAGATACATTTGTTCTACCGCGCGTACCCCAATAGCTACTGGAAAAAGAACCCCGATATCAGCGACACGCCCTACAGGTGAGGCGTCTAATTATATTGGAAAGTGCCGTAAACTAAAAATGCAGGAAGAAAAGTATATAAACCTTCAATCGAAATTCCATTTCAAGTGATCCCAGTATTCAACGACGAATCACCTTTTTAGGTTGTGAGTTTTATAATGAAAACCGACTTGAAATAGCCCATCGCATCACAGTACTTTACAAGATTTCAGTTTTTTCTTAAATCCATATAGAGAAAATTATATTTCCTAAATTAGACAGTGAAAAGATTTATTATATGTTTACTCAGTTAATACTTCTTTTTCTTCTTTCCCTCTGTCGTTTCTTATATTGGACCACCGTGTGTATTTAGGTCTACCTCTTGGTTGGTCTACTACTTGGCTGGTACTTAAGAGTGAATAATAATAATATGTTTGTAACAGAACGGTGAAAACTCTGGTGCACACTCTAGTCAAAATGAAAGGCGCGTCGATAACGAACCACCTCACGCAGATACCGGACGTCAACGAGTCGGATCTCTACCCGTACCTGCTCAAAGTTTTGAAGGTAAGACTTAAAAAAACCGTCAATATGTTTTTTATTAGGATTCCATACCTTGAAAGGCAAAAACGGAACCCTTATAGGATCACTTCTTGTCCACCCGTCTGTCTGTCCCTACTCTTTTTCTCATAAAGGAGTGGAGGTATCGAGCTGGAATTTATATCAAATACTCAGCGGTCCCATAAAACTGTAAAATAAAACTTCTAAGTCAAAGCCATCGCAATCAAAAATACAGCCGTTTATGTAGCATATTCCCGCATTTTCAGTATTTTACTCTGTCTAGACCTATGGTTGACTGGTAGAGAAGCTTTTGGCATTCTGTCCGCCATGTGTACCGTTTGTGTGGGCATGAAGTTCAATATAAATAAATAAGAAGATGCCAACAGTTGGTCTAACAAATGACTAACGTTCCATTACATTCCTGCAACGTTTATGTTATGTAAAATGCCAAAATATACATCAATACGAATTTTTGTGGTTCTAAGACGTTTAGTTACTAAATTTTCGACTAAATTACTAGACTAGTGCCATTAGGGTATACACACAGACGTCCCATCTGAAAGTAGGTTCATAGTTTATGAAACCTGGCTTCTAATCTAAGTCAGTACGTGTCAGTCTGATTACATGCCTATTGTGTATTTCATGACACTGGAATTCAATTGACCCATTCCCCACAGCAACTAAAACTGGACGAGAAGAAAGAGAACACATCGGACGCAATCAACGGCGGCTCCATCCTCGCGTCCGTGACGCCGAATACAGCGCTTACAGCGGGCCGCCTGCCGCGCGGCGTGCACGACGAGCTAGCGCTCATACTCAAGCGCATCGGCAGCAAGGAGCACAACAAGCATGCGCTCGCGCAGCTCTACGACCTACGGGTGAGTAATAAACTATAAATTGGCTTTCATCATCTATAACTGATTGTTAAAATATTTTCAAAAATATTTTCCTTCGGATATTGTGAGAGCAATCTCGCAACATTGATGATGTCACGCAGCCTACGCGTTAAAAAGCACTTGGAAAAATTCAACAGGCTTGTTAATGTGACGGTGGCCGAGTGGTATAGGCATACGCCCGGGTAGCGTAAGACACGGGGTTCAATTCCTCGTCTGTCACAGAGTCACAGTTGCTTTTTCCAAGTGCAATTGATATTATTAAGTTTGTATGGTGACAAAACACTATAAAAACAGAAATAAACTACGGGTAAGTGCTGAGTGAACATCATAGTTTTATTTTTATATGGTATGAGTTATTTTTATATGGTTGAATATACCAAATGAGGCATAGAAAGGGACGACGATGAAGAGAGCTTACTCAGAAGAAGCCTAGTAACTGATTTTTGAAAATAACAGTGCTGTAGACTGTTGAAACACAGATGCGGTTAGAGAGTTCCACTCTTTTGCGGTGCGCAATATGATATGTGGTGAAAAGCACTTTGTTCGAGTCAGTGGATTGTAGTGGATAGTATAAGTATTATGGTCAAAACAGACTAATATCCGGCAGGTCAGAAGCAAAGCGGGTTAGTAAGTAATTAAAGAGTTGCCTGCCTGTAACAGCTATACTACTGGCCTGGAAAAAAAATGTATTTTTGCATTTACACACGACACTTCCAATGATATTTTTATCTTAGGAATCCTAAATTGTTTATTGTAAACTTTTCGTATAACTAAGTTTCGCGGATTGTGAAACTGAAAGGCAGCCTACCTTACCATGAGTTTTATTAACTTATACGCGTGTGGCCTGTAATAGGAGCAAAACACACAGAGTATACGTAGTTACGCTGACCTGATCATAGTGCTCTAAAATGCTTTAACTCAGAGATATAGTAATCCAAAGTTATAATCCCTAGTCAATGTATATCAAAATCGCTAAGTCGTTGTAGTAAATTTATGACAAATGTCAAGTTCTATGACTGGACACATTTGTTTGCAATACATTGCTGGTTCGATTTATTTTGTTAGAAAATATCAATAAATTTATTTTTCACTATAAAAAATTAAAACGAAAACCATATAGAATTGATTACTGGTTATCTAAAGGGCTTATATTTAAATTTTTTGCTCCTGTTACAGGCCACACCCTGTATGTATAAGTCCTACTTCTAAATGGAAATGTAACATTTGTTTCATAAATAAATATTTTGTAACTTATTTCCTAATCGCCTCCCTCACTTGTTAACTTGAATGTTCCCAGGAGCGTCACCCAGAGGTGGACATCTGGACGTTCATGCAAGGCTCCTCGTTCTACTTCCGCAACTACGTCGAGCGCGGTCTACGCGAGGTCGCCGAGCAGAGGAAACTCGCCTCTATGCCCATTTACAAGCACGACTACAAGCATGATAATATTGGTGAGTTATACGCTCTATTTTAGCTTGAGATGTTACTTCGGTTGACTCTAGTCAATACTGTTCGATGTAAAGACTATAATAAACGCATAGACTTGCGGCAGTTGGTGCCATAAAGCACACGCGCACGCGCAATTTTACTGGACTATCGATAATACAAAATGCACATAAAAACCCTATTTTCCAACCTATTGTTAATTGATAAACGCATGTATTCATCGTAATATTGTAAAAACCGCGAGATTACAATCGTACTGTTTTAAATCCGGTAGATTGTAATCTGTCGATTTATTGTGAACAAGCTCGACATGGTTTATATAAGCATTTACTCCGCCTGCCGCTAGTCTTTGCGTTTAGTTCTTTCGTATTTGGACCTAAAACGTCTTGTATACCGTTGCCCCATACTGAATTTTATTAAAATATTTGATTTTTGATTAAAATTATAGACTTATTTCAAAAATTCTTGTTTCAGACATCAGTAATGAAAACGACGAGAAATCACACGTTATATTCCTAGAACGACTGAGAGCCCTACAAGTAAGTTCTGTTAACTCGTCAAGTATGTGTAAAAGAGAGACAATATAAATTCCATTGTTATGCGACTCCCGGGTGTCGTTTGACACCAGACTGATTACCACAGCGTTAATAGTTACTACAAGCAAAAATTATGTATTTTTACAGCAAGATCTTTTTAAAGCAGGTCCTATTCTTTAGGCCCGATGAATAACATAACCCTACCGTTTCTTTTTAATACCAGCGTACCTAACTTTATCCTCCATCCTTTTCCGATATCTGTCATGACAAGGATTATTTATTATTCCCTGTAATCTTCATTTACAGGCAAAGGCAGGCCTTAAGACCGAGTCCCCGACGTCGCAGCCGCGAACACCGATGGGCGACAACCGCTCGCTCGCCGACTCCATCAACGAGAACACACTGCCGCGCGCGCACAGCATCGACCCACAGTTAGAGGTTAGCACTTTTACGTATACATACATGTGTTTAAAGCCCCTCGTCATTATCGTTGTCTGGTATTCGTCATCGTCATCATCATTATCAGCCGAAGAACGTCCACTGCTGAACATAGGCCTCCCCCATGGCTTTCCACAACGACCGGTTGTGAGCGGTCTGCATCCAGTGCGATCCTGCGATCTTTACAAGGTCGTGTGTCCATCTTGTCGGACGTCCTACGCTGCGCCTTTGGTCGAAGGGTCTCCAATCTAGGACTTTCTGCCTTTTCTTATATTCGTAGAACAAGGAAATAAAACTTTATTTTGAAACCAAGACAATTGGTGTGTTGTCTGGCGCATATTTATTTATTTATACAGAGGTTATGTGATGCAATTGTAACGGGATCTTGGTGCTTTGAGACGATCGATGGCCTTAGGATTATTTTTTTATGTAGATAGTCAAATCTTTGATAACGATCGCATGTGATGTTAAGCGACAATGCTGCCTACCTATAGTAATGCAAAGATTTGCTGCAGGTGAGGCAATAAAACGCTAACCACTGCACCAAACGTGTCGTCATTATTTTTATAGTGCGGCGCTGGCTTCATCTTTGCATCATAGCAACATTTCGGTTTAGCTTTGGGCCTTCAGAATCACTGACACTTAATTTGTAATCTTTTTTCAGCTTCACACAGCACAGCCGATGTCTCACAAGAACGAAGCGGCGGTCGACGCGCTCCGCCTCAAGCTACAACAAATTAAAAGCTCCTCTAAGAGATAAGGCTGTCCCACTCGCACTCGCCCCGGATTTGTAGCTCTCTCTCTCTCTCATTCATACGTTTGAAATCACACTTACTTCCGAGATGATGATGATAAGCGATCACACTTGTGTATCTGCCATGCGATAAGGATGACATTTCCATGGAAATTTTACTGGTGTTGTTTCATTTATTAAGGCTCTGATAAATCTCTGTATTTAAGTTTAAGATATCAAGCTCAGATTTGAATGAAAAAGCTTAAAAAATGCAAACAAAAAAACTTATTCCATTCTCATTTATTAACCTCACTTCGGTAGTTCTTTGAGCCACTATAAGTATTTTAATATTCTAATTCATTAGTTTAATGGCCTATATGTGTGTCTTAACTACGTCCAATTGTTAGGCCCTGTACCGAGACAAAAACTTGACAATATGGCAAAAACGGTATCGCCTAAACAGGGTAAAAGTATTCAAAAATAAAAATGTCTCCGCCTTGGTACGAGGGTATTGTTTGGTGAATAAGTGAACCGAAATATCGTTGTTAAATATCGCTAATTTAAAAAGATTATTAACCAGTATCATTAACAATTGAATTTACTCTCTAATTGATCTGAAATTCGGGTTAACTCATTAATTAATTGCACGGATAATCGTAATGTTTACAAGAATCGATCTCGGTTCGGTGTTTCGAAATTGTTGTGAAAATATATGTGACGTCTGTATGAACGTAGAAGTATAATGTAACGCAACTTGTGTGATGTGGTTAGGTAAATAATCATCACTTAGAGAAAATCATCAATGTGGAGCCACTTAAGTTTCGAAAACACTCTTGGTCATTGGTAGCTAGTTACTTTTGATTTGGAATGCAAAGATAAAAATTAGTTCAGCTACTTCCTGAATATTGAAAAGATATTATGAAATAATAGCAGGTCTATTCCAAAGACGAAAATGTAAAAACTTATCTCAAATATCTGTTCAATATTGATACAACTTGTGTACTTTAATGCTACTATTTCTCGCACTAGTTGCACTTTATGAAAACCAATTATGTAAATTAATGCAAATCTGCCCCATGAATTCAATTGCATTAAATACAAGGCTTTGTTAAATGTTATATTAATGTACTCGGAAGTTACACTATGACTATGTATACTGCAATGGAGATAAAACAAAATTGGTGGTATTTTATTGGCCACCATCTACTATTTTACGATTATTACTATGCTATTTTGTTATAAAACTACTTGTAACTGTCGTAATGTATATAAATCTACTATTATTCTCCAGTGAATTTATGCCATGGGTAATTTATACTGAAATTTCAAATAATATTCAGCCGTATCTTCTAGCCAACGTATGCAATAAACCATTTTAATGTAATGAAAATTTTAGTAATAGACCAGTAGTGAGAATTGATTGATAGTTTTGTATTAATGTAGTCAATGTAGTTTTCATTGGTATTGAAAACTATTATTGATGTGTTATCCACGTTTGGCGAATAGAAGCGTAGGGTTTTGTTTGTGATTTGGTTCAGTACCCTTAGCGCGAAAACTATCGAATGCGTAAACGTATCGAGAAATGTCAAAATCCGTATTAAAAAAGTGATTTATTTACGCACCGCCAGGATCGCTAGTCCCATTTCCATACGAATTGTCATTTTTCGATACGCTTACGTATTCGATAGTTCTTCGTGATAAGGGTACTGATGTAAAAAGTGTTGGTTTTGATTGAATGTTTTAGGATTTGCGGTTGGTTTTTAAATTTAATACTCATTTATTATTATTACTCGACTTATTGTAAACTAACTTTTGTTAACGAGTTAGAGGCTCATAGTTTTTTCTTGAAATCATGCGATCATGACATTATTCTGACTTGTTGTAATACTTCCCTGCAGAAAAAATTTATGTTATTTTATAAACTGCTGCGAAATTTTATAAGCTCATTATATCTTTAACATTTTACGCTTCTCTGTCCTAACTCGTTATGAGCATTTTAGGTATGGAATGGGATAAGAAATGAAAGTAAGAGAGCCGATCCCATTCTTTATCTACCTGAGTACTACTAACGTTTTTTACAATATTTATTATTCTCATGTAAAATGTTAATTGCTGTGTTGTGTTTGGTTGTTTGAGTTTGAACGCTCGTTTGAAAGGCCATCCAGTAGGTTTATTAGAAAACTTAGTAAGCTGAGATGAGGCCATAGTATTTTTACAATTCGTCACATTGTACTCCCATTTTTATTAGGAAATATGTAAATCGAACATTCCCTTCAGTATTGGTTCTAAATGTACAAATTTTTCTCTTCATTGATGTTATACATACATTTTTCACTGTATCACCCTTATCATATTTTCATTATACGGTTGTTACGTATTATGTAATAATCCATAACCATACATGTATAATCTATGTTGCAATTTAGGTCCTTTCATTCATAATATTTTTGCAGCCTTGAAAAGAACAAATATGCAATAAAAGTGCTTGAATATCGGAAGCACACGGTGCGATGCCTTATTGTTATAAAAGTTATCGTTAATTTTATTTGATTTTTCTCAGTTTCAGTCTCGTTCACTATTTCGTTTAATTATCAGGTTAATTGCTATTATTATCTAGTTTAAATATTTTGCTTTTTATACTGATATTTGACTTAATTTTATAATTGTGAGCATTTATTTATTGTATGTAAATTAATATCGTGAAATCATGATGTAATAATGATAAATAAAGTTCATACAACACCGTATACTGTATTTCATGAACTCATTTACTCACTCCCAAAAATGACATGAAGGGCGTGTTTCACCATCGATAATAAATAAGTACTAACCAACGAATAATTCAAATATGGAACGCCATTTCGTATGCAGTAGTGGACAGGTAACATTATTGGTTACTTATTAGGATATTGTGAAACAGACCGTCCAAAAAAAATTGAAAGCTTCAGATAAAGTAAGATAGGAACTAGTATTTGGATCGATTTGGTTATTATCGCTACCAGAACGCAATGACGAAGTTTGATGTCGTTTACTCGCTCAAAATTATTGTTACCTACCTACTTTGTCTCTCGTCCAAGCAGGCAATGATCATGTATTTTTTGGCCGTTAAATTAATTTAATATTTTCCAGACAGCAGTATAGGTACTTACTTCACAGCAGTCGGGGACTGACTAAAATACCGTGTCGTTAGGGGCCTGGCTGGCGGATTTATTTGTGTTTCTGATACTGTTCACCTACTTTGTGTGCCCGAAGTAGGTGTACGTACTTATGTAATCATATCCTACTAATGAATTAATGAATAAACCTATTAATAAATTACTCTGACTGATATCCCTGAAAATAGGGAATAAAAAAGCCAAGTTATAGTAAGTTAACCGTTTAGATCAGAGGGTGTCGTTTAAGTTGAGCTTTTCTGTACAAAATTCTAGACCCTCTCCACCATAATCTCCTGTGTGATAGGAAGTAGTGACTGATTACATTGAGAGCAAAAGTGTGGGTAGTTATTAACTGTGTAGTGTTTACATCGAGAGCAAAAGTGTGGGTAGTTAGTTTTTAACTGTGTAGTGTTTACACGGCCAATACTGATTTAAATATGAGGGTGCTAAACTATAATTATATGATGTAAGTACCTTTTTAAAGCTTTATCATACTTTTGACATTCTGAGGATAAAAGCTATATTTTCAAAAATCAAATAAATAGGTATTTGCATAGTAAAAAAATTGATTGCGACTTTACGATAGGAATATTAAATAATCGATTCAATTAGCATTTGAAACCAAACCTTAAAAATAATTACCAATAAAAATTGAGCTTACTTATTTTTTCGATTTAGCGATTGGCTCCCAAGCTGTCAGTTGTTTCTTCTTAAATTCCTGTAAACGCCGCTAGTTGGTTATTTTGTCTATGGTATAAATTTCGACAGCCAATGGGCAGTTCGTAGACAAAATGAAATGAAAGTCCGCCACATGTCCGCCATATCTACTTCATCTTCTTTCTAATAGTGACGTTCGTATTATTTTGTGTTTGATAGCGTCGTGTCGTAGATATTTGTTGTTTAATTTAATTATTTTTTAGTTTGTTCAAGCCACGGTGAGTAATTACCCCTAACGCTATCGGAGTTTGTTGGATTCTTAGTTTAGCCGCGACGTGCTTCACAAATTGTCAAACTGGAAAAATCTTAGTTTTGTGTTCTCAGAAGCTATTACACGTGTTATTTAGCGGTTGTTTAGTTCTTTTGGTATCATCTGAGTGATTTTTACAATATTGTATTGTGTACATTACGTAAAGTGTTATTTGTATCGGCGTTTGGGTTCAAGACAGATTGCATTTTACAGGCGCTGGAGGGCGGCGGAAACCGCAGCAAACACCATGGAGTCCCCTAGAAAATTTAACGACTGCTATTTTTATTACTATTCTACTTGTACCAAGGTAAGAAAAAATAAACATTTATTGCCTTTCAACAAAATGTAGTAGTAGAATTTTAGTTTATTTTTGGACTAATACTCATTTGCCATCTAAGTCATTATTTTGATAAAAAATATATTATGATCTCTATTTTAACTTTAAACTGCGGCACCTGACTACAAATTGCTGATTTTTTGGT